>VUJU01000036.1:0-142872 GCA_009835225.1 Aphis craccivora
AAAAAAAAAAAAAAAAAAAAACACACATCATTGTAAAATCAATACATTCTTCACTTCGTTCAGAATCTAAAATGTACAAGAGAATTAGTTGTAGACAAAATAATTCACATGTTGTATGGAGGGATAATAATATTTATATTATGTTCTATGTTTCTTAAGTTTATAGTAAATGCGTCGTACCTTCTAAAATCACAAAATGTATTAACATGTTAATTTCCAAAAAATGTAAGAAAAATGCCCATACTAAATACATAAATACATAACTAAGTCACCAACTATCAATGATAAATAAAAACAATGTGCAAATATCATCATCTCATGAGCAGACATTTAAATAAATTATTTTTATTAACATCTACATTATTATGGAGTAATGAATCATTTTCTTCGCATGGTTTATAAGTTAGGGATCATGTTGTATGAACTTTTCAAAATCTACAAAAGTAATCAGCTGAACAATGGAAAATCTTCTTTTTAAATATATCGTTAACACATTCAATGATGTTTTTGTATATATGAAACAATTATTATAGTTTCAACAAATGCATCGCTGTTAAAAAATCATAAATTTATATTATTAATTTTATTAATGATTTTTAGTATATCTACAATATGATAAAAAGTAGAAATTCGAATATACTCTGGTTAAACTCTCGTCTACATACATACATTTAGTTAGTTTTATATTTATTCATGGTTGTGGAATTTATACACTTAAGGGGATTCATTACCGTAATTTTCTGTTTTTGTCTAATGCACGCGCCGTGACATAGGATTTTAGACGGACTCTTTGCCAATCATACCAATTGATCTAATGAAGCGATAAAAATTCTGAAAACAGATTTGAATTTGTCGTAAAGTCTATTTGGAATCGACTTTCTCACATTTTTAATACTTTCCTTCAAATTTCTAAAAAAATTATGTTCAAAAAAAGAGTAATTAAAAATTGCCGTATTTAAATTTTTGAAGAAGTTAAAATCAAAAAGTCAAAAAACGGGAACAGTTAATTTCAATTAGACTCATTGACAAATTCAAGTCTGTTTTTAAAATTCTAATTGCTTCATTGGATCAATTGGTTATGGTGTGATTGGCAAAAGATCGGTCTAAAATCCTATGTCACGCGTGCGTTATTAGACAAAAACAGAACATCACGGTATCGAATGCCCTTAATAATAAATGATTTATCTATTTATTTCCCAGTGAATGCAAGTATTAAATATGATTACATTTAGGTATATTTAATTTATAATAATTTCACTATTGAAAAATTATAATGGTATATAATTCTAGTTGAATAAAATATTAAATCAATAATAAATGCAATTAATGTATATTTCTCCAAACAGGAATATTTTGAAAATTTATCTAATTATATAGTTTTTGATTTCGTTAACAATTATTTATGATGTCAAAGCGAAGAAATATTGCTTAATAAATTAAATACAAAATAAACTAAAAATTAAATTATAAATAAGTGTATTAAAAATGCACTTTAGATGAAAGTGTATAAAATCAATCTTGAAAAGAACACTTGAAAGTTAACATAATTTACGTTGTGTTGTGTATAGTAATTTTATATTTCATGATTACTGAGAAAATTTGTTTTGAATTAAAATACGTAAATGGAATTTAAAATATCTAAAACAGATCAAATATGGAGTATAAATATCTAGATTTTTTGAAAAATGGTGAATGGGAGCGTTTCTAAAATAATTTCTAATATAATAGGTGCAACTACATAATAGGCGCAATTAGGGGGAAGCTTGGGGGGTCTTAGCCCCTCAAATCTTTGGCTAGCCCCCTCAAATATCATTATTATTTCAGATATTATCAATGTTGCACATTCCATAAACAAAATATACATGCACTGAATTTGTTTTAGCCCCCTCCCAAAAAAAAAAAAAATTGACCCTAGTTTCGCCTATGTGCAACTATGAAATGAAGACGTGTCTTCTGGTGAATAGTGTAAGTAAATAAACTGTTTTTGTGCATAAAATGTAGGTAATAACTTTTTGTATTATGTTTACTAAATTAAAGTTGAACTATAAATATATTGACTAATATTTTAATATTGTATTATACGACATACAGACTGATGTGTATTTTTCATGTTATTTAGTTAAATACATGTTCGTAAATTATTAGAACTTGAGTATAAGTAGGTACATCGAACATTATAATATTATAGTTAATAATCATGCATGTGAGTACTGAGCATCTAGTTGCATTTATTTATAGATAACTATTATAAACTTATCTTTATATTTGTTAAATATATGTTTTTCTGCGATATAATTAGGTAATTCATAATATTATACAATAAATACAACTATGTGACATCTGAAATTCATGTTTGTAAGTATTATTTTATGAATTTGAGTACATTTTACAACTACCTATTATAAGTTTCACAAAGTTCCATTTATAATTATGAATGGATTATTTACATAATTTTAGTCAACCAACTATCTACTCCAATTTACTTTCATTTATTATAAAATTTATTATACAAATTGTAGAATATATTTAAATAATAATAATAATAATTTTAAGTCACATAAAACCTGAAATTCTGGAATTAAAAGCCTGCAAAATCTGTATTACTCCGGAACGTTCACTTATTTAATTCTGGAATTTAAAAATCCAATATAGCAGTGCGTAAAAACTAGTATAACATATTAATATAACTATATAAGAAACAGGTGTTTTTTTAATATTTCTTTAGTGTTTTTAAATTAAATTATAATATGTGTTTTTTTATAAGCAATATAAATAATATAAATGCATTTTGCATATTATATAAGAAAGTATCTACCTATGACATTGAACTTTTTATTGTGTGACATTGACATGTCTGTATGTTAATTTATGTATAATTATAATACAATATAATATAAAATCACATGTATATACCTTACCTATATTTTTTAACCGCATTAACTATTAAATGTACTATTTAAACATAAAATACATTAATACGCTGTTATAGTCTTAGTTGTATGTTAGTAATTTATTATAGCTACAAAGACAGAAAGGTGCATCGAAGAACTTAATATTCATATTATTATATACAATACATACTAATACATACACATTACATGTATAAATAAAACAATAACAGAAAATAGTTCGTGTGTGATCTATAATATAATAAATAAATACGTCATATTTATTTCATAGATGCTAATGCTGCTGCCTGATGGCTGACGCTATTGCAATATTGTAATACGATATTTCGGTTTACCGATGTGGTATAATATTAAAGAGATGCGCGTTATATGAGTGCGTTTGTACATTTACGTGACAGGAAATACATCAAAATCTTTTCGGTGAAGTTACGACGTAGTTGAGTGTGCAGTGTTTTAAAAAATATATATAATATTAGCCCGAATATACGAATCCAAAAGTTTTCCAAAGTTTATATAGTTCATTAATATGACTCGTAACATTCGTTTATAGGTATATTGTGTCTAAATTTATCATTCGGGTACACGTTTGATACATAGCTACCCATATTTCGTATAGACAGTCTAACCAACGGCAGAGATTAATTGCAAAAGGCAATAAAAATCCTCTACGTGGAACCGTTGAGGCCGAAAACAAGACTAAAAGCTAGGCGTTTGAAAATGTTCTCGAGTAATCACTCTACTGCAGTATACTTGGAGAAAGACGGGTGACCAAAAACCGTCGGAAAGCCTTATTGAATCGATAATTTTTCCCGTTCGTAATAATATGTATACATATACATATTATAATGTATACACTATGATAAAAATAAATATGTATGTATTATTACCTTATTATTGAATATAATCTGAAAAAATAGTAAACCTACGAATATTACAGTATATACATATAATTTTTATTTTTCAACAAATTATGTTTTATAAAAAGTTAAAAATGAACATAATATCATAATGAAGGTTTTTGATTTTATGATGATTGAAAATAAGGTCCGTGGTAAAAAGTAATAATGTATAATATCGGATTGCATAAACCAGCACTCAACATGTATCAATCAATGTATAGTTAGATTAGCTGATAATTCATAAATTCAATATATTTGATTTGGTGGCCATTACATTTTAGTTAACCTTAATAATTTAATTAATTAGTTTTGTTTTGTTAATTCATATAACATGAGTTGATATAACTTTCAATGTTTTTGACATGATGATTGATTGTAAATTATATATTATTTTAGATTGTAAGCGAAGCAATGAATGTATTGATTTTATGATGATGTGTGGTTTTTCTTCTGTCTGTCATCATCGCCGTTTGGGACAGAAAAATGTTTCTATTTTCAATTTTGGGGATAGTTTCTAGTAACAAGTTGGATCTTACTGATACTTTGGGGAAAATGAAAATTTTTATGGTAAACTAGTTTTTGACAAAATAAACTTCTTTATTTTCTAACAACTTATTCAAAAACAAATAACAATCGATGCTTGAAATTTTCACTAAGAGTTTATGTACATATTATACAAAGAATAATTTTGAATCTTTTTGAGTTATTTATAGACAATTTAATATTTGATTTTATAAAATGTATGAGTGATTAAAATGCTTGAAAATGTAATACAGAGTTCTTAATATGTGATGATGTTTCTTCATTATTAACAAGTAATTTTTAATTTTTTTAGTTAATTTTTCATTTATAATTTAAAATAATATCCCACTTAAGTTTTACTTATATTTGTACTAAATTATTAAAAAAAAAATACAAAGCACATTTTTTTTTAAAATATTATGTTGTTTAGAAACATTTCTATAAAACCTTTAATTTTATTGCTAACGTTTTAAGTACTACACGGGTTTGAAAAAGTGATATTAATAATATTCTTCATAAGTATATCGTACTGGAAATAAAAATCTAAAATGTACCTACCTTAACCTAATATAAAGCTATATATATTATACGTATGTATAATATATACAGTTATTTATCAGAAATTTGAGAAAGCTCAAAATTGAAATAAAATTATATATAAGTATTTTAACGATGAATAACGATGTTAATTATTTTGTTATGAATCAAAAACATTATTCCTGGGGACTTGAAACTTTTACGTGTGTTATATTACTATGAATTTTACTATATACTATACAATACTGAAATTATTAATTATCCTATAACAATCAAAAAGGTATAATACCTACATATTTAATATTTTACTTAAGTAATATAATATATTATGTAATTTGGGTGATTATTTTAGAGGAACCAAATTTTTACAAACCCCACTGAATAATTGCCCTCTTCTCGCATACATCATTATAGTGTGTATCTTAAATAACATCCTGATAAATATGATTTTTTTATTATAATTAAAGGAAGAATTCTCGTATGGTTACAACTTTTGAACCTTTTAATGCATGTAAGTACCAAATTTTATAGAAACGAGTAATAAATCTGAAGCAAGTAAAGTAAATAATTTAAACAAAGTTAAATTTGTTCATAATTGAAAATTTCAGGGTTTTTGAATTAATATGAATATTTTAAATTGGATTTTGTTAAAATATATGTCTTTGTATTATTACAGTTTACAAGTATTATTATTTGTTGTTTGCGTTATTTTATCATTTTCGTTAGACCTAACTTAATATAATACTAATTATAATGTAATTATTAAGATAACAATATTAATATAAATTGCTAGAGCACAATATTGTCAACTTATGGCCTAGGCAACGAGGCTTATTTTATTTATAAAAAAAAAAATAAAACAGAAAAACTTAGAAATAGGTATACATGATACCTAATAAATTGTTATAGATTAAATCTTCTAATATAAAAAAATAAAATAAATTATATTAATTTGTATATGTTTTATATTATATTATACCTATAACAAACAAAATGATTATCGGTATAAAATAAAAAAAAATATCTAATTATAATAGCGATGAAAATACGAACTGAAGTATCCAAGCTAAAAATCTTGTTCTCTAGCTCTAAAGTTTATAATGCATCAATAATTTAGTTTTGTACGTTTTTCAGGTATAAGCTTCACAAAAATCCGGTCTTCAAATGTATAACTCATATATTATGTTGTACCTATATTATATTTTAAGTTAATACGTTTCATTATTTTATTTATTTAAGGATATTGTATGCTAGCGAGTGGTGAGCGTTTCCATGAGCGCATGTACTTATACTGTTTTCTTTTTCTCATTTTTATTAATGAATAAAGTAAAATACTTAGGGGGATTGAAAGCGGTGATTTTTTGTTTTTGTCTAACACACGCACAACAATGCATTATAGATGTTTTCTATTTCCGACGTATCGATTGATACAAAGAAGCGATAACAATCCTGAAAACAGATTTGAATTTGTCGCCAAGTCTAATTGAGAAGTGTTTTCCTACATTTTCGATATTGTTCCTTAAAATTCTAAAAAGGTTATATTAGGAGAAAAGAGTAATGAAAAATTGAATTATTTTAATTTTTGAAGAAGTTAAAATCAAAAATATTGGAAAGTCGATCTTAAGAAGCCTTGACGACAAATTCAAATCTGTTTTCGAAATTCTTATAATTTTATTATATTAATCGGTACGTTGAAAATATGACACGTCTATAATCCTATGTTGCGCGTGTGTAGGACAAAAACAGAAAATCACCACTTCCAATTCCCTTGAGTAGTTATGTCTATAAAGTAGTAAGTCCCAGGATTCAAATCGAACAATAAGATATCCATTTGTTTGGTATCAACGTCTTGAAGTATAAATCGAAAATTGTTTGAATCCGTTTACATAATTCATTAGATATTAGAATATTTTGGAAGGGTATAATTTTATGTTACGTGTAATATTTATATAATTTATATAAGTAATCGATTGAAGGTAGTCCGCAGGAATACAAGTTTGAAATTGCAGAGCGGAAGATAAAAGTTAAAGCGTCGTGGGTATAGGGTTTTGCTCCACATGTCTTGTCTTTGTCTAACGGTATGATAATAATATTATACGAAGTAAATATAATAACACAAAGTGACGTCTTATCATTAAAGCGTATGAGTATAATAGCGTTGATGATAACTTATAACAATATACGTAATAATAATTACTGTGTTTTTAATAGAATCGATTAAAAAAATTGGAATTTAATTAACGCAAGACATCCGAAATATCGTTAAAGGGGGATGGTGGGGGACACGGCCCCTTGCCCAGTGCGGTGGGTGCCCTTGATCGTGACGACGACGACGACGGTCGGCGCCCCACTTCCTCGGGCGTCATATCGGTTCGCTTTTGCCGAACGTCCGATGACGATACATGGTGACCGGTCGGACGACCTACCCGCGACCGGCCGTCGGACAAGCGGTCGCGGCGGTGGCTCGCGTAACGTAATGGCGGGGGTGGAAGGGGCGAGGGAGGGGAGTGGGTCGGCGCGGGCAAGGTCTTTTGGCGGCAAGGGCACGGGCGGGCGGGCCGGCCGATCGGCAGCCACCGACCGCGGAGCCGCTGCACACCGGTCGCGCGCGCTAATCGTTAAACTCGCATGCACCCGCGTGATCGTCCGTCGTTGCAGTGGTCGTCATAAACATTAGCGAGCAACCGGCTTTACAACAACAACAACAACGACGACGACGACAAACAGGAGAGAAGAACGCGCAGTGCAATAATAATAAATATCATCGTCGCTTTACCATGTTATAAATTGATATTATATACCGTCGGACGGTCGCGAGTCAACTCGCCGGGGCACGCGGACATTCGTGTAACGCACACGTGTTAACCCTGACCGCGCTCAACAGAACGACACGGTCGACACTGTAGCAGCAGCAGCAGTCGTCATCAGTTGCTCGACGATAACGACTCGCGCGATTCAGAGAGTTTATTTACAACGTTAATAAAAATAATTTTATTATACTATTATTTATTGATAGAAATTTCGATTTTTTTTTTTTTTTATATATATATATATATATATAATATAAATTTCGTTTTCGGTCGCGACGCGAGAAAAATTAACGAATCGCCGCGATGCAATTTTTGACCGGTACATCGCAGACGAGTGCCGGCGGCGGCGGTATGTTCGGCGGCGCCGATGGCGCGGAGCTGTACGCGGCCACGGCGTCGGCGCCTGACCATTACTTCTGCCAGCGAATGTTGTACGCGATGCAGTTCGATTCGGTGGCCGCGGCCGGCGCCGGTATGTGTTCGCCGCTGTTACCGTCGTCGTTGTCGTCGCCGCCGTCACCGCCGTCGTCGTCGTCGCCGTTATCGTCGTCATCGTCGTCATCGCCGTCGTCGTTATCGTCGTCGTCCTCGTCGTCGTCGTCGTCGTCGCCGTTATCGTTGTCGTCGCCGTTATCGTTGGCGTTAACGCCGTCGATCGGCGGTCGTTGCTTCACGACAACCGCCGCCGCCGCCGCCGGGGACGTGAAAATGATGGACGCGTGCCCGGCGTCACCGGTTAACGATCACCATCTTCATCATCATTTACATCATCACCATCTTCAGCTGCAGCAACAGCACGCGGTCGAGAACAGGAAACGTCCGTTACAGGATACGTTGGACGGAGCAAATGTTAAAAGAACGCACAACAGCTCGTCCGTCGCAGGTAAGACGCGTCTAATTAAGTACGTAACTCGTCCGAATAAATTACGTGGATACAAATTATAAGACCATTAAATCGTGCAAAAAATTACATTTACTTCGTTCGGACATAACATAATATTTTATATCATCATTTTTTTTTTTTTTATAGTCCAACTATATAGGCACAAGCAATACAGTTTTAGTAGTACCTTGTGAAAAAAACCTGCATAGGCACTTATTTTTATATTTTACGCTTCGTGTCTTCGAAAATTATTTCTACGAAAAAACCTTAGAGACATATTAATAGTAATGACAAAAATAATATAATATAATCATAATATCTTTATAAATATTTATCAAATACCAATTAATTATGAGCTATTGCAAGTTAATTTATGTTTCGTTATCGTCATTTAAATTTAATGATCAGACGATATTGTTATTACTTTGTAAGTTTATTTACTGCAACTAGACGATACTTTCAAAGTTAAAGGAGACTAGTCTATAACTACCTATACATATAGCTGGTATTCAATATAATATAATAAATTGATCAAAACATGAATAAATATGGATTACTAACGAAAAAACCTTGCAATCCGCGTTTCAAGCATGGGAATTTATATCCAGTTTAATTAAATATTTAATTATATCGATTATTATTAGGTAGTGAAAAGTTAATGTTTTTCAAAAAATCTACATACATGAAGAATTTCGGAACTTGAATTTGAATTAACATTTTACTATAATATATATTAATTATTGGTGAATAAAAACTGGTTATAATTTGTAGGAGTCCTAATCTTTATTATTGTTGGTTTTGAAATATTAATGTAAACAAAATAATTTAAATTGTTTATAATATAAAATACTTAAAATGACCAGTTTTAATATAACAGAATATTGTATGATATTTTTTCGTACAAATGAGAAGATTAAATATGTGTAATATAACATATACAAACATGTTGTGTAATAAATAAAATATAGTAAAATATATTTTTTTAAATTTTAAGCGGCTAAATCAATTAGTACTGAATTATATTATACATAAATATTTATATAAAATAAGATAATATTTATTTTAAAGTATTCATATAATATTTAATTTTACTTTGGATACGTTTTAATGTTTTATTATTTAATATTATATTTTATAAATTATGGTTAATTATTTTTGAGACGTTTATGGGCCATTATTATTTTAAACTACAGTTTATCTGTTACGATACACCGATTAGGTACCTACTCTCTAGCTAAAATCCCTTCATAAAATTCATAAGCCACATAATATGTAATATATTTCGCTGATAGGCCCATAGGGGATTATTTATACTTAAATATAAAATAATGATATAATATAATATTAGAATAATGATGAATATGTCTTGTTATATGGCATAAAATTCACGACAAATAATAAGTACATAGTTATACAACTCGAAATCATAAAAAGTTATTTGGATAATTATTTAATAATATACATTTAACTACTGCTATTGGTTGTGACGGTTTTTTTCAATATTTGTTGCTATAATATACAGTTAATATACTTATCTAAAAAGTAAATACATTATGAATAATTATGTTGATATTTATTTTATTTTATTTTTTTTTTTTTTTTATAATAGGCTACACTAATACTGTTAATTTTTACTTTTTAAGCAACGTGACATAAATTTGTTTTAAGAATTTATCGGTATAATTAATGTTTATATAACTAGGTTATATATAGTAAAAATATATTTAAATAATATATGTTATAAACAATAATAAATTGTATCACATATCGTTGCTATTAAATAATTGTCAGCTATACAGTTCATCTATATTAGTAATTATGAATGATACAATTTATTTAATTTATTAACTACTACGAATTTCTAATTTACACAATTTTAAAATATACAACACTAAGATTATGAAATAAATTGAAATTATGAACTATTTAAGCCATTCTTATAAATCGAAATTCTCTAAAAAAATCTACTTTTGGATGATAAGTTAAAAAAACTCGTTATTCAAATAAGTAAAAACCGAGGTAAAAACTTTAAAAAATAATTTTTTTTTCAAAAACATTTAAACTTTTAGATAGAATTATTTTTCATTGAATAAACCTGTATTCAATTTTTCTAAATGTTAAATGTTTAAGGTTAAATGGGCTTAAATAAAAACACCTAGATTTCAGTAACTAATTTTCCCGGCAATAATCAAAAATTTATTAACCAAATTTATATTCTAGATTATTACTTTTCATCTATATTATGCATATTACATAACTTCTAACCACAACAACATATTCAATGCATTTTTTTTTAGTGTTCGTTATTTTGCTAATTTAATTCTTATTATTATACCTATCTTGATCTATATATAACACTAATGTTGATCTTAAACTGTTTACTTATTTCTTTGATCTATTTATTTTTTATCATTTTAAAACAGTGCATTTATCTACTTCGCGGTAATCGTTAAATCTTAAGAATTGTTATATCGTAATGTTTATTAGTAATAAAAACCATTTTGTGCATAATACCTTTTACTGAAACAAACTATACTTATATAATTGCGGTTATATGTCTTAGTTAAATTTATTATTGATTTTTCCTGATTGTTTTGTTATCATTGATTGGTCCTAAAAAATATATTTTTAACAAATGATTTTTTTGTGCTATTAATTAATATACCTAATATAAATGGCAAATACATATTTCGAATCTGGAAATGTGTGTGAGAATGTTAAATATGAACTAACAAATGTATTTAAGTGGTACTTTACAATTATTTGAGAAGGACTGATGTATTTTTGTTTTATTGAAGTGTTCATTTTATTACATTTAAATTCTGTAATTTTTTTTTATAAATTATTGAAATAGTAGTTTTTATTTGTAGACTAATTACATACCTAATAATTATTTACATCAACTTAAAAATACTTATTTATTATTTATTAATAATTTCATTTTTGATAGCGACGATTTAATAATAATTATACTGGATTATATACACATTCACTCGTACTCTTGTTTGTATTTACTTTATAATGTAACTACGTACCTATATATTCATTTAAGAATATTATACATTTGCAATGGTTAAAGGTCACTATGTTGCTGTGCAGGAAACACATTTACTGATATCCAAATAGGTATAGGTAACTACTATATTTAATAATATTTCAAATCGTTGTAATTAAATTTACATTATTCAATTCCATAGGTTATAATGTTATATTTCACATATTGTTTCTAAACATCTAGAGGGAAATTAAATTAAATTTATTATTATTATACACATATATTAGCTGATAATATTACAGATGATTTATAAGAAATTAGAGTTATCTGCATAAATCTATTACAAATCCTGATAAATTATAGTACCTAATACAAAATAAGTAATAACGTTATAAAAGACAAAGATTGATAACACTACTAATTTTAGCGAAGATGATGTATATTCATAACTCTTATAAAATATTAAATGTTTTATTCAATTTATTTTATAAATTATTTGAATCAAAAATGTTTAGAAAGATTAATTTTTAGGAGAATCTGTCAGTATTCCGATCGTATTGATAGGTTTAGAACAACCATAAATAACAAATGCTAATAATAATAATTTATTTATTAAAGTTTTTTTTTTACTTTTTTGTTAGCCCATGACCTTTTAATAGTTATATAATATAGCGGGATATTTAAGTAATATTTGTTATCAGCATTGTAGGTTTATAAATTTAGTGATTTAAAACAAAACGATGTGTTTTATAAAAACTAAGCTAGATAGTATAAACAACAATAATTATTGTCTTAAATTATTATAAACTGAGTTATATTTTTATAACTAGAATTTTCAAAGTTCCTTTAGTAGGATAATTTTTCATTCTAGGAAACATTTTTTTCTTCATTTTCATTACAATATCACATACCTACTTCTTATTGTTTTAATACACATATACTATTATGTATTAAAATACCTATATATATATATATATATCTCTTGACTTGTATTGGGAAACTTACACTTAAAAATATTATTATTTTGATTTTGATTTTTTATATCATTTTAATTATTTGTAGGTCCATAACGATTTCTATAATAATACATATTAGCATATCGCAATAAATGACATAAATAATTATTTTATTTATTTATTTATTGTGTGGCAATATAAATAATAAAATCAATACTTAAATTGTAATGAAAATATTTCGATTCAATTTATCTTTTAGTTTTGTTCAAGGCATAAAAAGATAAATATTTCAAAACATTACGCTGCAGTTACTATACTAGGAATATGTGAACTACATACGAAACGCGTAAAATTTGTTTATGACCATTACATTTTATAAGAACCCCGACATTCAAACATTCACACCAGAAATATGTATTTTAAGAAAATCTATAAAATTAAAAATGTCTTATAAATATTAACTTTTCAAAAATATGAAATTAAGTAGGTTGTATTTCAGAATTATAAATGCATGATGTTTCTTAGTGTTTTAAGTGCTACACTTTGAAATTGTGCATACAATGGTTTTATAATTTGACCCTGGAGTTCTATTATATTATGTGTTTAGAATTTCAGTTATACCCTGTAAATTAAGCATTATTATAGAGGATTTTCGTTTAAAACTGTATTATAAATTAAGTCATTTATGAAGGTTTTTTTATCATATAAAATATTATAAAATACTTAGTTCTATATACAATTTTTTCTCTAAAAATTAGATGAAAAAATGTTTAATAATTTTCTAGGTAGATTATATTGTAATTATTATTTAATTATAATTATATTATAGTTGATGATTTACTCTATGATCCTTTTTAATTTTTAAAAATGTGTGTAACCAAGAAATTAAAATAAGATGCAATAATAAATTAAATATTGTATTATAGTTTGCAACTCAATATTTCACTGTATAAATTGCAAATTTAATTTAGATAATAATTATAACTATATGGAATATATCTGATACTATATATATAAAAAAAATTGATTTTTTTTTTTTAGATTTAATACTGTAACAGCATGAATGTATTTTATATTTTCTGTAATATTGTTAAATAATATCAGTTAATACGTAACAGTCATCGTGTTTTCCAAACAACGTGTTAGGTTTATTTTAAAATGTATTACTAATAATGCTACATTTAAATTACTTTGTTTTTTTATTTGTATGAATAAATAATAATTAATTTTTTACGCTAACCTAACTTATAGATTATTTCATAATCTTTTCATGCATTAATGAGAATTTATGATATTTTTATTAAAATTCCTAATGAGTTATATTTTTATACTAAATTTAATACTCGTGTGAATTTAACGTATTATATGATATTAATTAATTAATTTTACCTACTTATGCCTAACTACCAATTAAAAGTTACAAACTACATACAATAATTTAATTAAAAAAGAACAATTTTTTAGACAAATTTAGATAATCACAAAAATCCTATCTAGAATCATTTATTTTGTATTTGATTTTATCACAAGGTGATCTAGTGTCGCAAATTTTTTCATTTGTTTTTTTACGTATATTATTTATTACATTTAAATGGTTGACAAAATATGTAAGAATATTGTGTGATCTCATCTTATTAGATGTATAAATAATTATACTAAAAATATATACAGTGTATAATATTTTTATATATTGCCATTGTATATTTTTATCTTTATGTTATGAATTACAAAGTGTATTCACTCAGTAATTTGTAAAGTATAAGTATACATAAGTGTTATATTACTTTCTTCATAGGTAGTATGTTTATATTTGTTCCGGGAAAACTCCTTATAGAAATAAATATATGATTACGTAGTATTATAGTAAATTTTTAAATATACATTTTAGTGGAGAGTGAATTTTAAATTTACTTATAAGTCAAAGTATAAATTGTAAGTTAACACAGTTCAATAATATGTATTTTTTTAATATCAAGAATTATTCAATATAAATATACTTCCTATACTTATATTTAAGACGTTAAATATTTGGACTAGAATTGAATATACCTATTGATGAAATTTAACTTAACCAATCTGTCGGCTATCCCAAAGATTTTTTTTTATGACATGAGAGATAAATAACTTTATTGTTTTAGTAGATTGTAAAAAATGATATTAAAGTAAACAAAAAAAAAGCGGCATAAGTATATGAAATTATGTTTAAAGTATTGTATTATGTTATAGTTAGTTATTGTATTATATTATACAAGATGAGTGTTTTTCGTGGATGTTTTTGTCTACAATGTACCTAAGTATATATTGCACACACACATACACACATAATATATAATATATATATATACATCACTATCTGTATATCGTGAGTGATTTTACAAGGTTTTTGTAGTGCAGTTTTTATTGTTATAATAATATTGCACATCTTAATAAATTTTATAACATTTTATAATTATTATTAAATGAATAATAAAAGTAAATAATAATAATCAGTGTGTTTAAATTTTGGTGTAGATGAAAATGAAAAACATTTTTTTTTTCAAATATAAGAACAGTTGAAGTCATCTTAAAATATTCGTAGTTACATGATTTTATCAATAAAAATAATTTAAAATACTATTATATAATCATCTTTTTTCATGGAAATTTTGTTTTATAATTCAATAGTTTTTTGTATAAAAAAATAACATTTTTTTTAAACTCATAATTATACAATACTTATATTTAGTTGTTAGCTGCATTAAATTATCCATTATAATAAAAATAAAGTAGTTAAAAAAATCAAATTTTATTGCTTGTCTAAAATATTTAAACATTTTGTCATAGAAAATTACTTTTTTACTTTTTAAATTGGAATACTTATTTTACCTTTAAAATCTTATCATTTATAATTTGCCCACGTATTGCCTAATGTTCCAAGACAATTGCGCTTTGTGACAGGTTAACTGAATAGGTAATTAAATATGAATTTTTCGCTTCGTTTGCTTCTTTACAATGTATTATATTATATATAATATTATATCATTCATGTGGGTTTAATAAACTATTCAAAATGACTAGACAAATATCACTTTTTGTGTAAATTGTATTATTTCAATTAAAAGTATATTTTTTTCATACACTACCTGCTGCAAGTGCGTAGATGGCTCATAAAATAAGGCGATGTACTTTCATAAGCAGATTCAAAAAAAGACAGTATATGTAGGTAGGTATGTAGAAAACTATGCTTGGTTACGAGTTTGTCGTTCTTCGTTTATTTTTAAGCCTATAAATATTAACATAATATATGACAAACGTTCGAACAGCTTGGCAAATAACAATACTATGACAAGGAGAGTGAGAAAGAGGGAGAGGTGACGAGCGTGATGAGATACAGCGGCAGTTAAATTATGAGTAAAAATATTCAAAACTTTTTTCATAGATTAATTTGCATATTGTTTGTCCAAGAGCATGCATACTAACCTAAAAAGTTTACATGGCTGTAAATGAAGCGTGATGGCTTCATAGTTATTATGATGTGTAATTTTCTACTGAAGTGGAAGTTTTTCAGGTCTTTTAAAGTTTCTTCAAATTGTAACCATGTTTATTAATTGCATTATTAATATATTTTTATGAACATTTTTAATTTGATTCACCTACGTTATTTATATATGTTTCTGATGTCGAGTTTCAGTACCTATCTAATGTATCTTAAAAATGATATCATACGTAGGTAGCTAGACGGTGAATTTTATAGATGATGATATGATGATGATGGACTAGTTACTAGCGAACTGTTAAAATTTAATTTGATTTCGTTATTATGAACTGTACAAAATGTTTGATTTATTTAATTTTAATTGATTCATTTTAAGTAGACAAACAAGGTTTATATTATAAAATATTCTTTCAAAACTAAAATGTATTATAAGAGTAAAAAATATATTTTATCTTAGTTTCCATAATTATGTGTATGATTTTTCTTCTTATCATACGTGTTTTTAAAATCTGTTATCTGTGTGTGATAATATGGATTATGGTTATAAATAGTGAATATAATTGATTTTGGTTTATTTTTTAATAAAAAATATTATTTAATTACCAACTTAAAACCAATATCATTATAATTAATTAATAAAATAATTATTCATATTTATATTGTTATTAAAGCCATAAGTTTTTCTAGCCATTGGTGGATAATAATAATTGGCTAGTTATATTATAGGTATAATACGTTTTTACACTTGAATAATTTCTTACATAATTATTAATTGTTAATTTATCAGTCCATCATTCTCGATGTAAAAAAAATCTATAAATTCTATGTTTATTCAAAATTTCTTTTTAATATACACGTTTCAATTTTGTATTACAACGAAATTGATTGTTTTCAAAATAATGCTTTCATAATAACAAAATAGGTTTGTAAAATTGATAAAATCCAACTGTAACTTAAAATCATGAACGTAAGAATATTGTAACTGTTACTATACCTATGATTCGTAGTTAATTTTAACCATCATTGAAAACTTTTACAATGATATGACACAATTTTAATCCTCCGTCGAAGTGTTTTAAATAAACGGTGTTTTGTACATTTTCAAAGTATATGGACGTGAATTTTGTTTCAAATGCTATAGAAGTTTAGACGTTTACAACCATAAAACTAAACTAAGTTTTACTTCTAAAAGCAAAAACACTGTTTTTTAACAACTTTCAAGTTTATTGCAAACTAACTGAGTATAAGCGAATAAAAATAAGTGAAAAAGGTTTCGTGATAATTTATACCAACTGATTGTTGTTGAAGTTATTCATATTCTATTTGTTTTGTACTTCAATATTCAGATCTTTATTAAAGGTTTCCATTAGTGTTTTGTATTTTTTAAGAAAATTCTAAGTAGATTTTATCAACACTTATAAAGTATAGGTAGTATGTTCCCTTGGTGTATGTTATACACTGTATAGCTACACATAGTACACTGTATAGTGTATAGGTACTTTATTTGAAGTGTGCTAGTTAAAATATTTTACCAGAAAAATGACGGTGGTTGGTGAAGGAGCATGGTATGATATACAACTAAAAATACAATACATTGTGGCATTTGGATGAATATATAGTTTCTATGAAGTCACATATATTGGATTATATACCTAGTTGGTATGTTAGACTTATGACATTATTAGCATGTAGTATATATTTATTTGCATCATACCATAAAATCAGTGTTGATGGTGTATAGCTAGCTTTTATTGATTTTGTTTCTAGTGTTTCTACCCAATCTACCCCTCAAACTATAAATATTAAAATTTTCAATTATTTGTTTGAATTATATGTAAGTGGAAGATACGGAAATGCCTTTTATGCTTTAGATTTAATGCAGCAACTAGTGTGTTTTCTACCCTGGAACGACAATTGATTCGGGATAACTCATTAAAAGTTACACACAATAGTTTAATTATGGCTTCGACCAATTGTTATTTTTTTTCTGGTTTTCCGTAGTGCACTTATTTAAATTTGAGCTAAGTTACATCAATTCATCCAAGGTATGGTTGCAGAATGTTATATAGTACTTATAGTACTATAAAGATAGAACACATTTTTATTTTTCGTAGTGTACTTACATAGTTTGTCGTAGTACACACAAACATAACCACTGGCTTCGATGTATTAAAAACGATAGAGATCAAAACTTGATTAAAAATTAACCATGTTTTCATAACTAATAAAACTACAATTATTCTGTAGAGATAACAACTATAAATTATGGAAAGTATGAAGAAAAAAAGAGAATAAAATAATTAAATTAACTAAAAATGCAGAGTAATTTATGAGATTGTTTAAATTAAATAAACACATTACATTAGTCTCCCTTAATATTTGTATAACCCAACTTACATATTATAATTACTTAAATTTACGTCTATAAGTTATAAGTAGGTAGTTAAAACACCCAAAATACATTATGTATATCACATACTTACTCATATTGTAATCTTAATTTTTTTTTTAAATTTAACAAAAAATGTGGAAAACATCTGCCGAAAATATTTTTTATGGTGACCTTAGTTATCTATACTCAAACGTTATCGTTTATCACACATATCAAAAATCATATTACATAAACCCGGTTTGATCATTTTTTTTTTTTTTTTTATTACTATTTTTTCAATTCGCATTTAACTCGACGTAGTACCGTTGTCAGGTCTGGATTTGCCAATTTATGGGCCTAGTAAAATTTAAAATGTTAGGCTCACTAAGTCATAAATCATTAGATAAAATAGTATTGATAAAAAATAAAATGATTTAATATGTACCTATCAGAGCATTTTTAAGAACCTACGTTTAATAAGTAACATTTATATTATAAATAATATTAGCTAGTAGGTACTAGTACTAGTCTTACAATACTTTTATAAAATTAAATCTTCTAAGTTAAATTTTAAAAAAGAATTCGCAAACATTTTCTCACTTCTAGTTCTGAAAACTTGTCAATAATTTTGTTGAAACTCAGAATTTTGGAGTAAAAATATACGGTTATATACTCATCGTAAATACAACTAATGTTGTTTATCTATTATCGGTAGATCCTTCTTTTCAATGGTCCCAGTGCAAATTATTCACATGTTATAGCATAAATATAATCTTGACGTCTTTAGTTAACATGTCAACCGAAAATACCTCGCCAATAGTTTAATACTAAACCTAAAGAATGCGATTAAGTTACAAATATGGGGAACAATTTATGTTAAAAACATCTTTGTGAACAAAAGTTTTCTTCGGTTTTTGAAAATTCTAGTCTTGCATTCCTTTTTTATTACCTATTCAATGATAATATTTGGTTCACAATTTATAATTTGTATACAATTGTCATTGTCAATATCAGGATAAATTTTTTTTAGTGTATGCAAACAAATGATATTCAGCTTTTAATAAGGTTTAATTAAAATCAAATCCCGATTAATTAAATTTGTTATAATCTTTCGTATTATTAATCAAATTTTGTTGAATTATAGGCGTATATATTAATTATAGTGTAAACTGTAAATAATTGTACTTAAATAAATGATTGGTAGAAAGTAATTATTAAACTTTAATTTATATAGTAATTATTTTTAACATTTTAATCATTGTGGTAATACCATTTTATTTTTCCTATGAATGATAAACTTTATTCTATAATTTGGGCGTTCTTTTGAAATCGAATCTTTTGAAAATGGTTCTTGCATAATATAATATTATATAAGACGCGTAAACCGATTATAGAATTAATTTTACGAGCCTATAATGTCGGTGTTTTTCGGTTTGTTAGTGGTAAATACAGGTGAAAACACTTAAAACATTATTATTTTTTCGATACAGACAATATATTAATATATTATTTGGTCAAGGCACACACACCTACACATAATTATTAATTGATATTGCCGTACAAACTATTATAATGATATCGATTGTGTTTGCTCGGCTACAATTCGTTGACGTAAGAAAAAAAAAATCAGAACAATTAAAACGTGTACACATCGTTCACAAACAAATCTGCTATTACTGCAGAAATACAACAACAACAACAACAATAAATATAATAATAATTATTAATATTGTATTACGCGAGCCGTGTGCCAGCCGCCTTGGATTCGGACGACGACGAACGCCGGCCGCCGTGTTTAAGTCGCACACAGAATTCGGTCGTAAACCGTTCGATGATAATAACAATAATATGACAAAATATAATTCAATATACGTTTTATCGCCGTAACATCGTGTGCAGGTACGATTCGTACGAAGCTCGGCGGCGTGTACGTCACAAAATCTATCGGCCGTATAACGATATAACGCGTTACGACGAATATTTTACGATGATCGTGTGCGTGCGCACTCTCAGTCAATACGTCGTGTGGTGCACACGTTACGATGATGATAATAATAATAATATGTATATCGCAATGATATACGGCAGGTACGTCGCCGCCGCTGCCGTCCGGGTCACAGGAAATTAAGAGTCGTATATTATTATCATATTATTATTATTATTATTATTATTATTATTATATTGTTGTTGTTATAAATTTCGGTAACATGTGTCATGTTATTATTGTTGTTATTATCATAATAGGTATAATATGGTGATTGTTAAGTCGCGGACGTATTTTGTCCAAAGCGCGGTGGCTATAATATAGTCGTCGTGTACAACTACGCACGTGAAATAACACGATATTATCATTATTGTAATACGGTGCACTCGAACGCCGTACGGTTCAGTTATTTGGAGTCGGTTTCAAGCCGTTTTTAGTAAACAACTCGACCGTGTGTACATAATAATAAATCAATGTTTATGCGCCACTTAAATTATAAATAATCATCACCTGCAGTACCTATTTTGTTGCAATCGCCGGTAACCACCAATCGATAACCGTACGGTTATTAACACCGCTGCAGTTTGCCAATGCACGTTTACCTTTCGAGTATTTTCCTCGATCGATTACGCGTTGTGTTCGATCTCAATCGGCCGTTGGCGTGGAACGAGATCTATCATTGCCGTCTTCCGAGTCTATACTGGGTGTGATTTCGTCCTCCCATCCATGTACAGGAATCGTTCGATGTTTTACCTACCCGAGCGCAGAATTCTTACACTTTTTAACACTTACGCCGTATAGATTTGTTTTGTTCGTCTCGATTTCGCGATATCGCCTCGACTTAGCATGTCCGTTGTGTACATAATAATATACTATTTTAGTTTTAGACGTTTTCGTCTCTGCGTGTATTCGTTGTCTATCTTTATATTACCTATATGATTTGTATTGACACTATGTACGATATTTGTTGTAATATTATTGTGATTTTCGGTCGTTCATATCATTGAAATATCATATTATGCTGTGCGAACTGCAGTTGGACACCACACATGTTACGATGTATAATAATGACATAATATATCGTAATAATATTATAATACCGTGAATCGGTATTTCGTGTTATTAAAAATATTACGTATAATATAATATAGTGTTATTACGTCTTCTGCAGAGTTGTAGTTACAGTCGCTTTTCAATTAACAACGTGGTGGTGTTTATCACCGCCAT
The DNA here is from genome assembly GCA_009835225.1 of Aphis craccivora. Classification (NCBI taxonomy): domain Eukaryota; kingdom Metazoa; phylum Arthropoda; class Insecta; order Hemiptera; family Aphididae; genus Aphis; species Aphis craccivora. The sequence goes on from VUJU01000036.1 coordinate 21,569, forward strand.
TCGCACAACTCGCGGGGTTTAGGTTAGGTGGTGGTGTGTGCAGCAGTCGTCCGCCCGTCAAGGTTTGTAATAATGCAATAATATTATATTATTATGACGCTCACTGTACACAGGACACATAGGTGTATATTGACGAGGTAGTACGGACGTGGTTATTAAGCGTGTATATTATGATTATATCGCCATCGCTTGTTGTATAAACGGTTTGGCGTAAAATAAACACACTTCAATCGACTGCCGTTCGCAGGGTGCAGCGTGGCCCCGTGTTAGTATTATTTTATGATTATGTTGTATCGCGCGCATTATAATCATTATTATCGTACTCGTCGGTAACGTAAACGGTGTGAATATCTTCGGTAAACACGAAATGCCGTAATAAATGCTTTCACCGTTCGTCGGCTTGGCTTGCGGTAGAACGCCACTGTAAAAACTATGCCAATATTGTGTTTGAATCGGTTTAATACATGTGTAATATCCAATATGTGTGTGTGTGTGTGTGTGTGTGTGTTCGTACAAGGTCGAGGCTTTTAATGACACGGGCAAACATTCAAGACATAAAATAACAAACGCGCACACGTGCAGTGGTGCAGTGCTTATCGAATCCCAAGAGTGTTCAAATCGTACGCGCGCCTTTACTTTTGAACATCTAATTAGTAATTAAATAAATACATAATTAATCGAAACGTATAGGTTATATTATACGGCACGTTGTGATATTTCTCTGTGCGTGACTAATTATTACTTAATTATTATTACAGTCGTGAATATTTTTTTTTCTTTTTCCCGAGTATTGTTTCTGGAAATATTTTTCTACGCTTTTTCTTATATAACTTAGTCATTACGAGGTTTTTTTTGTTTGTTTGTTGGGCTCATTTTTTACGTCACTTATTACATACATTTCATTTTTTTTTGTTGTTCTTACAAAACACCAATAAACATCGAGAAATACATAGTTTTATTGTAGGTAATTAATTCTGCTTAACCTAGTCATCGTTCTTAAAAGTATCGAAACCATTGACACTAGGGTGCCAGGTCAAAGAGATAACTAGGTATATAGCTTAGATTTTTTTCGCTATTTACATAACTTATGGTATGTAGCTAATTCTATAGTGAATACTATAATGTTCATTACTGACTACTGTGTATTGATCCAAGTGACGAATAAAACGTACATCGTACATGTTTTTTTTTGTATAATATTGATGGTTTTTTAATACAATATAACCTTTAAGCTTAAGGTTATATTATTATGTAGACTCAACTTTTTGATCTTGTTGATACTTTAGTAAAATATAAATTATAACTATCTCTTCGTTTATTACGTATTTTTCAACAGTTCAAAACTTATTCCAAAGCTCAGTATTATAGTTTTTTTTGTACGCGTTCTATTGGATTCTATATAATGAACATCAACTGCTTAACCTTTGAATAGATAGTTAGATTAACAAAATATTGATTACGTTTTGGATATGTTAGTTTTAGTTAAGTAAATAAATAAATACAATGTCACAGAAAAAATCAGAAATAATAAGTTCGATAAAACAACTTTTTAAATAGAAACTTTTGAAAACATTTTGCTGTAAGATGTAACCTATAGGAAAAAGTTTTTTAATGTTATAAATCACTAGATTAATTGCAAGTATAGAATTTTTAACAACGAAACATGTATATGTGTTAGTTAATGTATACATAAAAAAATAGAAACTGTAATGAAGTAGATAATACGAATACAAAGAATTTGTTTCTTGATTACTAGCAAATGTCTAGACGTAAATATTTGAAATGTCAAGGCATAAAATCAATAAACTTTTAAGGGCACATGACTTTTTTGCTTTTAAAAATTCCTATGCTTACAAACATTTGTAGGGTCAAAAATTAATATAAAACAGTAGTATTGACTGGCGTATATATTTTATTATTTTATTTTTATTGCAAGTACATACTTATTATCAAATTAATTAATTATCTAATAGAAAGAATTTTAAACTGATACCTATAATATATTATTATATAGCGCTTTAAATCAAAGTTATAGCATTATTCAGAAAATTATTATTTTTAATAATGTTGAAATGAAATTCAATGAAATTCAAATAAAGTCAATTTTATTTAAAATATTGATTTAAACAACAATTTTTAATGAAAAATACAATTGTTTTAATTAAAAATGTTTAGAGAAAAAATACGGTTGTGTTTTTCGTTAAAATTGTTCAATTAAACCAATATTTAAAATAAAATTGTTTATACAGTATATACCTAGTATTTTCGTATTTCATTAGTCAAAATATTCAAAATAGTTTAATTTTCTGAATAATTGTCCATATACGTATATTATGGTATTATTTAAACTTAATTTAATTAAATGATTCCTATACAAATATTTAAAATTAAAATAAAGCAAAGTTATTTACAAAACTTCAATTTGTTTTATGTATTTACTATTCATGCATCAATTATACTTCATTGATTTATCGATTTGTACTTAGCTATATATCTTTATGACACTTATATAATTTCTTCTGTTAACATTTTGAATGAATAAATTTGATATCAGCCAATATTGATAAGTTATAATTATTTATGAATATGAATATTATTAATAGTCAGAAAATAACTAAATATTTTACTGGTAAATAAATATAATTAAAAATAACGTTAAATAAAATTGATGATTTATTTGTTGATTTCCTATATTTTAGCTATCATAATTATTGATTCATTGTTTTTTTTTATTAATTTAGTAACTTCACATATTATTGATGTATTGTTATACTCGATATTTATTTATTTTAAAAATGAGAATAATTATTTTATCATTTAACTGTAAATCATGATCTAATTTATAATTATTTTGATTTTTTTAGTATTGTATTAAATCGCTATTTCTTATAAATACATAATAATATATATTTGTAACAATTATAGTCTTTTCAATTAAAATATATATATAGGTACCTAAATAATTTATTTAGTTTTTAAAAACAGAATATAAAGTAAATTTATTGCATATTTTAAACCTGAATATTTATGTACTATTTATTGTTTTGCATTCGTAGATGAAATAATTTACCTTTTTTTTTTTTTTTTTAATAAACATAAGAATTTGACTTAATTATTAAAGTAAATTCAAATATAAGGTATAAATAAAACATTTTGAAATATTATAATTTTAAATTAAGGTATACCATAAGTAATTAATATTTTTCATACCAACAATGACGGTATAGTCACCGCTAGATTCTATAGTCATATGACTCATAAATACATATTTATTATGATAAAATAGCGAAAAAAATAATAATGCTTATGCAATATTATATGGTGTATGTAGTACGTAATTCTGTAAAAAATATAATGGTTAATTTTTCATGGATTTTTTTTATTGTTACTTGATTGTCTACAGTTCTTTAACAAAGACAGTACATCTGGAAATTTAATGTTTTATTTAATGAAACTTGTACAACTGTACATAATATTATAATATCAAACCAGTCAAATAGTATGCTATAGTTATAACTTATAAGATATTATTTACATTTTATAATTTCCGTTTTAGCTTATATTATACTTTCAATCAATCATTAAATGGTTCAACATTTTAAATACCTATCAATTGTTTTTATAACATTATACTAGTATTATACATAATAAAAGGTACCTATATATTTATAGAGATATTTATTGTACATGTATGTATCTATATGAATGATAAATTGTGTATTTCAGTGTGATCTTTAATAGAACTAATAAAATAATAATTATTATTAGATTAACAAATTGAGCAAAATATTAGTCAAAAACTGTTATTAGTCACATTTTAGAATTTTTATTTTCAATTCAGAAATTAATTATACTTAAAAAGTATGAATTTTAAAATATTCAAACCAAATTTATAGGTCGGGGATAAAAAACTTGAAAAAGTAGCTTGATTTAGACAACAAATTTAAGTCAGTTTCCAAACGTATAATCGCATTACAAAGTCGGATCAACAAAATGATTACCTAACAAAATATGGCACATTTTGGTTGAAATAACTAATCGTTTGCAAACTCTTAATTACTATTTATGCATCTAGTATTTTAATACTATATAATTTAAATAAGCGATTAAAGTTGTTTTTAATACTAAATAGGCGAAGTCGATTATCGATCAATTTATTTTTAACAACATAATATACGTATTTTATTATATTATGTCTTATAGTTACCAATAATAGTTAAAATATTTTTGTGTTACCTACCTGATTTTGAATTAGTTAGAAGTACAGTTCAAAAACTTGCATACTACACATCTCCTTGGATTATAAATTAAACACATATATTATACTTTAAACTTTAAAGTTATCATTTAAATTCATTAAATGATCGTTATAATAAATATACAATATTGCTATAACATTGTATACAAATGATCAGTATATTTCAACAAGTACAACACTTTGGTGAAACATTTACTATTTTTAAACTTTGTAACATTAAAACTAGTATTGCAACAATTTTGTAATTTATAATAAATTTAACAATTACGTTTCCTATTTATACGAGTACACCTACGGTAATGTTCTAGTTATATTTTTTTCCAGTAGAAACCACTTACTTGTGTGATGGTTGTTTATGACCTTGTGAAGCGTTGATCATTTTAATATTTGTATCTAAAATAAACTTTAAAGTATTTTAATAACAATGAAGGTGCCGTGAATTAAATATGTGCTGTGTACTTAAGTTTTTAAAAATTGTATTAATATTACTTAGTTACGTTAGGTTTTTCGAGTCTATTAACAATACCTAATTACGTAATTTGTTTTTATTTTTATAAAAATGTTGGCCAAGTAGTTGTAAAATGTTGTATGATTATATCGATTTCATATGTCAAATCCGTTTAAATTTAGTTAATGTGTTTTTCCCATAAAAATGAAAAGTTTAAGGTTTATTATCTATATAAAACATATTAGGTGAATCTAAATCATACTAATGTCATTATGTTAAAAAATTCTATCATCGATTCTTATCTAAATCAATTCACTATTTTAAATTTTTTAGAGAAAGTGAAACTTATAAATGTCCTTAAAGTAACATTTATGACTTTGAACGGAGCGTATTGGTTTTTACGATGTTTTTTATGTGTCCAACGGGCTGCAACCCGATTGAGCACAGTTTACTCAATTCACGGGGCATACATGTTTTCACCCAAACTTTACTTCACCTAACCCCTAACCTTTTGATTTTCACCCTGCAAATGACATTTTTCACTTATACTCAAAAAAGAATGATTTGGTTTTCGCTCAAAGAAATATTATTCATAATAAACAAAAAATAACATTTTAATTATCAATGTGTTGTGCAACTACTCGTACATATAAAAATATAGTTTGATAAAAAATCAAATTGTTTGTAAAAGTTACGGCACATGGATTTTATAAATTCGTACCGTGTGCGCTGTGCAGAATTGTACCTATTGTGTAATATTTTAAATTTTTTTATTTTTTATCGTTTCAATAATGAGTACCTATCTTGCGACAGTTTCAAAAGATTTGTGCTATTAATCTTAATATACATTTCGGTATGGACTTCATTAAGAATAATATTTAACTATGGCACGATAGATGAAGATTTTGAATTGAGATTTTTACTGACGTGTGAATGAAATAATAAAAAAAAAACAATACAGTGCCAATGGTAACCAAAATGTTTTTTTTTCGTTTACGATGAATAATATTTGTTTGGGCGAAAACAAAATAAATATTTTTTGAATTTGGGTAAAATATGTTATTTGGGTGAAAACCAAAAGGTCGATTTTGGGTCCGAATATGTCCTCCCCTTTTACGATCCAATTGACAACCATATTTGTTAAACCATATTTACTAATAGAGTCTAACTAGTTTTTGCATTTTATAATATGCGCAGTTTACAAAAGTAAAGGAAAACCATTACCTAACATCCTGATACGTTGTTTAGGTCGTAGAAAATGTATCTATGTATTACCTATAGGTAATAGGTTGTAACCTGATCGAGCACAGTTTACTTTTTTTTTTAATCAAGCAATAGGAATAAAAAAATATGGTACGATTAAGAACAGAAATAAGCACAACATTGCTGTTTTATTTTCTAAATACAATATAATATTGTTGTTTTTGTCTTTAAAAATTATAAAAAATTGTTTATAAATGTCATAATATATATATTCATCATAAATAAATCACATGTATTAAAGTGGTATCCCTAAATAAATATTTGAGTAAATCTTCAGAATTGGTATTTCTTAAATATTCGTTGTAAGCCATTATTAATGGTTGTACTAATTTTTTGATTTTCAATAAAGCTCATATTTTTATGATTAAGTTAGTCTTAATAATTGACTGAACTTTCATCATCGTTTCAGTCAGTTTCTTGTAAAATCATAATAATTGTAATCACCGATGCATGGTGTACCTTTGAATTGTATCGCTTTTACCAAGAATCGATAGAAAACCATCATTGAAAATAATAGTCATGTCTTACAATTAAAATATACCTACTCGTAAAGTATAACGACAAAGAAATAAAATGAGATAGAAAAATGTGTAATGTTACATTCGTTTGACTGTGTTCAATCGGGTTGATAAAACATATTAACCGCGTGCTCAATCGGGTTGTTCAAAATAATTAACTATGTTCAATCGGGTTCCGCTGATCCGACGTTACCAAGGAGAAAAAATATCTTTAACTTTGAAAGCGATTTCTTATTGCGATTTGGATCTAGATTTACAAATGTCTCTTATAAAAGTGAAGAACTCCTTGTAATTTTCAAAAAAGTCGCAAAGATTATAAAAAAACGGAAATATTTACGTAAACCCAGGTTTTGAAAAAAATCGATTTTATTTTTTAATGATAATTAAAAAATGAATAACCAATAACAAATAAATGCTTTGATTATTTTTAGATTACTAGAGCTTAAAAATGTAATACACGTTCAAATTTGAAAATATCAATCTTAGAAACACGAACAAATTTTTTATTTTGTATATTGTATAGGTACGTTCAAAATATTTATAGACTAATTTTAAACTGGTATTTATACTATGTACACATTGTACACGTACCTACCTATTTAAACAGTTCAACTTTACGCTGTTATTGCCTTATAAATAATTGTTATATAGTTTTATTGTAGAACAAAAATGATAAAGTAATTTTAATAGTGACTTACTCAATAATACTTAAAATTAATCATAAGTAAATCCGTTTATTTTGCTTATTATATTTTTAGACATTAATTTTTTTTTTAAATGCTCTTTCGACCGTACATCGAACCAGTGGTCGAACATGTTTACCGTTTACTGTAGGAATTTAATTGGACACGAGCCAGGGGGTGAATTTCACACTGTCTATATCGTCCCTTTTTTTCCGTTTTTCCCTCTCCCGTCTGTCTCTGTCTATTTCTCTCACTTTCTCACACTCGTCTCCACCATATACTCACACACTCACCGCGGCCAATTATATATCGAGTAATATATATCGTGTATCTACCTGCAGCCCAACGCACATCTGGCCACTGCGTATACGGATTAAATACGGTATAGATACCTATTATTACATCATATACAATCGATCTTGTCGACGGGAAAACGGTCATTATATATGCTTTTTCCTCGTGTTGTACGGTATTAGGCACAAATACAATTTAATAATATGTAACACACACGTTTATATATCTAAGTATACTTATATATAGGCATACGGTGTAAAATACGTAGGTATGCGCAGTAGCGGACGCCCATGCACGATGATACCAAACGTAATCCGAAAAATAACCCGAGCCAATATCCAATTTGCATGTGCGTTATTCGGGGTCGTGAGAAAAAGCGGATATAGTATATACTATACATGTATAGACTATATACCTTAGCTGCGGTTGTGGTGGAGTTTTGGGTGTCGTCATACATATACACACATACACACACACACACACACACACCAGTTCAGTTACCGTGGTTACCGCAATCGCGTGTGCGGTACAGCAGGCACTCGGAAACGTTTTTGCCGCCCCCGACCTTAGCGTGAACATCTGACACAGTATTGTATATATAAATACATAATATGAAATAATTTGCGTGTGTTCCATCATTATTATTATTATTATTATTATTATTATCATTATTATTATCATTATTAGTATTAGGCACTATCTGCATGTAGTTATTTTTACAGTATTGCTTCGTCTGCCGTTTTATGTGTTATGTAAAATCCTGTTACCTACATAGTTAACAAAAGCAAATTATTGATAAAATCGAAAAATAATAGTCTTCAAAAACATCGTTTGATATTGCCGATTATATATTAGCTACATCACACCCAGCACGGCAAATTCCGAATTTTCGGAAGAAACTTTTACATAATTTTATAATCATTTTGTAATAAAATATAACGATGATAACTTTTTTGTAACTTAATAAGAAGTTTATAATTTGTATTTCAAAAACTGAGTTATCCCAGCACCTGGTACCTTAATAAAGATTTGTTCAACTTAAATTTTATATAAAATTTTATAAACAGAATTAAATTTAACCCGAAATGTCAGATACCTGACTCAACTGAAATCTCTGAAAATCTGTTATTAGTTGCCCGGGGATCAGGGGTGATGTAACCCCAGTATATCCTGTTTTAAAAAAATGTAATATTAATATTATAATAATATTTTAGCAAAAATGTATAATGGTTACATTTCGTTACAAAATGATTAAAAAATCTTGTGAATGTTTCGTTTAAAAATTCAGAACTCTTAAGTGGGCATGATGCAGCTACGATTAGTCTCTTAATTGTTTTTTTCTTAAAAAATGTAATACCATGTAAAAATAATGTAGGAACGCAATATACTTCAATTGTATTATTTTTTAAATGTATTTTTAATATTTTCTAATTTCACGTCATAGTATATTATTTGTTATAATATACTAATATAATATGAAATTATAATTATCAATGCGGTTTTTGGATAACTATTTTCTCTAAAATTATTATTTGTGGTTTACCTGTTCATTAAAAATCAATCGATTATCAATTATTTTCACGAAAAAATGATTATTATTATTTCAAGTGAAATGACAGTTCAATATGTATAAAAATATTAATTTATGAAATATATTATATCGTAATAAAATTCATAACATTTTGATTTAAACGTTTGCATAATCTGTCATTTCAATTTCTTTTTGGAAAGTTTGTCTGATAATTATTAATTTATAAAGATAAATAAGTTGAAAAGATAATGAAAATTATTTTTGGAATTAATTCGTAGTAAGCATTGAATTCAAATTGTATAAAAATATAAAACGTTTTTGTATCTTGTAGGATACCTACTCGTAGGTACTAATAATAATATTATTATAATATTGTACACGAGTTTGGTATATAAAATGTGTTGTTCTCGAAGTGTAATTTAAATTTAAAATAATTAATAATTATGTTTATTAACTCTCTATTGGTAAGTGTACCTATGCACTTAACATACCTTATGAACATATTGTAGTTGTACGTGCTTTATTAAATATAACAGAATATATTATATAATATATAAAATTTTAATTGTAAGTTTGATTTAAATTAACTTAATAACCCATCTATTTAATTTTAGAAATTTATTTTGTTACTAAAGTTAATATAGTATTTGATGATTAAATCAAATTGATTATCTATAAACTATACATTTTAATTATAAGTTATGGTGTACCTATACACTATTTATGTTTTTTTATTTGTTTTTTAATTCTACGAATTTTGGTTAGTAAATTAACGGTCTTTAAATAAAAAATATAATATCTATGTTTTAATAATATTGATATGTTATTTAACTCTTCCTAGGAGAATAAACTCATTATTAATATAAACTAACATTTATAATGTATATAGTTGGATTTTGAAAAGGTTATCATTTGCAAATAGGTAGTATAAATAAATTAGAAACTCAATTTTCAGATAATGTTGTTATACATTTTTTTGACAAATATTAAATATCACAAAACTAATGACTATGATATGTGCGTATGTCTTGAAATTTTATTTTATACTAATCGACAATTATATTTAAATTTGTTATTTTTCTTAATGATGGGAAGACATGATTAGTACCATGGGACGAATTTTAAAAATGAAAATTTAAATTAATAGGTGCTTATTCATTTATTCAAGGTTGTGTTTCACTAATTATAGTACCTATAACTAAATAAAAAGTAATAATTATTAAAACTATTTGAGGTATTAAAAAAACACTAATGTGGGTAATATGATATAAGTGACAGCATAATAATTATAGTTAAAACTTTTAAGTTTAAAGTATAAAATATCTATTTAATTACTTATAACTTATAAGTTATAACTGTGTTTTATTGTCGTCGTAAGCGCTTATAATACAATAATAACATTTTGAAATGCTTATAGAAATTTAGCATATTAAATGAATAATGGTGTAATTTTAATCTGTATTTTTAATATCTGTATAATATAATATTATTACATACTAAAAACAATAAATTATACAGAAATTGAATTGATGATCCTTTATAAAAAGTATTAATCGTATAATTTATATTGAACTTTATATCTAATATTATACCTAAGTATATAATAATATACCTACTTATACCATATCATATTATATAAAATAATAATATATTAAGTTCTATACATTTTTATCTGTTTCATCATTTCATAATAGATGTTTGAATAAATATTATGCATTAATATAAATGCATTAATTTGTTCAAGATTTATAATTCTTTTGTATCATTTACTGGTTAATGAAACTAACAGTTTATTTTTTACAACATCGTCTACCATTTTCGTGTTTTTAAATTTTAGCTAAAAATATTTTATATTAAGTACTTTAATATATTTTAATTAATTACAGTAACGAGAAATATGTAAAGTAGAAAAATCTTTTATCAAAGAGAGTTGATTAAAATTATTTTGCTTTATTACTCGTATGTGACAATTTTATTGACTTTTAATTTGTGTATTATAATAAATTGTGTTCTTAAAGATTTTCATAGTATACATACCAGAGTATCAATTCAAACAAACAAAATATTTAGTCAAATAACTAGCATAGGCTATATCACGTTATAGCGATATCAATTATATGAATATAATATTTATGTGTTAAGATTATCCAGTTAAAACCAAACATAATTGATTATTTGAAAAGTGTGAACTTTAAGAAATTTTAAGCGTGAAACTTTTTTTTTTTATTATTAAATAAGATATAGGAAGTTGTTTTTGTGTGATGACACGAAAGTAAAGCAATATCCAACCATTCTTCTTCTCTTATTAGTTATTATTATACAAAGCGCTTTAAATTTTAGGGAAACTTGCGAATTTAATGTTTTTCAGTCAAAGTTCTTAAAACAATTTAAGAGGAAACCAATATACAACAAAAACACATTTTTCCGAACTTCATCTATCACATCACTGCTCTTTTCAAGTTTTTCAAAAAGTTTTTAAATTAAATTGAGCGAAATTTGTAAGTTGGTACGATCAATTTATCTACTGATAAATGTAGTAAATATACATGTAAAGATAGACACTGTCTAGTATCCAGTAGTTACTTGCAATTAAATGTATTTAAAAACAATAATACTAGTTATTAATAGGTAATATTAAACATTTATATTTTATCACCAAATAATTCGTGTTATTCGGACAGTAAACATTGTGAAAAAGTTCGGATAATTAAATGTCTAGTTGGTAATTGAAATCCACATTTTCTAAAGAACTATTTTTTGCTTAAAAAATTGTTGGAATACATGCGCACAATAGAAGAATACTTAACCTGTGTCATGAAAGTTTTTTGTAAAAGAAAAACGATTTATTATGTTATAAATTTTAATCTTTCATACCACAAAAAATATTACTTTATTTAATTTGCACATTTTTAGTTATTTATTATCATTAATTCTTGGATATAAAAGTAGGTATCTGTTTGTTTCTCGGTCTTGTAAGCTATTAAATTATGATGTAAAATTATAGTATAATCTATAATACCTTTTTAATTGATGAGCAATAGCTTAAAATTATTTATATATATAACTTCAAAACAACTTTATTTCTAGTTAAAGGGAGTTTCTATGATGTTAAGAAAAATGTTGCTGTGTTCAATCGGTAGGTTTAAGCTATGTGTTAACCATAATTGAGTAACAACAATGTTATGCGATAAATCATACTATTGACTTTTGGAATGACTTAGAATAACATTGTTTTTATCAAGTAATTTAAACTGTATTAGTAATTTATTTTATCATAACGATTTATTTTAATTAAGACTATAATTATTTTATTGCGTTGATAATAAATTAATTAGGTTTTGTCGATACTCATATAGAGGTGGTAGAAAATTCCATGTTTGTTTTATTTAGTTATTAGTTTGGTGTTAACAGACTAAACTGTATTTAGTATTTTCTTTTACAAATTTCATGAATATTTTAAATTAAATCTGAAAAAATTACCATTTACTACCTAACATTTTAGCAAAGCATAATAGGTTTTTTAATTTAAAAATTCTAAATGTTTTGATTGATAAAATTATCGTTAGGAGCTTGTTATTTTTTTAAAACCTTATTACTTTAATAGGATGTCAAAATACGACTTTTTCCCTATCTATCCCACGTATAAAAAGCAATTTTGAATGCAGAAGAACCAATTTTGTGTTGTTATTTTGTTAGCTTTAGTATTACAGTGAATTTACCTATTATTATTGTATTATCAGACTTAAAGTAAAAACCTAATTTGTGTTTTTACGTTGGATTTTTTAAAATGTTTGTGTTAGTTATGAATATATGATTATTCAAAATGTTACACATTACTAATATTCATAACTAGCATGCATCAATATAGGTCAATTCACTCTAATACTAAAGCTAAAAACACAAAGTTGGTTTTATTCTATGCAAATTTGCTATGTTGTGCGTGGGTCAGAAAGAGAAAAATAGTAATGCACAATTATATAAACTACGATTTTTAGAATATTATTTTACCCTTATAATAGTATATAAAATCTAGGTTTAGGTATGTGAGTAGATAATTATTTGATTGTTTATTATTTATTTTAAACTATAATTTATTAGGTACTGTTAGTAATACAATTTCTTTTGATTTAATTTTTACATTTCATTAGCATACAAATGTAAATTTTTGTTGAGTATTGTTTTGGTTTTAACACTATGAATAATAACTAGATATTTCCACATAATAACATCCGTTAGTTATATGTAAACTATAGAGACACAAGCTATTAATTTTTTTTTTTTGTAAAGGTAACCTAACCTATTGTATGGATTATGTATTGTATGCATTACAATTTAGAATTATTGATTCATTCCATGATGGACTTTCATTTTGATTTAAAATAATTTAAAGTATTATGTTGTTAAACATTTTAGAATTTCCATTTTATAATGATTAGAAATGTATACATTCTGTATTTATGTCACAATATCGTTAAAGTAGTGATACATTGGTAATACCTGAAATTAAAAAAAAACTACATACTTCACGGTTGAGTTATTAAAATTCAATTTATTATTTTATTGAAGAATAATATAGTATAGATTTAGACGTTGAATAATATAGCCAGTAGTTATATGCAAGGTTTTTCGAAATGTAGAAAATTTTGTAGATAATTAGATAAGAATTCTATAAAAAGTTTTCAAACATTCAAACTTTGTAGACATATAATCCAGTGAGTAATGAAAATTTAAAATTATGTCTATTATATAACTTAATTGAAATGCAAGCCACAAATATAAGTTAAATACCAATTTTTTGAAATATTTTGTTCAATTATTCAAATAATTTAGTTCAAGTACAGAGTATACTTTATTTAGATATTCAATTTTTTAAATATCCAATATACTTAGTCCCATTGGCTAATCTAAGTATAAATATTTGGCATACCTTTTACAGTATTTTCTATTTATAAAATGATTTTTATATATATGTACTATTTTTTTTAAATCATTTGGATATGTAGTTACTTATTAAAGTTTGAAATATATGGGATGCTTATACGTTTAATAATTTTTTAAAACTACAGGTTAAATATATATAAATCAATTATTTACTGCTCTAATTTTTATTATTTAATTTCAATAAGCAATATTATCCAATATTAGTTTAAAAAAAATTATCATATTAATTATCAATGTATAAGGAATATAATAAATAATTTTTAATAAAAAAAAATTAAGAAATTCTTTTAAATGAAAATGTAAATTTGTGTGATACATACCGATAGTTTTAGTAAATTTAAACTTCTTACATATATATATATATATATATATAAATGTATACCTACAGTATATATTATCTTACTAATACTATAATACATCATTTAACCGATCATAATTATGGTTTTATGATAAATATGGGACTTTGTGTTTTATGAAAGTTATGGTGGTATCATTTTTTGGAAAGCCTAGTTTAGCTTACATTTTCAAGGTTTTAAATTAAATCTAACAGTTTTAATTTTAACTGTAATATACGTATAATGTGTATACATCATGTACGCAGGAGTATAAAATATTATGATTTATTTTACCATCGGATGAGTATATTTGCGTATAGATGAATAAATAATGTAAGCATAGTTATTTACTTATTATCTATCATATTGATTTAAGAATAATTTCTAATTTTAATGATTATTATTAGTTTTATATTTTATTGTATAGAAATGATAGGTAAGTAATATAAAATGTATATTTATACAATCTTTTATTTTATTAATATTAACCCAAACCTAACCCAATTCCTAACATTTAAAGGTGTAATAATTATTTTTTAATGATTATATATCGCTTCACGCTTAGAATTGTATATTTATCAAACATGTAGGTTGCCTAGTATGCGTAGTACGTACTATATTATCGATATAAATAATTATAAAATATATAGTATATGTTGTTGGATATAATTGGCTTGCGAAATGAGTAATTGTGAAATATGATGTAGGTAAGTACTAAGTATAAATGGTATAATACATTTAAATTACATTTAATTATTTTGGTTTGAAAATATAGTCGTTCTTTAGCGGAAAAATTATTATTGTTATATTTTTTGAAAATACTCATTAATAATTTGATAATTGTAGTAAGTTATAGTATATTTTAGACGGTCGATGTTTGTTGAAGCATCATCCGAGTATTTCGTTTGAAGGTATTATAATAGTTCTACGATTTCGTTTACTATCCGTCGGGCGGTAAACATTAAAAAAAAAAAAACGATAGGTAATAGTGAATAGTCATATAATTATTATTTAAACAAAAACTTGTTCTTCGATAGTTCTTGAAAAACGTTGAGTCTATTTGTGTAATTTTGTATTAATATTTTTTTTGCTAAGAGGGATTATAATCGCCATACATTATGCTGCGTAAATGTAATACAACCAGTCGACTGTAGCACCGCAGAGGTGTCCAGTGTATAATGTACACTTTTGAAGGTCGAACCGGTTGGCATAAGACTCGCGCGCGGCTGAACCAGTAACAGTAACCTAGTAGAGGTCGTCGGGGTTAGGTATAGTTATGTCTTATGTATAGAATATATACTATGAATGTGTGTATTCGGATGAATCTGCTCCGTGGGACCTTGACAATGTTGTGTGTGAGTGTGTAATGATCGGGTTATTTGTGGAGAAAAATATGACGGTGTATACTATATATACTTATAGATAGGTATATATATTATTATTATTTATATACGTATGTACTTTTGCGATTTTCAGATAAGTGGGTTGTCGGTGAAGGAAGAAGAAGAAGGAGAGAGAGAGAGAGATAAATAGATAGAGAGAAAGAGAGATTGATTACGTCAAATGGTAAAATAGTTGATAGTATTTAATAATAATTACTTGCGGTAAAATATGACTCGATTTTGTTTGGTACCTAACTATAACACATTTTTTATTTTACGTTTTACGTACACGCACACTTAACGTCTTCTGCGCGTGTCGTCGCGATCGGTGGACCGTGTGTGGCGTATGAATTTATGTATATTGTAATAAAATAATATTTATAGACTCGTACAGAAGTTCGGAACGCGAGCTCGCTGTGGTTTTTTACGTTAGTAGGGTTAGGGAGAAATAAAATCAAAAAGTTTTTGACTTTTATACACACGCTGCGGCGTCGTCGTCGTCATCACGTACCTTCGGGGCCTTTGCCTACAACCGGCGGCTGGTATATATATTATATATATAATATTATATATTATAACAGCGGAAACTGGATTGTCGTCTACGCCTCTCTCGCCTCCGTCCGTCGTATATTTACGGATCAATATGTTCGTCACGTACAACCGGTATATAGAGAGACAGGCGAGCAAACTTTTTGGTTCGATTCTGGATCGACCATGAGTAAATTGCCACTGTCTGCCACCGACACGTTTTGTGCCGCCGATTTTCAAGTACGCGTGGTTGGCGAAACGTCTGTCGTCCGTCCATCTTTGTCATTATTATTGTTATACATACGACCTACCTTCCTACCTTCTGTTAGTCGTTTTAAACTATTGTGACCGTGCTTGATGATCGATAATATCCTTTTAACGGCTAATCGTTCATTTCACGGTTTTACGATGATATGCGATATAATGTTGTATTAGCGGTGAGGCGTGTGTGCCTATGCCGAGACAAACTTGCACGCTTCTCGATAAAAAGTCATAAATTCGTTTTTGAAATCAATTTAGTATAATATTATTTATATTATTAATCGACTCGCTCGTTACGCGGTAGAGATGATGAGGGTGCCCAACGTCGCCATCGTTATCCGCGCAGTTGTTTGTTGTTTGCGTTTGCCCTACACAAATAAGCGATTCAATTACCCGAAAGATGTATCGGAAACGCAACCGAATATCGTAATTTATTTAAATTACTAACTTTACTATGCGATTAGAGAGAAAAACATTACAGGAATTACGTGTTCATTATATTTTATGTAAATAGTTTTAAATGAAAGTAATATATCATAAATATATAATATCACATATTATAATATGGTTAAATTTTTCACACATCCTTTAATGAATATTCGTTAAATCCGTTAAATGTTTTGTGTTTGGGAAGTTGAATTAAGAGATAAAATACACTTATTTTTTTTTCAATTTATCTGATTTTAGTTACATAAGTAATTGTTAAATTCAAATGTTGATATTGTATTAAAAATGATCATGTACGTATACATACTCGTAAGTAGGTTACGATCTGCATGAAAAAATATTAAATAACGTGCCATTAGTTTCATTAATTACAGTATCTATTATATTTTAACTGGAGCTTAAACCTCGACCTTAAAAGCAATAACATTTGAAGTTTTCCTTGAAAAATAAATACTGAATAAAATTTAAACTAATATTTAAAAAGGAAATGTAAGGTTTCTTAAATAAAGACCTTACGTTGTTTATATATGGTCTGTAGAACATATTTTTAATAAGTAAATTATAATTTATAAAAATAATATATATAGATTTTGTTATAGATAGTTTGTTACTTTCGTCAGAAGTTTTCTTATTTTATTTAATATTTATTGCAAAATAATAATCATTCTTATGGGTTGTATTTAATTTAAATTGGTATACATTTTCTATTTATTGTTATAAAAATATCATTTAAATTAAACTGAAGAGTATTATGTAATACATATTTTGGATATTATTATAAAAAATATAACAAAGAATGTTTGTTCAAAGCTTAACAAAATATTATATGTATACCTACAATTTAACATAATACTTTAAAACTATATAACAACGTACTTTATTTATAATGTGTATATTATATAGTATATACTATATTATACTAAATATATTACATACACAGACTATAATATAGTCTGTGCTATGTCTATAACCTATATATTAAATAACACGGATTTAAAATAAATTTAAAATCATTACTATGCACCTTGTATGTATGATATACACATATCACACAACTTCTGTTCATAAAATAAAACACTTAAAAAGTTATTCGTCGTGTGTATGTATAGCACGATTTGATTAGGCAGGTAAATTAATTGCTTAACTAATAATAGTTGTCATTAAATTATTTCAAGATTTGATACGCTCTCATCATATCTCAAATCTTAGTATTTCGAGCACGGAATCGTTGTCCGTGTAATAAAAGCTGGTAACCATTATTTTTTTAGTTGCAGCATTATCTCAACACTACTCTATAGCTATACTATGCTACCCTATGCTATAGCTGTACTTGAGAAATGACTAACTCAGTATTTTATTGGTAAGCTCGTTAAGCAGTATTAGATAATAATAATAGATATGTCTAAGTATAATTTATTTTTATAAAACTCTTCTCTGCGACATCGTTGGTGTTATAACCTTCATTGGATAGCGTGATTTTTGTGTTGCCTAAATTCAAAATAATCGTTTGTGTATTGTACATTAAATAATATCTTCCCTATACAATTTTGTTCGATATTTTTGAAATTATCCATACGAAGTGCTACAATGACAATTTCGTTTTATATAATTTTATGTTTACTACCTATTTGATACAATTATTACAGTAAAGAAGATACGTAATATATATTTTGTACGTTAATACTATCACGTGTAGTATTAATATCAAACGAACAGGGATTACGAACTATGTTATAAAATGGACACTCAAATCAATTATAAACATTTAATCAAATTTAAAACTTTATTTCTATTTAAATAATAGAAAATAGGGGATATATTAAAAATATATTGTTTTTCAATTTATTAAAATATTATGAAAGAAACTTTATAGGTTAGGTTAGGTTCAATAGAAAAACTATTTTCCTAGAAGTAAAGGAAACTAATTAACAACGTTACGTCAATACAGATTCTGAGCGCATCACGTCTATTTGACAACTTTAAATTGAAATTATATTTTCATAGATAAAACAGTATACTTAATACGATTAGGTATTATACTATACAGGATAATATTATTATATGTAAGACTGAAATGAATAGAATACTGGAAAATAACTTAAATAATAAAATAATATAAATCCACAGTTACATATAAAAAAACTATTTTATGTATGTATTATGATCATTTATTTTTAGGTTAAAAACAATTAAAAGTCGAAGTGGTGTTTATATTCTATTATTTCTATGTAGCTATTAAACTAGTATAGTTCATATAACAGAGATTACGTTATTCATATTTTATTAAATGTGTCAATAATAATAATGACTAATAATGTACTTTATACCTAAAGAAAAAACTTCTACGTCTGTGTTTAAAATAATATTTGATTAAACAATTATTTATTATTACTATTATTATTTTTTTTTTTTATATAAATAATGGAAAACAATACACATACAATGTAATAAATTATCCACACCCAATCGATTAATCAAAAAAACATGTTACAAAGAGTCATCGTCCTTTGAATAACAAAATACGTAACAGTCGTAGTTCTCCTAACTTCTAAACAATTTGTTTACTATAACGTTTAAAATCAATATATACTCATGTATTTATACAATCTAACCTAACAAACATAGTTAATACGTGAAAAATAAATAAAAATAAACAGAATCTTTAAAAACTACTCGTTAATCACAGAACTATAGTACTTAATATTATACAAAACATTCATTTACACATTGACAGGGGTATTATTTGAGTTTTAAAAGACTTGGCAAATGAGCTAGAGATTTTGGCAGAATATCCAATGTTCGGTATACAGTCAACCATTCCAAGTGCAATTACAATCAGTATTAATTTGGTGCCAACGGACCAGAACTACCCATTTCGGTTTAATTTATACTTTAAAATTAATATGAAATATAGACGAAGACACAAAGTAATTTAATTTTAAAAATAATTTCATATTATAATTATTATTAAATTTTTCATATTTGCTTAATGTATTCGTACAAACGTCAAACACATTATTATGTATCTACGCTTTAAATTTAACATAACAAATACAATTTTGTTTTACTTTAAGATTCAATATTTTTATCCACTATTAAAAATAATTAACGTTAATGTTAAACTTAATTAATGTAAACCAGCTTAAAGGAAAACACTTAACACATAAAATAGTACTAAATGTACAAACCTTAGGTACTTATACATTTATATAATAAATTTATAACTCGTTACGAAAATTTAACTCAAACATATTATCAGCAGCAATTCAATTATAATAAAATCTTTATTAAATATTAATATGTATAGGTACCAATTTTGAAATAATGAAACATTTATTTGAAGTATATTAAAAAAGTTTACATAATACCATTTTTGTAAATAAGTACTTGCAGTAGTGTTACGTTATAAATCACATTAGAAACGAAATAAATAAACTAACAATTGAAATCGTACTCACAATATGAATTTCTTTTTTTTTTAATCTTTCTTCCTAGTTGATATGTATTATAGATTTAATGTTATAATATGTATTATTTGCTTAACATAGTTTCTTTTTTGAATTTTAAATAAATTATCAAATCATGTTTAATGTGCGCGAGACTTGAGAACGTTTTGAGGATATCGATTTTTAAGCACATTTCATACGAAATATTCACACAATCACTTTAACATGACACTTTTGTGCTTATGTGGATATTGTTGTTCATGACATATTGAGGGACAGATAATAGTAATGGCTGGTCGTGAACAATTTCATATTATATATTATATATTATGTACTGTTATCCTGTTCTAGCAAAACAGTTTTTCATACAAAATAAACACAATAAACAGTTAAATACTTCTTATTGTAGTATAATGTATATAATAGTTCTAACAACAAAACAAATACAATTTCTTAAAAAATATACTTTTACATTTTGTAATACTCGATCGTTTATAGGGGTGAATTTCCTAGACTCTAGAGAGACGATGTGGAAATCGCCTACTGGACTGATGTAAATCGGGGCTAATATATACATATATATAGGTGCCTTACTTATATTTGTATTATTCTTATTCAATAACTGACTTTTGAGTTTTTACTTTTTTTTTTTGTTATTATTGTTTGATGTTGTAGCTAATGGGAGAAATGTGTACAGATATTTATTTATAAATGAATTATAATCACAATTTATTATGAGAAGATATCAACGAAATTGTCTATAATTTAATTGTTAAATTTATTACTAATAAATATTTATGTTAAATAAATTTTTCTAAATGCATAATTAAATTATAATAGCTTTATAGATTAAAAATCTGTCTATTAGAAATTAAAATAATTGTTTTGAAAAATTATACAATTAATTATTTTTATTTTTTTTCAGGAAATTCAGATGGAATGTATCACATGAAAATTTTAATTCCTTGTATAACTGCTGGTGCCATCATAGGTAAAGGCGGGGAGACGATTGCACAGCTACAAACAGAGACCAATACTAAAATAAAAATGTCAAAAACAAATGATTTTTATCCTGGTAAGTTGATTTAGTAACTTAATTTAATATTTTTTGCATCAAAATATATGTTAAGTTATAGGTATAGATTGTTTAAAATTTATGTAATTAGCCTTACCTTTAAATTAACCTAACCCTGGCCTTACAATTCTGTACGAGTTTTAATCGCCACATTTTATATTTTGAAAAATTCCCAAACTATAATAAATATTAGATTCAGTGTTACAATAATTTTAAAATAATTTTTAAGGAATATAATTTTTTTATATACATAATCAATTTATATTTAAGATTCACTTGTTTTAATTTGGATTAAAATAAATCAACATTTTCAAAAAAGGTTATTTGCTTAATAATTTACAGTGAAAATAAACTTTCATTTAAAAAAGAAGTATAACTATTGTCACTATGTATTCCTTCATTAGTATAAAAACCTAAATCATTGAAAATTTGATGGGTAACTTACATAATATACATTAAAATTTCAAATAAAAGAATTTAAAAAATTCATTATTTAAGTAAAAAATGAGGGTGACCATCGTTGGTGAAGTATCACGTTGTATATATGTATACTGCATCTAAATCGCATAATATATGTATTATATATATTTCAATTTTATTTAGGTACTTCACTACCTCTTATTTTAAAAATTCAAACCACTCTCTACGTAATAAAACGAAATGTATAATGTTATTCAGTCAATTGAATAAGTTCATGTTTCTTCGTGGACTGAACACTATAATTTAATAAATCCCTATCTTTGAATTGGATATAGTCATACCTATAGGTGTATCCGAGATAGTAAATCCCACTTTTCGTAGTAAAGTTAGGATACGTATTTACGCCTCAGGGATACTTACAAATTGAACGAATCTCACTAGTTTGATTTTAACATTTATTTATTTTATGTTCTCGTGTTATAAATATTATTTTTGTTAGAATTTTTGATAGCAATTTCTAGATGCTATACTTTTTATGGATTAAAATGTTAATTTAAAACATTAAGAAATTTAGTTGAATAATAGTTTTTATATTATTGTTATCATTAAATGAAATAACAATTAAAAAATAATTCCATAGGTACAAACATAAATAATTATTGTTGGTACTCATTTAATTTTTTAACTTATTCTGAATCAAATTTTAAATTTTAAATCTAAGTTTGTTTAATGTTTTATTTAAAGTTCGAAGCTATGTAATATAATTATGTATATGTCTCTAGTTTTCTTTAAAATATATCATAAAAAAACTTTATTTTTTATTTTAACATTTATAAAATGTCCATTTTATGGAATTCAATTACAACAAATACTTCTTTACATTTATTTAAAATAGAATAAAAATAATTTGTTTAGTGGCGAGAAAATGATTTTAAAATGGTTGTAATAATAACATTTATGATACAAATGCCATATTGAGTATTGCAACCATAGAAAATATCACAAATATATTTTTATTCAAAAATATAAATTTAAGCTTAAAAATTTTTAAAAATGAAAGAATATTTTACAATATTTGAAAGGAAAAGTCACAAATTCTGTTTTATGTATTTATATTGTATAATCATTAATCATACATAATTAAACATTTAAAACTTTCTTCAAGTTATGGATTTCTACTTGAACAGAAGGCCATATATTTATACACTTAATTATTATATAATATAAACAATTTTTTTATGACAATTACTTAACATCTCAACGCCTGGGTTTTTTTTGTCTCAATTTTCTATTTCTATTTGTTTTAAAATTTACTGTTGAAATATAATTATTATATATATATATATCATAATACAATTATATTAGGAGCGATTTAGGTAGGTAATATTTAAATACCTATCATACGAGGTATATTTAGTTATCTAAAATTGTCTTGTTCAATGACATCGTGTTTGGTTGTTAATGTACTTTATAAATAAGGTGATTAGGTAGGTACGTGTATTTTTCTAGTTGCATTTTTTCTGACCTTCTTAATATATTAACGTGACATATTATATTATAATGACCACGGAAATAGAAATAAACCAAATCTAGAACAAATATTCATTTTATGATGAATATTGATTCGTATTAATTTGATATTCAAATCGTTTTGTTTTTATAAAATATAATTGATTAAAAGTGTCCTGTGTTATTGTGCTTAGAACTGTCGAATACATTGTAGAAAAACACGTTCAACGAATTACCATTATCATTTTTGTTGAATAAGTTATAGAATATTTAGAAAAGTTTTAAAATTGAAAGCATTTCATAAAAAATGGCTGAATAATATAATTATAAAATTTCGAAAATTTTGTTTCTTTATTTAATATTGTTGAAGATTGCAATGATATATTTTATAAATATGGAGTGTTAGAAGTTGAAAAGGAATGGCCTTCCACTATTTATTTTATCCAAAAAATCCATTGCTTTTAAGAAATTATACTTAAAAACATTTGCACTGTAGGTACTTAAATGTTTTATCAAAACAGTCCTGTATATTTTTTTCAGACTTGATAAATAACACGTTTTACTATAATAATTTTATTTTTAAATTAAAATCTAATTTTATTAATTATATTTATAATTTAACTATTTCTTGTTTTTTTTTTTTTTTTTTTTTTTAATTATTTGTTAGTATTTTTTTAGAATAAAATAATACATCAGAAGTATCTATAAAAATTGATTTGTGTTATTATAATCTACGTATCTATTATTTTTTACTATCATTAAACTACCTCTAAATATAATTTAATATATTTACATTTTTTTTTGTAATTTAAAAAAACATTTTTTTCGTGAGATCTACTTAGTATCTTTTTTTTTTTATTTTACTTGCTTGAACTTAATAATATATGCTTATATTAATTTAATATGTAGATGTACTAATGTACTATACGAAAGTCATTTTTTTTTTAAATTATAAAAAAAGATTCAGAAAAATTTATTAAGTTCAAATTGTGTTGCAAAAGCTTTAAATTTATAAAAATACAAAATTTTCAAAATTATTAATATTTTTAATTATAATTAAACATAGCCTCTGTTCTTATAGTTCTAGCAAAACACAAGTTCCATTAAGGTGATCTATGTTTGATTCTGTAGTATAAAAATAAAACGATTGTACATTTTTATTCAGACACCAATCTACAAGCGTTTGGTGTATTGTGTAAGCTTGATCACTTCCAATTCTAGTATTTTACGGCTGTTCACGTAGCTGTTGTTCACAGTCATCAATAGAGTCGCTGATAGGAAGCCTATCAACTAAGTATTTTCCCGTTAAAGTAGGAGAAAGGTTTCCGCCCATTGTATAATGACAGCTTCTTCTTTTGTCAAGTCGTGGCATATTTTTTTATTCGTTTTTTATAATATTCCATTCGAATGCGTCGAATTGTGTATATATAATATACATGTATACATTTTTAATATTTTTCTTTTTATTTGAGTTACTTCGACCACTAGTATGCATTCTACGTGTGCAAATCAAAAACAGACATTTTGTAATTTGTGTGTGCCTAAAGTTAGATAAATACATATAATTTTAGATAGCAAGTACATTATGCTTCATGTTCATTAACTATAAATAAACATATATCATATTATTATGTATATACAGAGAGAGAGACCTAACCGACGCTTTGTAAGAATTTTCGTAGAATAATGTTGGGGGTTGCTATGTTTTTTTTTTGTTCATTTCACGCTCAACTATGAGAATAATATAGACTACACAGGTTAATGCTGTACATTGTACATATATGTATATATATATATATATATCATATAAAAGGGACTGTCTCTATTCAAAGATACGTTTTGGGTGTTAAGCGTTAGCAACTGTCTTCACATGTTTCTATAACGATTTCAAATGGTCCGTTAAACCGTGTACTGCCAAATTATTAATACCTTGCAGTATAGTTATCTGTACATAATATTTTATAATAGAAGAATATTAAATATTAATATATTGTATAATGTATAATATACGTATATATACGCATATATATGGATAAACATATTGTGTTTAAATACATTTGTCATTGTCCTTTGGAGTGTCGAATAAGAACAGTTTACAGGCCGAGCACGACCTGTGAGCTGTTGTTTTGACTTTGGAGACCTCTGGTGTAGAGCCTAGCGTTCATAACTCAAAGTTAGACGATTTACAAAATATTGAAAACGTTCATACATTTTTATTGAGCTTACAATATATTTGTATGTAAAATATTCTTATATTATATAATGTATTTTACTTATACGGTTATATACTAGGGACCGCAGAGTATTAACAATTTGGGCATACAAAGATTAAAATATGAAATCATTATAGAAACGGAGATCGGAATTGCAATCTCTGCGATCTGCGAAGGCAGATGCTAACGCTGACCACCAGCTAGTGTCTACGTATATATAATATATATGTATTATGTATATATACATATATATTATATATTAATATTTAATATTCTTATATCAAATAAACTTAATTATGTATCAAGTAATAATATAATAAGGAAGAATTAAATTTTAAAACTAATGCTAATAGTTATAACTTATAAGTTATTTTTATTTTTTTATAAATTATGCAACACAGCTTAACATTTATACCTATTTTATCTTTCTGAACTTAAGTTAAGTTTCGAATCATTATTTTGACTTTTTTGAATCAGCATTTTTAACTTGAATTTTTGAAATTTGTTGCAAGTTTGAAACTTTGAAACTTAAAATAGATTTTATTTACAAGTAAAAGTTTTTCAATTGTGTTTTGTTGAGTTAGCACTATATAAACGTATATTTTTGTTCTTTATTTAAATACATACTATCTTTTATAAATATCAGTACTTATAAGTTGATTGTATTTTGTAAGAGTATATGTAAATTATTTTCTAGTATAAAATAGATCGAAATCGTTGATAAAGTTATTGACACTTGACACGATTACTAATATACCAATATAATAGATTTTTATATTATATTGTAAAGTAGAATTTTCACGAGAACAATAATATATTAATCCATTCTTCTTGCAATATCTGATATTCGTATTGTTCAGTTAAACAGTGTTATCATGTGGAAACAATATTATAAAATCCATTATTCGATGGATAAAATATAAAAAAAACCCTTCAAGTAGACTTCACATAATGGGAGTTACAATGTTACATATTATACAGTACGAGTCATTTAATTCAGCACTTTTTTTTTTTTGTAAAATAAACGTATTTTTTAAAATGTATTAGGTTTATTGGTATTGCTGTTTTGTTGTATGTATAGTGTGTATATACTCCAAATTATTTTATAAATATAAAAATTCCAAGCAGTTTTAACTATTTCTAATATGGCAAAATGGCAAAGTATAATAAGAACCATTTTGTTTAAGCTAAACTCTATACAGTTGTTTTAGAATAATTAATCATGAGTCTTATTAATTTGTTGTAATTAACTTAATTATCTTAAGCACATATTGCTATGAATTACACTTTGGTTTATTAATATTATATTAAATATGGTTTAATAAGTTAGTATTAAATTTTAGTTGAAGAAATTGAAATGTAAAATAAAATGTTTTATCAAGTATAAAAGGTATAGAAAAATTGTAATATTACTATGGCCGAATATTAAGGCATTCGATTTGATTCACTTTTGCGCAAATATCAGTATTACCAAAGTGGATTGATATAAATCCACCTCGAGTATTAAATAAATAAAAATTAAATTTTAAATTAAAAAAAAAAAATATATATATATATATTATATGGTATTAACATTAATCATTATTCTGTGTTAAGTTTATTTGTTTGTAATTTTATAATTTTAACACAACTCCAAAATGTAAAGTTTAATTTGTAAGCAGTTTTCAATACCTAAGTCAAATATCCTAAGTTTAACTTTTAAAATATTTGTATGTATTGCTTAAATTGCTTTAAGTATTTTATGAAAGTAAAAATATTATTGTTTAACCAGTAATTGGATCCCCGTTTACAGAATCATTAAAAACTTTTATTTTATAAGAATACCTACCAGTTTTTTAAAAAAAATAATAATCTTTTAAATTCGTTAAATTCTAGCTAATTACTGTTCAGTTTCATCATAGATATTTTCTTTTGTTAAATTTCTACAATAATCATTTTTAACAACTATAATAACAACTTTAAAATAAATAAATTTTAATTCTCTGAATTCTAAATTTTAACAACCATAAAATAATAGCAAAAAAATTAATGGAATCTTTTTAAAATTGTATAGACTGTATTTATATTTTTATGTATGTAATAGCGATACCTAACTGTATTACATCAACTATAGCTTTTATTAATGGAAATTAAACCCAGATATTACTCGAGTTATGTTTCCCTGTTTTTTGTTGTATTTTTTTTTAAAAATTATTAATTTAAGTTAAAAAAAAAACCGCTTATCGCTCTTGTGTATAATAAGTTTAAAGTAAATCATTATAGTTTATATTGTGGATGTGTTAAATTTAAATCCATCGATAAATTATTGTATATGAAATACAATTCTAAGTAGAAACGTTGAATAAACTTCTAGGATATTTATTTTTTTCTTCTATTAGTTATTTAATTGAACTAATTTTTACCTATATCGCATATATTATTATAAAATAATTGAATAACGTTTATTATACCTATTTCTATAAATATAATTATAATATAGTTTAAAATTATTATAAATATTTTAAAAACTCCATTATTAATAGAAAATAATATGTTATAGTGTAATGTTTCAATTCCTGAAGTAATATTTTTTGAATAACAAAAATAACATAAATAACTAAAACTTTGATGATAATCTTGCTATTTACGTTTAAATATCAAAAATTTTCACTTCAAATGTTCAGAAAAAATGTGTTAATGTATTTTTTTGCCTAATTTTAGATTTCTGCAATATAACTTATGAGGAAACTTGTATTAGTTTTTAAATAGAATTTTAATTTTGTTATGATTTGAACTCTAAACGTTTATAAAAAAAACTTATAAAGAACGTTTTGTAATATTTTATAACTCTTTGACTTATTAACAATAATTATATCGCACATAAAAAAAATAAATTTATTTTCATTTTTTAATAATGACAAAAATCAAAACAAATCAAAAATTGATTTTATATAAATACATATTCCCTTATTTTTTCTCCTACCATTGGCTCGCCAAAAAACTAGATCAAAGGCAGAACCCAAAACTACCTTCTTCAAAGTTGATGATTGAAGCATTTTTACTGCTCCAAAAGGGACTGACAGACACACACTCACAAAGAATAATAAAAAAACATATCGTAGTAAAACCAATATATCATCACTCTGTTCAAAATCTAAAAATAACGATAAAACGGTAACATTGATGGCACAACAATGGAACGGTTTTATGAATGTTATGATTTATCATTGCTTTCAAATTTAAAAGAAAAGTTATACAATACGTGTACTTGCGCCGAGGTTATCGAGTCAACACACTATAAGCACTGTCTCGTTCGTGTTTTTTTTTTTTGTATCACGATTAACCTAAATTTACGTGTAATATTTCTCTAAATATAAATTTTAAACGAATTATTCATACGATAAATAATGGTTATTGTGAATCTACTGTTTTTAAGGAGTTCGATACAGGCAATTTTATAAACGCCCGAGCGTGTAGGACTAAATGGTCATCATTACTGTGTGTTTCATTTCACCGTACCAGTAGGTACAGTAATAGGGCACGCAACTAATATCGATACCAGGTCGCAATCACGCGTTATTTTACCGCTGAATAGACCCAATTTAATTCCGCAACAGTATCGATCGTACTATAGGAATAGGAATTTATTTATTCTCGTTAGAAATCCATCCGAAAATTCCTCGAGAGAACGACTCTGGTTTCTTTTTTATTCATATTTATATTTTTATGATTTAGTTCAATCGGTTGTTACATTTCGCAGACTTTTGAAATAAAGCGTATACCCCAGTGGCTAGTGGTATAGATATTATGTTTTATGGGGAAAAAAAATTGTCAAAAGTGGTTAAAGCTGTTTCGGATAAGGCATGGTTAAGAATTCAAATATGTTTTCGAAACATTTTTCGCATCGTAGTCGTCATATATATGTGACTGGAACGAAAAAAGGTCATAGCTCTATAAGCTTTAGTCAGAAAAAAACTGTCCGTTTGTAATCCTCTTATCATGTTAATAATGCAATTTATAAAATATGTTCAATTTTTTTTTCTTTTTTAGTCTTAATATCATGTAAAAAGACAATTGAATTAAAGTAACAATTGATTTAACAATTCTAGGCACGACCGAAAGAGTTTGCATAATATCTGGATCAAGTTCTGAACATATAATGGCAGCACTTACATTTATTATGGAACGAATTCGGGAAAAACCAGATGCGTCAAATAGGGTTCAAAATTCTGGTGATGCAATTGCAGATCGTGAAAAACAGGTATTATTATACAGTATATTATATTATATAGTTATATTGAATTCAACGACAATAATAATAAATAATAAACCAATAAACGTACCGAGCGTGCATATTTTATTGTATGTAAAAATCATATTACGTAGGACTCAAAATGGATTCTTAAAAGTGTAATAAAATTATCTGTACATATTATAGGTGAAAATCCTGATACCTAATTCGACGGCGGGTATGATTATTGGTAAAGCCGGAGCGTACATCAAACAGTTGAAAGAAGACAGCGGGTGTTTTGTGCAGATATCGCAAAAAGCGAAAGACACTACACTCCAAGAACGGTGTATTACGGTGTCAGGTATTATATCATTTAATGTTATATATAATTAATGTTTTGCTCATTTTATTCACATCACTGGTACAAGTCACATGTATAATAATATATTATATTGTCAGTGTTGTAAAGAACACTTTGAAAATGTACCTATTCAAAACACTTTACTCAAATACATTTTTGTTTCAAAGTATTTAAAATAATTAAGTATTAAGTATTTAAGTATTTGGTTAGTGTGTATTAAAATAGTCTTCAAATATAAAGTATAAAAACAAAATATATAATTTAAATTTATATTGTGAGGTATTACGTTATTATTTTACACTTTGTTAAGATTATTTGTAAAAAGTATTCATTCGTCAATTATTTATCAAACTTATATAATTTTTTTAAGTATTATCTAACTAATAATTCTATGAAATTACATATTTTGTCATTTTGGCAATAAAAACAACGATCGTATTAGGTCATCATATTATTATAATTTATTATATTCAATTAAAATCATAATTCACGGAATTATTACAGGAAAAATATTTATATAAAAAATGACCTAAGTGATTAATAGGGTTCGGATTTTAAAGCATATGTTTCTTTTTTTATATGAGATAGAAATCTAATTTTTATGCATAAATATTTATTTCACGTCATTCTGAATCCAAATAAACTAATTTATTTTTACTTTTTTTGAATTATTCCAGCTATGGACTTTTATATGTTTGTTATTCTATTATAATAAAAAAAAATAATTAATAAGAAATGTAAAAACCCAGAATGCGGTCTAAATGGTTAATGGTTATATTGGATTATTATTTTTTTCGTTATGGCTTTGATTATTTAATTTATTAATTATATAGATTATCGATCTACACA
This sequence comes from Aphis craccivora, assembly GCA_009835225.1. NCBI lineage: Eukaryota > Metazoa > Arthropoda > Insecta > Hemiptera > Aphididae > Aphis > Aphis craccivora. The sequence goes on from VUJU01000036.1 coordinate 52,541, forward strand.
TAACTTGCAGTAAGGTCAGTACGCTTATAACATCGATATCGATTATTTCAAAATTTAGGATTTAGTGTTGTAATTTGTAATTTGAAACATCTTGTATAAAGTATGCACCGATCACTTCAGTAGATGTAAAGAGTTCGTTTTCTATGCATAAAAATATTCTGTCGTCAATAGCCAGTTTCACTGCTGAAAATCTAGAAAAATATAAAATAGTTATTATTTTTTTTAATGTAAATTAATTTTTAAATTTTTTTATTCATTTGTACTACTATTTCATGCTGGTCATGTTTTTTTTTTTTAAATTAAGTAATATGCTTTATAATCTGAGCCCTAGTGATTAACATTCACTATTAATATATCTAAAATGCAATTTAAACACACGATAGTAAAATTAATTTAAAAAATATTGACACTCATACAATTCTATTAGTGTTTAACGTTTTTACTTATAAGTTAAAATACCTTAAAACACATTACACAATAATAATATATTTACTCCTGGTGTATTTTTTGTATTTTTATCTACAAAACTGTTTATTGTTTCATTGCAGGTAACACGGAAGGGAACAAAAAAGTGTGCTTGTGCATACTAAACAAAATAATCGAAGATCCGTTGAGCGCGTCCTGTCCGAATTTAAGTTACGCCGACGTCAATGGCCCAGTGGCGAATTTCAATCCCACGGGATCACCGTACGCTTTGGCTACCACTAATTGCTGTAAGTATTATTACAATATTATGATTATTTATTATATACTTAATATAAATATTGCGTTATTAGTATATACTATGATTGCATTGGGCTTGGGCATAACGTATGCAATAATGGTGTATATGTTTACTTTGGTTGGGGAGGGGGAAAAATCTGCGGTAATAAACCTAATCGATTATCTAAAATGCAATTAAATTCAAAAAAATGATTTTTTTTTTTTTTTTGTCACTATAATTTATTTGGAATAGTAATAGAGATGTTTCTATGCACTTTTAATTGAACAAGACTTTTGAAAATAATAATCCATGGGGAAATCAGATCTTCTCCTCTTACATCATACGCCCCTGCATAGCAGTGTTTCCATAGCGTATAATAGCAGTCATGTAGGCTAACTGTATGTTCGTTGTATGTTTCAGCCAACAACCAGACTAGCTACAACTTAAATGCCACGTCGTTATCCGCACAGGATGTCAGTAATGGGATATTCACGAACAAATTCTTAGACAACGTAAAGCCGTTATTGAGGTCCAGTGGATATCCTGAATCTGCAGTCAATGAAATAGCCATCGCCTTTTTGACGTTAGCCAAGTAAGAGAAACATTATTAATAAGTTTTAATTACCTACCTACTCGTTTTTATTACCTACATCTGCACTAACTCTTGTATCTAAACGAAACACATTACGAATTTTTAAAACGCTAAGAATGTTTTCCATAGAATGTCATCTATTTATTCTGCTACATTAATTTTCTTAGAAAAAAATCACTGTAATAAAAAGATAGGTTTTTTTTTTTACAAAAACGTTGTATTACTCATATTGTTTTATATATATCATATTGTAGCCTATAGGTACGTTATTAAAAAAAAAATATATAGTTTTTTTTTTAGCAAAATATTAAAATAAATTTTGAGAAAATATAGTAAACCATACACATACGTCCTACATTTTACATAAATATGTAATTTGTTTTAGCTAGGTAGTTAAGTTATTAATTTTATTAACAGAAATTTATATTGTTTCTATTATAATATAGTGTCACACTTGATAATTGGTCTCTAATATTCATAAAGTAATTTATAACAATTATAGCGATTTATTACTTTTAAATTATTGAATTATGATCTCGGCTTAGAGATAGGTTAATCTACTGTGTTTTAATAAGATATTTTAATTAAATTGTTGAATTAATTATATTTACTTGTAATTTGATCATTTAATTAAGGTACAAGTAGGTATATAATAATTTTTGAATATTTTTTTACTGAAAAATTTATTTTATTTCATATTAAAAGATGTTTTTCTCAATGATAAAATACGATATTCCTCATTGTATAACATTATTTTTTATGCACATCAATTCAATAAAAATATTACCATAAATAGGTATTTACGGTATTCAGTATTTTTTATTGTGAGCCTGAATAAAAAGATTTTGAGTTCAAGCTTGTCAAATTCGAATTGTTCAAAGAAACCTTTGTGGAATCTACCGTAAAACATTACATTTAACATGAATACTCTCAAATAATAATTATTATTTATAACGATATGGATTTAAAATATTTCCTGTTTTGATCGATAGTATTTTTCGATTTTGACAAAAAAAAGTATATATTTAATAAATTATTTTAAATATTATTCATATCCCCTATCTTTACGATACAGACAGTTGATGTTTAACTTATGCAATAAGAAAATTGAATGTTTCAAACCAAAACGTCAAAAATAATATTTTGTTAAAATAAATCTTGACTATCTTGAAAAATTATTATTTCAAAATAATTAAATGTATCAAATATTTAGCATGTGAGAACATAAAATTATAAAATACAATTAACGTTGTTTTTTCATATTGCATGATAGGTTGTAGGTATTGAATTAAAACTCATTTATATTACCTTATGTTTAATAGGTTTATCTTTAAATAAATGAATACTGACACATTGGATAGAAAGTGACTTATACCAGAGGTTACCAAACTGTTAAACAAATAAAAAGTTTGGGAACCTCTGACTTGTACAGTTAAGTCATGTTAAGTATAATAATCAAATTTTCTAGGCTTGACTAAAAAAATATATGAAGTTAGTTAAACTAATATTTACTTGTTTTATTGTATTAGATAATTATTATTAGTTCTGTTGTATTATAATATATATCCATATACATTATATACGTTTTAAGAAAATCGAAGCATATTCATTCACAAGAAGTTTTTGTGATTGTTAAAATGAATAGAATTACATTTCATACCATTCACAATAAATAACTCATTTTCATTTCAAAAGTCAGAGTAGTTTGATTACAATGGGTTTCAATTGTATACTTGTAATTTTGTAAAGTAGAACGACCATTGTTTTATTGCCAAATGTCAAGTCACTTTATTATTTTTTGTTTATGTTTTTTTTAACAATCTTTATACACTATTTCAACAGCTAAAAATGTATTGTATAGATAAGTTTAATAAAAAAAAAAAAAATTTTAATTTATAAGAAAACTAAAATTATTGGATTTCGTTAGTATTAGATATGTAAAAAAATTACTTTATATGATTATATATTACACAAATCACTGATGAGTAAATGACATAAAAAATATTATTACATAACAATTTGTAAAAAAAAAAAAAAAAACATAACAAAATTATACATGGCGTGTGTTGATGTTTTGGAAAAAATCTTGACGATCTACCATTTATAATGCAGTCAGTTTCATTTTCGTCTAAAATTTTCCGTCGGAAGGCAACTTCTCGGAAGTTACGACGTATGTGACACGTAAACTTCGTTATACGACGCAGTTTACTGCATGATGTAGAAAGCAGTACACATAATAATATACATAATATATTATATATAGGTATCTAGTGATCATTAATGTACAGAGGGTGTCTTTTCTACTATAAAGTGTTGCGAAAACAAATTAAATTATGCATTTGCTTATAAATGAAAAATAATAATTCAAACACTTAAATGACAAATAATATGTGCTGAATTCAAACAACGGATCCAGTATTCTATTGAAACTCGAATTCTCTCATGTGGAATGCACTTACCCACATGTGTATAAAATGTATTAGAGCGTTGAGTTTTCTAAAAAATTATCTCAAATTCCGGCGAAACAACGGGTAAAGAACCTGATTACGTGTACGATTTACCTTTTTGAAAACACGTTTATATAAATATTAAAAATCCCTATTTAAAAGGAATCCTTTAAACGCGACACAGTTGTAAAAGAAATAGGTTCACGGATTGTAAAATATAATTTAATAAAATTATTATACAGTATACAAAATAACACGATCACATTGAATGTTATTAAGTCAGCATAAAAAAAACTTATAGTTTTAATGGTTTAATTAATTTAATAATTTAGATTTAATTATCAATCTCACATAGTACTATACGTATTATGCATAAACATAATCATTCAAAATATAATTATTTAATAAAAAATAATAATTAAACTCGAACATGTGAAATACCTAGTTAAATATTACTTATAAAGTTATATAATTATAAATTATTTGTATTTGATTAGTTTTAACTTATAAACTATCATAAAATTCGTAAAATTTAGCAATATCTCCCAAAATAAAACTTATTCAACGTACAAAGTCGACACCATAGAGATAAGCACCGTATACACAATCGTATATTTCTACTCGAAATGGCACAAATAACTTTAACTGAATTTGTGTAAATTTGTCAGGATACAGCGGTAGACCGACATCCGGAGTCGAATTGATTAGGTGATTTCAAAAAGATTTACGATATATTATTCACTCTTATTACAACAGCCCTAATCATTATCATAGACACTATACCTTGAGTCCCCGAATGACAGTTCACGGACAAACTTAATGTAGCCAACAAACAAGTCATTTATTTTTTTTGATGATACAGTAAATTGTATTAATTTTATTCTTTATATGGATTTACGTGTACATTTTAATTAACTGTGAAAACTTTTTGAATTCCTAAAATGGCCCCCTATAAATATTAATTGGCGATCCCTGTACTTTATCGTAATATTTTATTATATAAATTTAAACTATATAGGTATATTATATTATATGGGTACAGTAGCAATCGTTTAATACGCCTTCGGTTAGCACGTTATATAATAATTCTACTTAAAAATCAAAATATATACAAAATTTTAAGTCCCAGTTGGATTTTCTACGTTTTTTGTCTATCGGCTAATGCGTACAAACTACGCTCGGTCATCTGATGTCATATATTATATGCTATGAACAGTGACATTTTCTATTTAACAAATTCATCTTTTATAATAAAATTTTTTTTTTGTTCCCCATTAGACTTCGTTAAATAGACGTTTCATTGTACATTTATTATAACACAAACATATTGTAAGTCGTATATAGATAGTTATTGTTATGTATCTACATTGTAGAAGGTGGTAAACATTATGAAAAAAATTTTTTAATATTTTCTAAAATACTATGCACATGTGAACTTCTGCAAAAAAATTATTCATTACTATATTTTTTTTTTTGTTTTTTTTTTGATACTTCACCTGATATATTTACAAATTCTAAGCATTTTCTCTATTCGTTTTCGTATTCAGTAGGTACCCTACTCGACCCTTATTAGACCCGCCACGGACTACAGTGTATTCAAGCGCTATTTTTTTTTCTATATCACCTACAGGCACAACGTACTCAGCCCGAACAGCATAATCGGACTGATCAACCAGACCAGCATCCTGCAACCGGCGCCGTCGGTGCCGCACCACAACGGCACCGGGCTCCTGAGTACGGTGACCAACGACCTGTTCGACCTGGGCCTGGCCGGCGGCGCGATATCCATCAACGCGATCCTGTCGCAGAACGCGGCCAGCCCGACGCTGTCCAACGCCAACTCTTACGGGCTGGGTGTGGCGGCCGCCGCGGCTGCCGCGGCCGCGGCCGCGTCCACGCCCAAAGCTATCGGGCCGACGACCAACGCGGCGGCCGCAGCGGCAGCGGCCGCCGCTGCCGCCCTCTACGAGATGACCGCCGACGACCAGCAGTCCGTGGTCAAGCGGGAGATGGACGTGCCCGAGTCGATCGTGGGCGCCATCATCGGCCCCGGCGGCCGGTCACTGGTCGAAATCCAGCAGATGAGCGGCGTCACCATTCACATATCCAAGAAGGGCGTGTACGCGCCGGGCACCACCAACCGGAAGGTGACCATATGCGGTTCGGCCAGCGGCATAGCGATGGCCAATTACCTGATGCAGCAGAGGATCGTCGACGAGGAGACCAAGCGGGCCCGCGCGTTCTGATGAGCCACATCGTGACGCGCCGACCACCGCGTCTGTTCTATACCATTATTATATATATATAATAGTCTAAGTATTACAATAACTCGCCTTCTACGTAATTTTCATATATTCATATTATTATTCATGTTATTATTATTATTATTATTTGTATTTGTACTGTTGCTTATTCCTCGATGACCCATCAAACACTACTCCTCATCCACCTTAACCCCTTAACTCAGATATCATCCCCCTCAACGTATGTGCGCGCGTGTGCACATTACAATATAATATAATATTTAAATAATACTACGGGTGGACGACGATTTTTTTTTTTTTTTTTTTTTTATGTGTTGTGGGCGAGTTCTTTTTTTTCTGTCTTTATTATTGTTTTTTGTTTTTTTCAATTTTGAACGCTGACAGTCCGATAATCGCGCGGACTTAGAAATTGGCGGCGGAAATCATTTACCACACTCACATTATAACATTTATTCGTTTATAGATTTATTATTTTATTATATATATATTATATTCATTGTTCATATTGTGTGCCTTACAAAAAAATTATATCCCATCATATTATACACTAAGCCTATAACATTATAATATTATACAACGACCGTCGAACGTTTTGTAGTTTTTCCTCATAGTAATTTATATACTATATAAAAAAAAATTAAATTGTTGAGGTCTGTTTGTTTCATTAGTCGCAATTACCGTATATATATTATAATAAAAACAGTATACTGTACCAGATAAATTAATTGATTAGGTAGGTACATAATTTGATTGTTATTATTATTATTATTATTATTATTATTATTAGAATGTGTTATGTGGTTTTTCGTAGGGGCCGTATAGCTTTCGTTTAATGTTGAATACGCTAGCAGATTTAATAAGTGGACCAAGAACGGATAAGAGTTAACATGTATGTTTTTCTGTTCATTGAATTTAATATACGTTTTCACTGTAGGAAACGCTATGCGTGGGTGAGAAAACGTTTTGGAGTTCGAAACGTAATAAGTTATATTTTATGGTTTCCATTTCCGTATAGATTCGAACAGCTCCTAGTATTTTATTGACATTGTAAATATTACACAAATTTATTTTATTTTTGAAATATTGTTCAGTCCCTCCCCGTTCAACAAAACCGTTTAACAAAACCGTTTCTGTACGATATCTGATCGTACATGTCATCGTACGCCGGTAAATGTTATTATATTCATAAATGAATCTTATTTTAGAGTTTAACCCGTTGCAGCAGTAGACAGTTGTTCAACTTTTCATCTTGTCGAGTTCGCAACGTGCGTTTAAGGCTGAGACAATAATACAACAATATACGCACTAATGAGCACAACAAATCATGTATAGTTTTACACTCATCCGACATGCATACATTCTCTACGGATAATTATTTTAGCCATGCCTACCTCTTCGTCCCTTCGAAAACTTATGCACGGAAAGAAGAGGACTTGCGTAAGTGATATACATTTTTTTTTTTTTTGAACAGGGTATATATAATATTCACGGGACGGCTCAAGTCAATGCATTACATGGGTCATATTAATATATATATATAATCTCTTTGATGAAAGGGGCTCCCCCGTAAATTAATCAGTAATACACTTATTCCATGTAGGTAATGTATATATATATAGTGTATAATATTATAAGAATTAAATGCGAGGAAGAACCCTTAGTGAATTTACATATTTTATTTATTGTTTTCGTTTCATTACATAATATTATAATTTATAAATAAGTCGTAACCGAACTCAAATCATATTCAGCTTATTGGAGAAAAAATAAATAATATTTTTATTGTTTGAAAGTAATTATTTGCTCAACAGATTCCAAAAAGGCGTATAGGTAATTACCGTAAACCACAATTTTATTCTATTCGTCACATCCGTTGTTCAAGAACTGCTATTAATCAATGTATTTTCTTTTCTTTTTTTTTACGGAATAATGTGATGCAATAGTTTGTTTTAAAATTGGTGTAAAATGCATTGGTGCTTTTTCAATATTATTTGTACATATATTATACATATATATTTCATACGTATAGGGTGGTAGAACTGTTTAATAAATCTGCAATTTTATTTCAGCATGCATTGCATATAATATAGTATGTTATAATATTAGGTATATAAATAGGTAATATTATAATAATTTGCAAAAAAACGACTTATTAATTTTGTTTTTACTCTAGTAGGTAGATACTTTTTGATTATGGTGACAAAATATTATGATCTGTGGTTTTAATCTTGTTACACACTATAATATACTATTTTTGGATAACTGAATAGTCATACTACATTAAATTTTAATCAGTTCGTTTACGTGTACGTATTTATAGAACTTTTCATAAACCTTTAGTCTAAAATCCGTCCTGAAATAAACGTTATTTAATATAGTCAATAACTATTCTATTATCATTCATTTTTTATTTTCTTATTTAATGGACTATACCTAACTAGTATAAATTATCATCAGGTAACGGATTTACCGTCGTCCAAAATAAAACAAATAAAATAATATTGGTTATTAATTCGATCTCAGTGACACTAAAAATATGACTCCTCGATCTGAGTATCAAATTTCAACATAAAGTAAAATTGTTTGATGTACCCTTTTTTAGAAGTAAATTTTGAAAATAATTAAAATTTAACGAATATCTAAGTATTTATGTGGCCTCGTTAGTAACATACTTCCATGTATTAAGGTTAGTGATATTAACAAAGAAATAGCGTTTGTTGTTAAACTCAGGATTATGAGTTTTTATTTAATATATTAATGGGGACTGTAGTAAAATAGAAAGTTATGATTAGTCTTTATTTATGTTTATATAGAACTATAATAAAATCCACATATAATGAGTTCAAATACGGGATAATATTTTCAAAATAGTATATAATATATAAAATAAATGTATGAACATAGTTTTAATGTATAATGTCTATTGAAATGTATTTTCGTAGAAGTGTTTTAATGTTAAAATTTAATAATAATAACAAAATCAGTAACTTGAAATTTAAAATATAAATATAATAATAAAAAAATAGCATGTTTTGGCTTTGTCATAACACAGTATTTCGGCAATCAAAGACAACCTACCAAAAACAGATTTTAATTATTTTACCGTTAAACGAACATATCACACATTAAATAAATAATAATATATAATATTGTATATTATGTGAACGTATACACATGACGATACACATGGATATACGTGATAGTGATATACTTTACCATTTTCACAACCTTGTGATTTTTTTTTTCTTATACTTTATTGTTTATTTATACATGCCATTCATTAATCATTATATCATTCCATAACTCATTTTCACACGTTTGAAACAAAGAAAATGTGATATTTAAATTTAATGAACTATATAATTATATTGTATACATTGTTTATCCTATATATTATATATGTAGGCTATAAGTAGCTGCTAAAAAATTCAAAGCTAAAACACTCCTACATAAAAACGACATTAAGATCTTTACTCATTATAATTTAAGGTGTAACTTTATAATTGTTTTATTTATCTTTTAAGTTTTTATTAAAGGGAAATTATTATGTCCAAGATTAATGGAATTGGTACAGAAATAAAAATGCATTATGTTGTTACGGTAAATATTGTATTTATTTCTTAACATTATTTTCCACCAACGTCCTATATTGATATCCGTTGTTTAATAAACAAGCTGAAATATTAATTTAAAAAAAAAAAATAACTTCTGCTGTGTAGAAATTAATAATTTCCACGCAGAGAGTTACTATACTTTATCCTGTGTTCATCATTACATGAATTATGAACGGTTTCCATCTCTGAATCACGTAAGTACCTATCTATGTATATAGACTATTTATTAAAATGAACTAACTTTAGAGATAATGATAGGTTTTAGTATGAAATATACATTATGAAAAAAACAACATTTTCATCTAATTAAAAACCATTTGGGTGATATATTGCTTTTAATAAGAGATAACTACTAAAAATATAAAATGTCTTAGCGCTCTAAAAACCTGTATATATATACATGTCTGACATGCTCACATATTCACAAAAACTTGCTTTTGTAATTTTGAGTTTTTTGATTTTAGATGAACCCGATGGTGCTCATTATGGTCTTTGCAGGTTGAATTACGAAGTACTACACTGCGTCACTGCAAACATCAGACCGCTGTTATAGTGAGGACCTGATTTGGAGTATTGAGTATTGCTTAGTTATTAAATGAAAAGAAGTTAAAATTATCGAATCTTATGGTAAATCATACACGATTCCAAAATTTTGATATTAGTTTCTACATAATTTTTCTACGTGACGAAAATAATTTCTGGTCACTACAGTAAATAAAAATACATATAAATATTTTAGTACTATTGGGAGTTGTACGTAATGCACAATCGTTATTGTTTTACAACATTTCAGTGGTGTCCTGGGACTTGTAAACGTATTTGGTTTGCGTAAAACCTAATGTGATTTCGTCAAACACCCTTCCCCTTTCCATCGATTATCGTGATGTAGGTATATTTAATTTATTATTAAAAAAGATAATAATAATAATAAATAAAAATTTTTTCACTCAAAACGTTTAAATATTTATAACGAACACAACACCATTTTGTTTAAGTATGCCTACCGTTCGATGTAATACGAGCTGAATATTCATCGATTACCGTTGTTCAAGTATATTCACCTATATATTAGTACTTGCTTGAGTTGTATTGTAATGTTTTGATGACATTGTTCCTTATCGAAAAACATAATATTATAGTATTACCTGTATCTCGAGTGTGTGTAAAAAAAACACGGTCGCTGTAGTATAATATATACTTAACTATTGTAACCTAACCCGCGGTGACCCGTAAGCTTGCAAACGCATTTGCCGACGACGAAAAATACTTCGGTGTAGGGTGAGCATAATAATATGTTTTAACCTACGCGAAACGGTCCAACAACTGAGTACACCGCTTTTGAATGGAGGCACGTCATGACCCATCTCCGTATAACGTTTTCAGTGAATCGTGTGAACCACCACTATTGATTTTTAGAATTACAAAAATAATAAAATAAAATACATTTGAATCACGTAATATACACAGTGCGACGTTTAGACTATTGCAATATTACAAATAACAAAAGAATAAAAAAATTAAGTATCGAATTTTTATATAACTGTTCAGTATATTATTTCGTTTACCAGAACTGCTGTGTTGAGTTGTACAGATAAAATATAAATATTCCTAAAAGTGGTATTGACTATTAAAAATATTTGCTCGTGCGTGCACAGTGCACGCACGTGCGCTGGTGTGTGTATAGGGGATAATTAGGAACTTATGTATGGGTGATTTTCACCATCTGTAGATATTTCATGAGGGAACTTGAATTCACCCATAATAATTGTCCCCTATACACACGCACGCACGAGCCAATGATTTCGGGCGAATGTATATTATGAGTTGCATTCAGGTAAACATATCAACCACAAAAACTAGAGATTCTTCACGAAAAAAATACACACACCCGTACGCAAATTCCTACAAGAAAATGACATTTCGTTACTAAAACAAAATATTTCTTTGTCAGTATATTCAGATTTAGCGTTGACAACTCAAAATATATATATCCCGCGAGTTTAAAACGTATGTATTTTTTGTGTTGCATGTAAACGTCTTTGATTCAAATATTAACAATCGACGAATATTGAATTAAACAAAATTGATTTTCTACATTATTTAGTACACTATACCGTATACCTAATACAGATACTATAAAGGCGGTATACATTAATGGTTTATATTGTAGGTCAACGTTTCTCAATATTTTTTTTCCATTCACGTAACCCTTGATTTCTCACCACTGCTCTACTTACCTCTAAAGTTTGGGGGTATCCGCCGTCTATAATATTATATTATATTCATTATATACTATTAAATACTTCTGAAAAACAGTTTTTTTGTATCAACAATAATATAAAATATTTCAAAAATAGCAAACCATTTCAAATAGAAATTTTCAATTTCGTTTTTTCGGCTATTATATACTTCTTTTTGCATACTCGTTTATACCTTTTCACGTCGTAATACAATAGTTAATGTTTATCATTTAACTATACATTGTATTATAATATATCACTTGTAGGCGCAGAAAGTAAAACATTTAATTATATCTCCACGTTAAAACTTGAGTATAAACTATATTATGTGTTTATTTTTGGTTGTGTAGGAAATAGGAATACGGGGTATATATATAGGAAATTTTTCTTATAATTCTTGTTGAAACCTACCTTTACTTATTGTGTTTCGTTTGTGAACTCATCAAACTTCATAACTATGGTAAGAGTTTGTGCGTATTTATCACATCCAAGTATAGAGTTAGTTATTCGTTTGTGCCCACAATAATTAAGTAACAAACAAATTTCTTCCATCGAAATAGGTTAGGTACTATGGAGTAGAGACTTACTGCAAGATACACATATTCTTAATTCTTATACTAATTATTATAATATGTGCTCAATGATTTTATATAAAACATAAATTATTCATAGTCAGTCATATTATAATATTGTTGTTATTGTAGTTGTTATTGGTAGGTAGGTACGTATCCGTATCGATTAATATTAATTATAGTATAGGTAGGTACTCAAGTATTATAATGTATATATATAAAGTATTGTAATGTATGTCTATTATTTTATGAGTTCTTGCAATTTAAATCGATTTTTATTAACAATTTGGTATTGTATATATTTCACAAAACCACTCGTTTCATCATTATTATTATAAACAACACCATAATTCATAATACAATTATGCAAGTATACTCGCATTAACATAATAAGTAATAATACATATTTTAAATTTTAAACATTGCAAAATTATTCGTTTTAAGCAGGTTTATTTTATGTAGTACTTATAGGTGGTACAACCATGAAAGGCTTGAATCTAAACAAAAAAATGCTTTTGATATACGTTAATGACTTTAAAACCAAATAATAACAACTACTCTGGACATGTAGGTAGGTATAGTTGGTTATACTGCTTTGACTAATGACTTATCATTTCAGAAAAAGTTTCCATTTCAACCTTTTAAATTGCATGTAGGTTTCTACTATAAATCATTCTTCTCAGTATTTATTAAAAAAAAAAAATGGTAGGTTACCAAAAAAGTTTACTATTGTATACCTTTATACTTGATATTATAGTGTTTTACATAAATACATGATACATATTACATAATGTAATATCTTGTATAATATAATACGGTAGTATTATATTATATTTTATAGTGGTACCTACCTATATTATGAATAACTTTAACAAACATAGGTAAGTAAATATAATTGACACATTTGTTTTTTATTAACTCTAATATGTGTAATATAAGTGGCATGTATGTCTTTAATCGATGTAACAATTTCAGGAATTGTATTAAAGCTATAATTTATTATTTATTACAACACTATAAATTAATAATAACTAATACATAAATTCACATTATTACATAAATAACTGTTTACAATTATTCTGACATTGAACTTAATGTTTATTTATTGTTTATAAGAAACTAAAGATCAACAATTGGTTTTTGAAATATTTGTTATTAGGTATTGTTATTGTGAAGAAAAAAGGTTAATTTAATCAATTAGAAAGAACAATAACTACTAATATTAAGTTATTATAAATACTTTTTGGTTTTTATCCAATTTAGCCATTTAAATATATAAAACTTTAAATTTTTTTTTACTTAAATGTTATTTTGAATAAAATAAATAAAAATAACTAAACATTAACGAAAAAAAAAAAAAAACATAAGAGAGTTTAATTAAATGCTTATTCTTGACATTTACTATGGAAGGCATCGTAAAAAGAAAATTAATTTCCTTAAAATATTCAAATTAAATCGATGTTGTTCAACAGTTATAGAATGTTAAGCATTTGAGACAGCAAAAAGTTACAGTTGTAATATTATACTTGTAAAAACTTTCAAATGTTTTTTTTGATTATTTATTAAAAAAAAAATTCTATATCTAATTACATTCATAGCATTGTGTTTAAGAATGTCAATATATAATTTACTTATTCTTGGAAATTAAGACACAACAATTATAATTTAAAACTTATTATTATAGATAAATAAGCAAAAAAATATTTTAAACGAATTAACGTGGAGTATTATTAAATACCAATGAGGGTAATCCTCTCACTCAAGTGAATTCATATTACAAATTAAAATACTAGTAAATTATGAACTGTTAAAATAAATCTAATTAAATGTAAATTATCTTTATAGATATACAGATTGCATAATAAAAAACGTAGATTATTAACATGCGCATATGAATTATGATGACACACAGTGAATATTTAAAAAAATATATTTATTTCGCTAACATAAATATTGAATACTGCCGAGTATGTCATCGTCAATGGTTTATATATTATAGTTAGTTACCTATTTTAAATTTTAATATAAGACTTTTATGAAGTTTAAAATTTGTAGGTGCATCCACGAAAAATTATTTTTATTAATTTATGACACTTAAAATGCAAACGTTTTTTTTTATATATACTAACTACAATAATTACTAAAACTTTTATTTTTTTTTTATTTATTTACTTTGTTATTAAATTTCCTTTTATGTTAAAAATGAGTTAAAGAAATTAAGCGCCTCTATTATTTCAGAAAAATATACGGCGATAATGTACTTCTCGAGATTCGAGAACACCAAAATTAGAAACATTCTATTAGAAAATCCAAGAGTATATCTTCCGTAATTACAAAGGGTTATCGACGGGTGCGAGTCAAGTGGTGTCGATCATTGAACAAAGAAGATATAAATTACAAGTCTTAAATCCATTTAAAAAAAAAAAAAAAAAAAAAAAACTAAAACACGCATAGGTATCTCGTATTGCCTTATTATCGTATACGTTTTATCTAAGGACGTATGGTGTAAAATGCTGTACGCTGGAATAAAGTAATCGTCTGTAACAGAAAATAGAGAGAACAGAAACAGTTAAGTTTGGATAGAGAATTGGAACATTGTGCGTGTGCGGACAATAAAAGAAGAATATATATAAACGTATAGGTATGAGGGAGTAAATACACGTTTGCTAATATAACACATGGGGTCGAACACATTTTCACTAATAATATATTTTCGTCTGCTGTAAGCAAAACAATTTACATATGACATCCCAAACCCAACCACTATGTACACGATTCCTCTTTATTCAAATTCATAATTCCAACGTGTTTGAATTATGCAATATAATATTTAATCTTCTCGTTTGCTCATTGATGGTACATAAAAGGTCAATGACGAATATGTTATATATGACAATTTATTCATTCAAAAATACATTTATAATATTTTCAAAATTCAAGTTAGTAGTTAGTTTTCATTAAAACATTAAACAATAATAAGTTAATTACAAATTTACAAATATAAAACACCATACACTATTCAGTTTTAGAGAATATATTTTTCATTGAATAATAAATCCACTTCATTTTGAATCAATAAAATGTTGAATAAATGATTTTATTTTCACATTTGTAGAAATCACAAATATTCAAAAATTATTCAAGTTTAACAATTATAATTTTAGATTTTTACAAAAATTCTAATTATTTAAACAAAAGTAACGAAGTGAATAACCACGAGAAAAATTATTGTTTTTGTTAAACGCCGTATTTTTATTTACAGACTCTTACCTAAAATATAATTTTAATATTTAAATACTCTTATTAATTCAATTTTCAGTCACTACATTATCACTAATAGTTAATATTAATTATGTGAATGTGTAATACACAATGTTTAATCATTATAATAGGAATTGTTTAATTACTTATATTATACAATCAATTATTATGATATAATAATTATTTTACGTATGTTATTATATGATTGAAACATTTACGAATAATATTATTATTTTATTTTTATCATAAGTATAAATAATTAATTTAAACAAAATTAAACTCAATTGTTTTAGTAATGAATTTAGGCGTATGAATAATATTGAATAAAATAAAAAAATTTCAGTAATCGAGTATTCTAAATACAATTTACAATTCAAGTATAAAATGGTTAAATGAGTCAAATAGGTATTTACTTAATAATTAATTGAACAGTAAATAAAAATTAATAGGAAAATGTATTGATTTTACTCATACAATTTACAACAACCATAATAATACAAGTACATATAATATTATATATATATACAGGTAATCATAATATGTTCGATACAATGTTGTTTTGTTAAGCTTCAAAATAATGATGTTTATAGACTTACAGCTCCGAAAAATATTGTAAGCTGTCAAACTTTACAGTTAATATGTTCACACATCACACGTGCACAGTGTAATTTCATCATGGAACTCTGTATCCAATGTGGTAGTGTATCCGTATAGGTACAGTTTTTGAATTTAATATTAATGTGCAAGACGTTGTTACAACACAAACTTTAAAATATCAATACAGTTTTACACATGTGTGCATATTATATTATTATGATACACATTTATAATTTGTACATATAAATATATTTTTTTAATGAACTTAAAAGAGTGTCGACGACAGACAAAGGTTATTACTTTTAAGATATACAGTGGTGAAAAGTTTTTACAATTACACAGTGGTTAAATAAATGCTATTTGAGTTTTGAATATTATTAAACTTTGTAACATTTAATCGATAAATATTTATTAAATATATATATACAGTAAGTACAGCTATCCTATTATTACTTTTACTTAAAACTTAGTTTGTTAAATTTGATTATACAGGTTAGCTTTTCTCAGGAATGCGATCATACTTGTGACGTTAATATTGTTAACTGTGTTGGAGCCTAATGGAACCATTAGATCACGTTAGATGGAATTGATAGCATTTTGTTGTTATGTGTTATACTGTTAGATTAACACCGCGAGATGTACACAGGAACTGGGAATGATTAATAAATTCATCAATAGCCATAGGGAACTTGTGTTTTATTTTAATTTAAACACAAGCGTAATACGATAGTTGTGACGTCTGTTTTTGAAAAATAAGATCAAAAATAATATTAATAATAATAATAATTACGCTGATAAACATATTATATTTTATTCCGTCGAGATTGCGGTGGCACATGTGTATAATATGTCTGGGCAGAAATAATAAATTATACAATATAAATATAGGGAAAAGGACGGCGCGTTAGCGATGACTGGTATATAGTCCATATATTATAAATAATTATATGATAAGTTCTCGTAAATCGTAATAATGATTCTTATAAAAAAAAATATACAAGTTAATTGACTATAATATAGTGTGTTCTTAATCTGTGTCGACGTTCATGCTATAATAATATAATGTCTTCGTCTATCGAACAGGTGGAGTTTTATCGTAATAAATAATATTATAATGTGTATAAAACTGTGTGCTCGACGACCGTACTATACATTACAATTATCTTTATTATCATTATTAATATATAATTATCATTATAGTATAATTATAATTATTGTTACTACGAGGTGCTGACGTCAATCCATTTGGTGTATTCGGATATTCTGGTGTACAGGTCGGGAAAGGCGGGTTTGATCGCGCAGCCCGTCACGCCATAACTCACCAGGCCGATCAAAACGTTTCTTCCGGTGTCCCGTTCCACGGTCAGGGGGCCACCGCTGTCACCCTGCAGTAAACACACGCGTGACGAAATTATTTTGGTAACTGCGGCGTACTAGTATAATAACTAAATTTAATAACCTATATAGCTAGGTAATAAGTTATAACTTATAGCTGTTGGTATCTTAAAGTGACACGGAAATCTCGTTTCAGGTGCTTAGCGAAAACGAAACGAAAAAGTAATAATAATATTGTGTATTTTTTATGTTGTTTTTAAAATAAAAGTCGGCTCAGCCGCCTTTTTTATTTCATTTCAGTTCTTGCCAACGGAAATCGAATGAAAATCTACACAGAACCTGTTTTGAGATCTACTAGACAGTTCATTTCAATTTTAATTGTTTGTTTATTATTATGTGTGAATAATTATTATATTATGCTTTACGTGTATACATAAGATTAGTTAATGTGATCTGAAATATGACGCATTAATGTGGTTCTGAGACCACACTCAACTTCGTTTTGAAAAACTATCAAACAGCCTGATGTGAACTTATGTTATGACAAGCCAACGTTATAATATTATGTTATATTGTGGCTACGAGAAAGGTACCCATGATTAGATGCTAAATTTTGAATTCCAAGTGACTAATAATGGAGCAGTCCAAAAAGAACGTGTTAAGAATAAAAATATACAGCACAAGTTGTTCAAGATGTTCAAAAAGGTATCTGCAATATTTTTTATATTATAGTAGACTTTTTTTTGAATTTCAATTGTTCAAAGAGAATACATTTTTGAAACAAATAGGTAATATTATATTATGATAAATATTGAACAATACTTTTTTTCTTGTAAAATATTAAAATTATTACAAGAAAATATTATATTTATTATAAGTTTATGTAACAAATAGCTTATATAATTAGTATTAATTTACAAGTAAAACTTACTACAACCTACTTACTTTTTACTAAAAAGTACCTCACAAAGTAAAATAAATATTAGTCAAGTGAACTTTACACTCGTATTTATAAACAGTATATGAAGCTTATATAAGTTCATATAATATACAAATAATTATGAGTATAATATTTTAGAATATTTGCAGAATTTTAAACGTGTACCTATTTAAAAAAAAAAACGAAATAACTAATTTACTAAAGTTGAATAAATTATAAAAGTAATTTCATTGTAAAAGTTACTTTATAAGGAAGAATTATACATAAATTAATAAAAATCACATTAATGTATTTCACGAAAAATCTCAAAAAAAAAAAAGGAATAAATCACGTTTTACATTAGTTAGATACTAAAAAGGTAGTTTTTAAACATAAATAATACATTAAAAAATATATAAAATATGATTATGTTATATACAAACACGCGTATATTTGTAAAAAATGTTAGAAAAAAATTGAAATTTAATATTATGTTAATCAAATAAATGTTAATTAAAAAAAAAAAAAAAATAGCATATACGAAGAGATGAAATTGTGGAACAAAATATTTTTTTGTTTAAAAATCGTGATTTTAATGGTTTATACTTGGATTTAACAACAGTAATATTAGGAAACAAATTTGAAATGAAAATTCAAGCTTAACTAATAGGCATGATATAAACAAGTGGGACATGAAAAGTAAAACATCCTCTCGTAACTATAATTAAAATGTAGGTACACATACTGTTTTTTGCTCTTCTACAATTTGCCAATCGTTTTATGACGTATTACCTATATTTTATTAAATCCCACATATCCCGTGTGAAAAAACTCGAACCAATATTTTATTTTAGTTACCTATAAATAACAACGTGGCACGTATAAATATTTGTAAATGTTGCAACGTACGAAATTGAAATGATTAATTTATATTAATACATTTTTAATTTTAATAGAATAGGTTAGGTGAATCGTAATAAGTAATGTATAGATTAGAAGTTAGAACTTAGCTGAGTTATCGTTAAATTACTATATTATATTGATAATTATTCAATTCCTTGTCTTAAAAAATATATTTAAGTGTTTTAAGTTTATGACATTACCCTTATTCGTGTAACATAAAAAAAATTATTTTTGATTGATTCAAGTTATTAAACCGTATCCTACAGAGTTATACATTTCTGGGAATAAAGTAGATATTCGTGCTAAAAAATGTTCATTGAAATGATGTTGGTAAATTAAAATTGGTGTAATAAACTATTTAATATATCGTTTTTTATATTTTATAAGTCAATATTAAAGTGTTTCAAAGTGGTTTCTTTTTAACTTAACTTTTTTTTTCATTAATAGTGTTTTGTACTTTATCATAAAAAGCTACTGCTATTAATTTAAGAGTGTAATATAAGCAGTTTTTATAAAAATTGAAAAGTTGCTGCATACATTCTTTAAGATTAAAAAAATTATATATTAGCAGTATAACATAATAAGAATTCGTATAATTTTGTAAAAGTTCTTAAAATTCCCGTTAATTTAATGTTATAGACATTTAATCGGAGTAGTTTGGTTTGTAATCAACGTAAAGGTATAGTTGGTTAAACTTTCGATGTTATATTGGTTTTATTATACAGTGAATTAAATCTAAATTATATGTGTTAAAAATTTTAGTATATAGGTACATACAGTAGAGTATTGTCAGTTGTATATAAACTTTATTTGTGAAGAAAAGTTGGTATGTATAGTATCACTGTGTCACGTCTAGTGATCATCTTATTTTTATTGTAATTAACTTTTTATATTGATGGCATGTGTGTCTATTGTGTTTGATTTTGATTTTTTTTTACGATTTAACGAAAAAAAATAAACAATAATAATTTTTTCAAACCGTCAAAAAGTATTACTACTTATGTTTAATTTACTGAAACAAAAAATAATTACTGAGAAAACGGCCAAAAAACATCATTTAACATACAATAACAGGGTACCTATTTATACGACCTACGTTATCACATTATGCTGTTAGTCGCAAAAGAAATTTGAATAAAACCGTCATTAAATTAATATTGAATCAAACACAATAAACATCCAGCGATAAATTACGCATAATTAGAGGTTTAGACGAGAAACTCCGCGTGGCTGGATTGGAAACGAAAATTCAAAATATTATACACAAATGTTATAATAATATGAATATTACAATAGGCGTACAAATCGTTTGCGTGTATTTAAAATTATTTTACCGAACACTAATAAATATCGCAGGACATTTCGCAATTATTATTTTGTTTGGAATTATTGAGTGTATCGTACTGTGAAAACGGCACCGATGTCTCTGATGATTATTATTGATACCAGGAATTCGATATATTATATTTACGTATTAAAAACAGTAAAAACGTTATACAACTATATGCTTATTATCATAAAAATATTATGCTGAATAAAAATAAAAATTAATATCTAAATCGGCACTTGCAGGTATATATAAGCTTATTGGTAAATTTTATCAACATATAATAAGTGTATAATGTATATATTATATTGTCTAGACAAAATTCTATCAACAATTTAGAGTAAAAATCTTTAATGTTATAATATATTTTTATTCGGTTAATATACTTTTAAGCTGTACTTACAAATATATATTTTTAAATCTCTTGAATTTTGTTAGTGTTACTATGCATTTAATTTTTGAATATTGTTGAAATATGCAAGCGTAACATATACACAAATAAAGAGTAATTCACCAAGCATGTTCACCCTTTTTCTTCAATTATACAGTTAGGCAAAATCTGATTTTTGGAATTTTTTAATATATTTTAAGATAATATTTTCAAATTCTTGAGATTTTTTTGTACTTATGAAAGGGTATTTTGTGAATACCTAAAAACTTCTGTTTTAAAATGACAATCAATTTTTTTATTAAAAATTATTTAATGGATTGTTTTTCCGAAAATTTGACAGCTTAAATCAAAATTAGAATGATTAGCTTTTGAGTTGTTTAATGAGTTATTTTGAGTATAATAGTATAATAGTTGTTTATAACAATAAAGTTCGGAAGATATGGGGCTAATGGTTTAAAAACTATAATAATTAATATTATTGTATCAACATTTAAAATGTATGAACATTTTCAAACATTACAATAATACTTTATACTACGTTAATATAACATCTAATTTATATATTCGTAACATAATTTTTAGGGACTATTATCTTTACTCTTGAACATTTTAATAATTGACAAACAGTTGTTTGAATTCTGAATTAAGTACATAAAAAAATTATTTATTAAATCATTTACAATAAAAAAGGTGTTTTCATTAAATAAATAAAATAAAAATAGATACTCGTATCACCATAGGACACTTCTTTAATGGTACAAAGAATCTTAAGAATTTAAAAACGTCTTGAAGTGTGTTTAAAAATTCAAAGACCAGAGTTTGAATAAATTGCCATTATTAAAGGAATAAATGACGATGAAATTATATTAGAATATTTGGTGAGTTATCAAGTGTGCAATAAACATAATATGTATATGAAGTGAAACTTTGCCAACAGAATCGTATTATAGCTTCGGATTGAAATTTACCGGCAGAGCTACCTACTTTTTAAACTAATTAATAAAAACATGCAAAATAATGTACAAAACTCTGGATACTAAAATTAGGTTATTGTAATACTATAAATTGTTGTGTGTACTGGTAGCACGGTTATATATTAGTCCGAGTGGTACTGAGTGGTGCAGTACATAATAACAGTAGCATTACATATTAAACAATATAATATATTATTAATGTTATTATCGCGTATTATAGTCATATATATTATATTATTTTAAAACTATTATGATTAAGTCGTAAATATCGTTAACTTACGAAACACGTCCCCTGCAACGATGGCGCAGCGGCGCACAGCATGCCCAGACCTACATGGTCGTCGATGACGCGGGAACACTGGAAGTTTGACAGGACTTCCACGGAGAGTTTCTGCAACGTGGGGCTAGGGTCGCCGGCCGGAAAAGCAGTGATCCCCCATCCCACGACCGTGCCTTTTTGGCCCACATACGACTCGCCTGGTGTATTTGAATGCACGATATATAATATGAAATATAGAAAAAGTTTTATATAGTATTACATTTTAAGACACCTCTGCAGATGTTTATAGCTGTGTTTGCGTGTATTGTATAATATTATATTATATGAACTGCAATTCCTATGTACCGAAGCGATGATAATAATAATTAGAAACGTAGAGGAGTATTATCCAGGTATCTGGTATATATTATAATATTATCATATAAAAAGTTGTGTATTATCTACGTTTTTACGGCACGGTGTTTTATAATACTGTGCAGGGAGATTTATTCAAGACGCGACATTCATTATTCCGCTCTCCGGGAACGTTTAACTCCGTCTACAATAATTGTCTTTTTTGCATCTAAATGATTGGCTTTATTCATTTAAAAGTAAGTTTACTTCTGAAAGACTCCGCGAAAGTTTAATGTAAGTATACGATCAAAAAGTTATATATAATATAATTAATAAACACTTTTTATGTGCACTTAAAAAATCAATATATAAATATGATAATTTTTTTACAACACACGTACGGAAACAGTTCGGCGTCCGCCTTAAAAAATATTTCTCCATTCCAATCACAGGTAATACATTACGAAAATTTCGGACGAACACCACCGGTACACGCCTATAATTTATATACGGCTATATTATATGTATCGTGCATTCGTGCGTGTGTAATATATAGATACGTTTTAATAATATGTGTTATTCGTGCACGAGCAGTGAGTGGTATATTGATCAGACGCGCCAGTTGTTATATTTTTGCCACATGTTGACGACGAATACGTCGACGTATATCAATATATCATGTATTTTATTCAGTATAATATGCGCGTACATTTTGATGACGTGATATAATGAACGTATCGCTAGCCCAGCCCGTGGATTTCCATCATCGAGATCGACATGGGTGTGATGACAATTATTATAGATTTACAAACGACAGACATTTTACAACTCATCGTCTTTTTTCTAGCCACAATATTATAATCATACAAATTATTATACTACCTCTGCAAAACTTCGATAATTATTATTAGCCATTATCAATAATGACCAAGATTCAAGACCCAGGGTCAAAGTCACCAGTATTTAAAATATTCACTCGATTAACTATATAATAATATTGTTAATTAATAGTGTATAGTCATGTGTCTCGCTCGATATTTTGAATTAATGAACTTCATTTAATACTATTCTCTCTATACGCGAATGTAATCTAAAATCGCTAACTTGTTTAACTTCTGAATGCCGATCATCATTTATAGTTATGAGTTATGATTCATTACCAATTACGATAGTTGTACGGACCCTTAGGACATAAACTAAATTTTGAATACAGAATAAAAATATTTTAAATACTGACATATTACGTTATATGTATACCTACAGTAATATACAAAAGCACGGGGAAAACGTGATGAATATACATTTTAGTGTCCATAATATAAACGAAAATTGAAAATACATTGGAAATAAACTCGTATAATATGCAAACTCAATGACCATATTTTGAAAAATTCTTATAGATTATATCTTATCAGTTATCACGCTATACACTTTTTAAACGATAAGAAGAAAATCTGAATATCTAAAATTCTAAATATGATCCATATGTAATGTGTAATTATAAATAATTCTAAGGTAAATTTTAAAAGTTAGAATTTGAAGAAATTTATTAAAAAAGAAATAATATTACAGTCGTTAGAGAACAAGCTGAGTGAATCATCACTCTGTATATATTATGGTCACGCGGCCTCAGAAAATGTATGCTAGTATAGTAAGTGTAATATAGTGTATAGAATTTCCAAAATATTTATGAGATACTGTTATATTATTTACATCTTCATCAGAGCATATTAAATTATCCGACCGAGTCTAAAAACTATATTATGAGGATTTCGCATAGCGTTCAAGGCATATATTATTAAAATATGTTATACCTAGGTACAAATATATTATCTATAAATTCTATCATAAACACCAAGGCCGTAACTGGAAATTAATTTCGGGAGGGGGGAAATGTTGAGCTAAAAAACATTGTGTTCTAATTTTATTACAATATTTTATAGGTAATTTAATGTAGTATAAAATTCATTTCAAAATTTCGGGGGGGTGGGGGTTTTGAACCCTCAAACCCCTCCAGGTACGGCCTTGATAAACACACACTCAATACATATATTCAGCTATCAGTCTATATATATTATATAATAGCGAGTTACAATGTACAATATGATTATACATTCATTCATACCATAATTTTTTGATCAAGATTTCAGATGTAATTGTTATAGGTTCTGTATTAGGTACGATGGGTTTTTCGATACATTTCTGTTTTTTATACAGGAAGTTATATGGACAACGAAATGGCGAACGCCCGATGCCTACACAGAAACTACGCGCTGTACACAAATTATTAATGTGCGTATCAGAATTTATCTATTTTGGAGTTGTATCGAAACTCAATAATAATAACATTTTTACAATCTCGATTTAATTCCATGTGTAACTTATATATGGCGCACAGTGTAATATATTATTATACGCGTATTTTCCGGTGGATTAACTACGCGCGAAAGCGCATTAACAACACCATTAAAAATGTTTTCCACATAAAAAAACTAAATAAAAACACACATATACATAAATCGTTAAATCTAATATATAAGTTATTGCAGTTTTATAGGCGTTTACGTAACAGCTGATGATACCAGTGCATCAACCGGTATAAAATGTACTACTCATAGAGCCATCTCTGCACGGTGTAAAATATAAATAATTATTTATCATATTATCACCAAAAGTCCAAAAGTACGTTGCAAAGTTGTAGCTCATAGATATATTCAATAGCCATATTAGATACACAGGCGTAAATTATGGTGGGGGATTATAGTGGGGCGTAGCTCCACCGAAATATTTCCAAACTTAACCTCGTTAGTGTAATCAATTATGCTAATATGAGTTAATTGAATTGTCTAGCTTCCCCAGATTTTTAATCATATTTACCTCTATAATAGATGTTTATCTATCTTTGATATTATGAGTGAGAGAGATAATATTATAATATAAAATGTACATATTTTTGTCAATCAATCAACAATTAGATTAAGCATATGTGAAGAATCACCTTTTCATTTCATTTTAACTTAACGATTTTGATTTTTAATAAATTTGTAGTCCAATGTAACTATCCGACTTTGAAAGAACTTATAACTGTATGAGGTAACGTTATTACTATGTAGTCAACGGTGGCCAACGCGCTTTATTTATAAAATCAAAATTTACTTATTACCTATCATTATTATGGAGTTTAATTTTTTCGGTATATATTTATTATACCGATATTTATTATTAGATATTATTAGATATTATTGTTTTTATGAGACTTACGAACATATTTATGATGGCCACCTCATCTGCTTTATACAGTATAGTACAATGTGTTCAATAAGTACCTAAAATTAAATATTTCTGTGGGACGACTCCGATTCAAATCAGCTATCTTTGTATGAGGTGCATACTCTGTATAATAATTTTAATGTTTATGCCTTTTATCTCAAAAACTAAATTATGCAAAGATATTTAAGGACCATATTATGTTTATATATACATACTATATTTTGTTTTTATTTGGGTTTGGAGATTTTTTAAATTCGCTCACATAGAATATCGTGTTTCTTACTCTTATTCGAAATGATTATGCATAATAATATGACAACTTCATACTTTAGAATCTAGTCTTGATTCTAGATTCTAGACTACGAGTCTATAGACTATATGCGGTGTTGCAAAACATTTGGTATTATTATTTCGATGTACTTTATATATTATATCTAAGGTTAGGTTCCTGTCAAAAAGTAGGTATTTTCTGTTCCTGTGCAAAATGTGGAAATTAATTTACAGCAGCTGTTATTTAACCCTTTTTGTCGTAATCCGCACGTTGTCTAAAGCGACAGTGTAAATTACACCGCAGTCGGTTTAATTCACAAATGTATCGCCGCTTGGCGCTTGCGTGGTATTTATACACCATTATTATTTGCTGTATACTATATTATAGACGATTTTTTTAACAGCAAACACTTTTTATTTTGAACGTTTTTGATATATTTTGTTTTACATAATTTATGTAATTTTATACAAAACTATTATTGCGAAATAATAATAAATTATTTTAATCATTTATAAGTTATTTTTTTCAGAGCCGCAAACATTTTTAATTTCATAACAATACTCCTAAGCCAGACTATGTTAATATTTTAAATAAAATTATATTCTATACTTATAAGTATTGTATTAACAAATCGTTTAAAATTTAATTTTTAAACATCGAAATTCTCAGAAAAATATTTTGTAAAATAATATGAACTAAAAAAAATATAAAAGTAAAAACTGTTTATAAAAACGACAACCATAAAATATATTAAACATTAATAAACGAGAGAGAATGCATGTTTTTTTTTTTTTTTTTTGATGTTGATATTTTACTGATTACATAAAAGCATTTAAAAGTCATAAGGCTTAAAATTATTTATATATAAAAAAAACCTCGGTCAACAGATACTTTTATGATAAATCACGATCGTTCGCTGTTAAACAACCATCACGACCCTGCAGCAATCGTATTAATTATTTATTTATTTTTCTGCTTTTTTTTATTTATAGTGTATTAGTGTACATTATATTAGGTATAATATTATGTTAATAATATACCTACTACTCACCGTCGGTGGACGGCAAGCACGCGGGCCGAACGGTATCGCTCGCGATGGCTGGCCGTTCGAGTTGCAGTAGTGCAATGTCGTTGGCCAACAGGAAAGGATGGAAATGAGAGTGAAACATCACACGAGACACTTTCCGAGCTTGGTGTTCGGTTTCGTTTTCCGCAGTCAGGTCGTAGTCGCCCAGGTGCACCATCAAGTTGTCCATTGGCGTGTCGCGTCTGCTTGTCAAATAAAATTGATAATGCCATGTAATAATTACTATAATTATTATAATAAAACAAATAAAATTATTAATTGTCCATGAGCTATGGCAATTTTCGGTAAAAATCAAAAGCTAAAAAAAATATTAAATGATATATTAATGGAATAACATTATGTTATATTATATTTTTATCATAAAGGTTTTACAATATTTTTTAAATAAATACATAGGTACATAAAAAAATTAATATGAATAGGCAAAAAAATAAAATTATGATAACTTATCGATTATTAATTAAACAGTGGTATATGTTACGTAATATTCATAAAATGCAACGAAAAACTGGTTGGTCAAAAATTATAATAATGTGCTGAAATAATAATTACGTCATATTATTATTGTTGAAAAATGTGTTCTTTATACTTTACATATATCTTAAAGAAGAAAAAATAACCATGATAAATAATCCGCTATTATAAAATACTTCTAAGTAATAGTACTTAATAAAAGCATTTTTTTCAGAAAATATTAAATATGCATAAATATACAGATAAATTAAGAAAATTCACTTTTCTCATAAAATTGTCAAAATATGCAAAACCACACCTTTTTAATTTTATCATTATAAAAAATAAGTGTCTTATAGGTCTGCTTTGAAAGCATATACAAACTTTTGAGTCCTATTTATGATGAACACATATACCTACAGCTACAACAATATAATTCATGATGTCGCGATAATATATTATAATACACTGTTTTAACTGTATACTACCTGTATTATATCGCTTTATGGACGAGATTATATTATTATTATAACAATGTTATATTGCTCGACGGTTATATTAACACGATGCCGGCATACGTTTTTCACGTTTTTGTATTTTTGAACGTTTTTGTATGCGAGTACTTGTAAGTTATTATAGTCTCACAGGGGCAACCATATTATTTTTATTTCAGAAAAAATAAAGGTTTTTTTAGTAATAATACTTTCTAATAATGTTAGTGTTTAAAGACAAGACGTGTATAGGTAACACTAGTTGTTTTTTTAACTTTTCATAATTATAATTCATCAGAATTCACTCATTTTTACATTTTACATGTCTTAATTTTCTTTTAGCGACACTCGAATTTTCAAAATAATGATAAAATAGATTTTTTTATATAAAAGCACACATACGGGATAATAGAATTAATTTGTTAAAACAATTTAAATATAAATTATAATAATGTTATTATAGATCTCGTTAGTCATTATATCGATGACTCGTGTATATTATGTTAATGAATCAAACTATATGTTAATTAATATTAATGGTTAATACCCCCAAACTGCAAGAGTAATCTATATTATATTTTTTTTCAGAGCTTGAAACTTCGAAGGTTAAACCATCCAAATTTTCGTGTATGACCGAACGTACGGTCCGAAAATCGTATTCGTTCTAAATCTGACACTGAACGGCGCGTGTGCATATATCGTTAAAGGTTTTCTCCCCATTTGTAGGTCAGACGTTTTCTTTCGGTAATTTCGATGGAAATTTAAGTGCAAAAATAAATATTGCAACCTAGTGGTGTTGTGTTACTGCAGTTTATAATATGAACACGGAAGTTTTAGTAGGTATATGTGATAAGCGCCCACGTGCGATGCCAAAATCAATCCACTTAATCGGTAAATCGCATAAATTATGCAACTTCCCAAACGTGATGGTTCCTTAATGACGGTCACGACCCGGGGTAATTTAAATATTCGTCCAACATCGATGATGGCCAGTGACCACATCATCAGCATTAGAGCAATTTAATCGTCGGCCGGGTTAGATTAGATTAGGTATGCATGACAATAATTTTGTATGTAAAAAAATCTTAGTTTTGTACTTAAAACTAAAATTCACTCAATCATAGTATAAACCGCCTGTACGTGATTATATAAATCTACCGATTTATTATTTTAATTAACTATAGAATGCAGTTAAAATATAATAACAATATGTCACTTTAATCTAACGATACATTTTGAAAATTGCTTTTATTAAATTTGTGTTCATATAATATCGAAGAATGAAATAAAACAAATACAATTATTTTAAGTTATTCTGATATACTTAGGCAGTATTCCTTAATACATATTGAGGAACACCATTATAGAATACCATTATAAAAAATAGTTTACGTCAATTCGAGAAAAAAAAGGCGATGCATAGTTAATAATAATCGTCAAACCGAGTTCGTAGTACCTATAATAAGTTCCATATTATAGCGATTACTTGGAATTGTTTTACGGACGGACAGAAATTCTGAATTATTTATATATTGATATTTCGTGTACCTATATAAGTGGTATAGAGGTCTGCAGTAGTACAGTTTACTCATCGATGACCGGTCATCGTTAGGTCAGTCGGGACAAATTAAAAAACTAATAATAATATTGGTTGCTTTTATCGGTAATTACATTTTTTCACGTTGGAATAATAATTTTGTCACAGTTTACCGTATCTTTGGAAAAGTAAAAATACTGCATTTTACAGTAAAAATGAGCTCATGAAAAATATATTTCATGTATATTGTAATAGTTAATATTATGAAGGGTATTCAAATAAATTCGTAAAGCTTAATTTTTTATACATATATATTATATATATATTTAAAAGTGTATCAATAATATAATAGTTATAACTTTAAACATTCAATGTGTTAACGTATCTTATAAGTATTTAATATTAATCGAACTAAATACCGTATGGCGTATACTGATCACGTATACCATTTAAATACAAATACATGAAATTATATTACCTATAAATTTACGACACATGAAACTCGTAATTATACGAATTATTTATATACCTTAAAAAAAACCACATACTATATAATATTATTATTACTGTTGGAACAGAGTAATTTGTTCTTTTATATAAACCACTGAAAATGTATTAAACTAAAATGTTAATTTAAATTTTATAGGAAACCATACACTCAGCATAATTATATATTTAAAATAAAACTGTTATTTCACGTGGACAAAAAAATGTTAATTTCAGAGTTGAATTATACAGAGTGTATTCATTAAGATTTACCAACGACCAAGTATTTTAAAAGAGTAAGTCGTCGTGGAACACTGTATAAATTAAATAAAACCAAATGGAAAGCAATGGGAGGAAACTTCTTTTACTTTTGACAAAAATAAAAAATAAAAACAACAACAACAACAATAATAATAGTCATAGTAAAAATAATGGTATGAAAATTTCAGATTCTGAAAGCGTGAGGTGCATAAATAAGACAATGTTATGAAATTTTGTTATGTATAATGTATATATATATATATATATATATATGTACTTATAATATGTATTTATATGGTATGCTGTTATGATCCAGTATAATGGACGATATCCACGGGATTTAGCTAAATATTATTTTGGTGACAAATCAAATAAATGCATAATGAAGATTTAACTACATTATCTTCTTTTAATTTATATCATATTTATTTTAATTATGAAATATGTGCCAAATAAGATTGTACGTTTTACTTGGGTCACGCTTATAATCTACATAATTTTAGCATATTAAATAGTGCACAAATAATTATTATTGTTAAGCTCATTATAAGGATTCATTTTTGAGCAGACGTTTCAAAAATAATTTACCCGTGTCACCCAACTACATAAAATTAAAGTACCTATTATTACTTTTAACGAATTATAACACTCTTGCAATATAATATTTGTATGTAAATTTGTTTTTTTTTTTAGATTTCTACAATATGCTGACCTACTTTAAACCGTACGTAAACACATAGATATTATTTTAACTAGTTATATTTATTTATCTAATTATTCCTCTAAATTTTCGTTTGGACAATAATTTTAATTTATGGTCCACATAATACAAATATAATATGTCAAACAAATTATTTTAAAGATATAACATATAATATATAAAATAGGTAAATTTAATATTATATTATTAATATTAACCACAAGAGAAAAATATTAATATAATACAATTAACATATTAATGATTTACTTGTTTTAATGATGTGCTTATATCGGATATTAATTATTATATTATTAGGTAGATCGCAAGGTATCTAAATATGTGAATAATAATACAGAAGATTCTGTGTATAAGCCCGGCTGTTGTATTTTGAATTTAGATGATGGAAAAGATTGTAATGAAAACAATATTGTATACCAAGGGAATATATTATTACAAAATGACAGGAGTACGCAAAGGGCTTTTAATAATAAAATAGTTTTAAAGCAAGAGCTTTTTTTATGATTTACGATAATAAACGTTATGAATTATACTACTCAAGCTTACACAGCTTATGGGTGATAAACGTACATTTTGGTTTTTAAAGAAATTGTGCTTAATGCGTTTACATAGGTACACTTTTACAAATAAAATGCGTTTACGTTATTTACAATAGGTACCTCATGTACTTCGAAATTAACGTTAAGACAATAAGACGTCGGGTGTAAATAATGTCTGGGGATGTAAAATGCTCGGTAGTTATACAATTTATTAGTTATTGCAATATACAATATAAATATGACTACAGCTATGTATTCGCAGTATTATAGGCGTTCACATCAAACGACAGTTAAAATATCACCTTGCATAATATTTGAATGGGGGTGGATGTATATTTTATTATACTTTGGTACTTCACTTAAACACAAAGCGTGTATATTATGCTAAGCACCAATATATACATATATATTATAAGCATATAAACGATTAATTATTTTTATACAACAGTATATAGCTACAGTTTCAATAAAAATTGTTTGACTTTGACAAATAATACAAAAAAATTATATATGTATTATAGAGCACTGCCGATGTTTGCATTCAAATTAATTATTAATGGTTTTCTTTTTATTAGGTAATTGACTTAATCGTATACACTATACAGGGTTTAATTTATATACATACCAAATACTTATTTGAATATATTGCATTGTGATTCAAGTACGCGATGTGTTCTACATAAAAATATGAAATTTAATTTTTAATAATCTGAGTGGTAACTAGTTCTCTATTTATCTTGTATAACAATACAGAAACTTTTGCTAATCCAATTTATGAAGTGCTTAAATATAATACATTAAGTGGTGTCTCCCAAAATACATATAATACAGGTTCCTAATAATATTACACTAAGACACATTTGAGATTTTATTATTTTATGTATGTAGTTAATTAAACTAAAATATGTATTTGTATTCTTAAAAGTAAACTTGTTTTATTTGTTGGTCTATATTTGAAAAGGGAAACCTTTAAATTTAATTTGAAAACAAATTGCATACAATAAATAAATACGAACATAGATGAGATTGTCGGTCACGATAAAGTTCAAGTATATATTTACAATTCGGCATTAAGTTCAAAAAACGACTTTTATTAGATTTTGTAATTAGGTTTACTAAAAAAAATTGTTAAAATACATCCGGAAAAAAATATAGAAATTTAAAACTGACTTTGTTCTTATAATAGTGATAAACTGTGGAGAAAATATAAAAATCTGAGTAACATGACAACGGAAAAATTGAAAAGGATGTACGAAATGAGATTAATATAGTGACGGGAATAAATTAAGAAAGATCACGTAAGATTTTTTTGGGCTAAAATACCGTTGTGTTTAAAAGTGCATAAAATATATATCGTAAATAAATTATATTTAATAAATATATTTATTTAAAAAGAAACAAATTGAATTAAATATTTTAAGAAAATATTAAACAA
Source organism: Aphis craccivora (assembly GCA_009835225.1). Classification (NCBI taxonomy): domain Eukaryota; kingdom Metazoa; phylum Arthropoda; class Insecta; order Hemiptera; family Aphididae; genus Aphis; species Aphis craccivora. The sequence continues at coordinate 85,841 of VUJU01000036.1, forward strand.
AGAGAATACTAAAAAGAGTTAATCAGAGCTATATATTATTCGAGGATACAGCTGGGACCTCTAACAATTGGTATGAAGTATATTGTTTATATAAACAAATGAAGAGAATTCACTAGAATTTTTTAATGGAATACTTGTGTAGATTGAAATAAGTTTTTTTGGGAGATGACTATGGTCAATATTATAAAATATACCCCAAGTTGAAGATCAACAATAATGTTGATATGTAGAGTATGTAAATATAGAAAAATATTTTTGTAATTTAAAAATGTAAAATATGTATAATCAAATCGTATTTTTTAAATTATTTATTTTTAATTACACGGTTCATTACTATAAATTGACTTACCATAACATTAATTATATCATTAAAAATCTTGGTAAATTGTAAAATTACATTTCAATTTTTAAACTAACCAAAATTATTTCAAATATTTTAAACAAATCTCAAGTGTACCTATATAAATATATTATTATCTTCTAAATTATAGGTCAAAAGATCCAATTAGAAACTTTGTCTTAAAGTTTTCAGAATAGATATACGTACTCTTTCAGTTTTTATCCAATAAAAAAGGTTAAAAATATAAATTCAAAAAGGTTTGCACGAAAACACGAACAATCTTGATAAAATCAATAAATCTTTGGTTCACTTACAGTCTAAAAGTAGTATTTGATTGTCAAAAGTTGTATAAACAACAAATATTATTTTTTTAATGGAACGTTTCGTTATTTTGAGCTTTGGTAAAAAGAATAAATAACATTTTGAAGTTTTATATTTTTGAAAAACAATAGTAAAACTTTTTGTGAATCAGTATAATATAATATCATATTCAATTGTATTCAGTATATACGTACTTTTCACTAATTAAAGTTTTTTTTCGACTGACGAATATTTTGAGCTAGTTAAAAATAATACGCTGTATTAAATAATAAATATATTGTAATTTTATGAAATATGCAGTACCAGTAAAATGTAAATGACGCTTGGAGGTAGCTAAAAACGGTTACATGAATGTTGATAAAAACTTGATTGACAAAAAAATAACCAATAATGATGACTATATAATATAATATAACAAAATGCCATTTGAATGTACGCGCTGTGAATTCGTAAATGTGTGCAAATACGAGTCATCGTAAAACCGTGTATTATGTGTCAAAAACCAAATGGTACGAAATGGTACGTGGTATAAACAAAGTGTAATAAATTATAAATATATAACACATATGAGCTATTTTATTTTTACACGATTCATACTGACTATTTCTTAGTATAGACGTCAAAAATAACTTACAAGAAACTTTATAAGGTTATAGGTGTTTGGCATATTATGTCTTTTTCGGCGTCATTTCCGTGAAATACGTGCCATATAATATACGGTACATTAATATGCTATATCAGTCTACAAAGGTCGATAATCATGAATCCTTAATCAAAAAACCATAAATTCTGTTTCGAATATTATAATATAAATCAATACCTAGGTATATCAATATTTTCATTTTAAATCTATCATGAAAATAAATCTTGCTTTTAACATGACATTGTATAGTTATACTATCATACATGATACACTGGGTTTTTTTTTAATATTTTTAATGAATATAATATATTTGTACAGATGGTTTTTATTTATTTATTTTTTTAATCGAATCCTTTGAATTGATTTTTCATTAACATAAGTACTGTATATAAAATAAGGACGTCTATTATTGATTTTGTTGTAGTCAAAAAATTATGTTCGATTTATAATTTTGAAATCAAAACCGATTATCTATTTTCAGATTTTATGTAATACTTTTTTACTTTTTTGAATTTGAATGATTTATTTTTAGTTTCAACTTTCAGGTAAGTATTAAAAATTAAATTCCAAAACGTACACAAAAATTGTTTTCTTTTTTTTTGGGGGGGGGAGGAGGTAGGAGGAGGATTAGGTTTTACATTTTCATATTTATATAGTTTAACCTAATCGTATGAGACTATTTTAAACTTCAATATCTTTTGTTTTAAATAATTTCGCGAAGGGGTGAACCCCTAACCCCTACATTGTCTACGCGCCTGACTCGTGTGTATAAAATATTTAACAGTAAATTTGTTTTTTTTTTTTTTTTAATCGGATGGAATTGCAAAAATTCTCTATAAGCAATATACTACCTACCTATTTAAAATATAATAAATAATACGATATATAATAGGTTGGTACTATCATATTATGTATAATGTATATATATTTAACTGATCTGGACGCTGGAATTGTTTTTCAACAACGATGATTTATTATTACTTTCAAATTGAATACACAACTGTCTTGAACCGGAGTGAACGAAGCGAGACGATTGTCCGACACCCGGTCTCTCAATCTCTTTAATATCGAATATTTTTTTCTTTTTTGAACTATTGTCCATATCATTATTTTATTGACGTCAGAATTCTCAAAATAATCTTTTTTTTTGTTAGAGATTTTATCATCATTTTTATTATTGTTATTGAATTTCTATTGAATGTCAATTTTTATTAAAAACTAATATAAAATATTATTAATTCAATCATAATGGTGTTAATAATCAATTAATTTTAATTAGTTACGTAACATTATTTTTAATTGCTCATTTTTTTTTTTATGTGTATACATATTTTGCGTACTACAGCTTATAAGGTGAGGTTATAATAACAATATGTTATACTTAGCGTGATTGCGTTTTATATTTATTTTAGTGTGGTTTTTAATTATTTCGTAAGTAAGATGTTGTTTTCATTTCAAATAATATATAGCATTTGAAATATACGAGGGCCCAGTGAAGCGAATTCAACTGTTTTCCGTTTCAAAATTTAACATTTGTATTTATTAAAACACGTAGTAGTTATATTGCAGATGTTTTATCTCGCGATTGCGTTTTATACTTAAATATTAATTATATTTTCGTCAATGGTATTAAATCCTAATGACCATTATAATTACCATTCACCAAAAACAATTCTTGCGATAAAATCGTAATCATCCACCCTTTGTAGTGATAACATCTAATTTCAATCCTCCCTTTTTTTAATAAGCAATAAGTGCACGTAAGTGTTGACTATCATATAATATTATACGTGTTGTTATTGCAATGTTATTATCATAATAAATTATTATACGATCATCATTACGTCATGACACAGTGGGCGGCGGTGATGACGAATCGATCGGCGATCAGTGCTCCACCGCAGAAGAACACCCCGTCCAAGGCGATGGCCACTTGCCACGTGTGCTCGCCGACGTCCGCCTCGTCGCTGCCGATAATCCTCCGGTTGTCGCCGTCTCTGGATTCTTCGCGCCTTACGGTGTGCAGTCGTTCTCTGGTCGACCCGAAGCGACGTTCGGACCGGCTCGTTCGCCAAGGTTGTAAGGTGTCGTGCACGCCGTCGCGAACCGCAGACCGACGTAGACGCCGTTGACCCATGCCGTCGCCACCACTGCCGCCACTGCTACCCTTGTCACTGTTGCCACTGCTGCCGCCGCAACGTCCGGACTCTAACGACGGCATCAGGTGCGGTGATTGATCGTCGGAGTTGTCGTCGTTCATTTGCCGTACGGACCTCAGACCGCAATCGGGCGATTCTGAAACCAAAGAACACCTCCGTCATCGTCATTGCCGTGATATACAACTATTATATAGTGTATAATAATATGGCCTTAGAAAATAAGGCGATTGGCTTGTATACGCGTATTGAATAATGCTGCAGTCAGGTATCGGAGCGATATTCATTTTACATTATATTACAATTTACATACTACATTGGTACCTCGTCTTTAATTCGCTATTTATATTTATTTTTCGGCGACCAGTAAAACTACCGCGGTATGTTATGTTATTATAATATTATTCTCGTGTGTATAAAAGTTCTTTAATTCAAAAACTTTAACTTCATCGCTTTTATTCTTGAACATTTTAACATTTTATTACTCGTTAGAATTTGAGGAGTGATGGTACTTTCTTGAATGAAAAAAATACTCAATTACAAAATATATCCTCTCTGTGATCTCTATACAGAGATCAGACAACACAACTCGAAAAAATACGAGAAGTATTGTTGACCTTATCTTCTAAGGCAGCTGTCCGAAAGCTTTTTACAGTGGTATATAAAATTAACGAGGTCCATAAACTAAGAACGACCTATAAATCTAAAAAAAAAAAAAAAATACATATAATATATTTATGTATACATAATACACTTTATATTATATATTGCAAGATAAAATAATAATATATTGTACATTATTATTTACACTGGCCTCTCGCGCTCGATCAGAGGAATCACGTGAATATATTATATATTATACTGAGTCATGTACGGAAATCAATATGGAATACCATGAACGGCCGACGCCCAGCATCATTAAACGATGGGACAGGAAAGCCGAGCTAATAAATTAAAGGCGATTCACCCCAATTTAAACAAAAATGAAATATCGGGGTGAGTCCTCGGACGGGATATAGATTCGTATCCTCCGCGGCGGAGCCCATTAATAGAAGGTATCTTTTCGACCTCTTTTGTGATGGCTTATCCAACTATACAATTTATTATACTGATAATAAAAGTTTGTGACAGACTACAAAAAAGAAAAAAAAAGAAAAGATAAAAAAAACACAACAGTTCAACTCGAGCCGTCAAATCTCACATAATACCAGAAATTCTCAATAAATATCAGACGAAACGCATAATTCTAGATTCATTGCATGAACACACTTACAAGATTTATCGCCGAGGCGGGATCGTTGTAATGTACATTTCAAAAAATAAAAATTATTTTTTATTGCAAAAATTAGACGCATTTCGGCCCAGACAAACCCGAATTCACTGCATAATCGTGGACGTTCATCCACGATGATGCGTATAATATCATTATCAACTAAGCGCAATTTTTATGGCGGTGTACTCATATTTTATTGTTTGTCGAGTATAACAATACGTAGGTGCACATAATATTATTTGAATGTGATTTTATCTCGAAACTTATTTGAACCACAGTTTGTTCTAAACAACTGTTGCTCTACTACGTTTTTTTATTGGATTACTTAAATTATTTAGATAAGGATTTACCAAACTCTGCAGATATAAGAACCTCTAAAAGTTTCGATTAATCACCCCACTGCAGCTTCGAGCCGTTATTGTGTATACCGTGTCGCATAACTGGTAGTGCGTGACGCTTTTATACGTAGCACTGTAGTGTTATAACTTGTATCAGTATGCATATTGTTATAATCTGCACTCTATACAGATACCTAAGGTACCGCGATAGTTCCATATGGCTTACCCAAAACGAATAGGCCCCAGACGGTAATTCCATTATAATTAATATTATTATAACAATAGGTACAGTTGAATATAGTTTAATACTTTGTTGTTTAAACGCAGATGAATTCCGACATTAGTTTTTATAGTACATCAAGAATATCACAAACAAATATAACACAATATAAGATACGTTTTCCCAGGGTTTTTATTCTATTGGTAATATGTAAGATTTAAATTTATTTCACTTTAACGTCTTATAAAAACTGTATGCTTCTAAATGAGGTTATGTATTTTTACAAATATTATTCGAATAGTTATATTAAATCATACATCAAAAATAAAAAAACACTCGTGTTTTGTATAACATCTATACGAAGACGAGCATATACTTATATTTTATAAAACAACAACCCTGCTTTACATACGTATATATTACTCCGAAACATTTTCATAAAGTTTTAATTCCATAAATTGTTTTACACAAAACACAAAATCCTGTTACATTTTAGAAAAAAAAAACTACACAATATCATCACTCATCCACATACGTATATGAACAAATTGCATGTATGTCATTGCATCGATTGAACGTCATGGCCGTCTTTGATAACGATATCATAAATAACCACAAAATGGTATATTTTACACAGTGTTAGGACAATTATATGTACCTATATATAATTATTATGCACCTATAGTTTTTTTTTCCGTTAATACGACTTCAAGCATGAAAATCCCTTGGAAGCGTTATTGAGATTTGGTACTAATTTATTTATGATAAGCGACACAAGAGAAATATGAAATCGCTTTCGGTTTAAAGAACGAGTATAAATTTAAACACATTTAAGTTTTTTGGTAAAAATAATAATTTTTTGTGGCGGACATATACACATATTACACATATTTTATACCTAACCTAACAGTGATTTAAGAGAAAAAAAATGATCTTTTAATGCAAAAAATCGCTTAGGGCTATTGATCAATATTTGCATAAGCCATAAGATAACATTGCTCGTATACAATATGTTACGCATTACGATTTAACGCTCAAGTATTATTGAGGAGAAGTCTAGGGTTTTAAAAACTTTTTCTTACGAATTAACTAAATTTTTTAGAATCGTAGAACTGAATAAAATATGTGACTCAAATACAAATAACAATAATATAAATAAAAAACACAATAAAGTTATTTTACCGTTTGATTCATTTTCCATGATTTGAAGAAAAAAAAAGTTTATTCTGTCTTGTAAATAAATCAGAAAGTAATGGCGCGATTAAGTATTTTTTTTTTTTTTTTTATAAGAAATTAAGCCGCTGTCGTTCCCCTCGACTTATAAATTATACGAAAGTTTGCGCGATATTTCGATATATAAACTCAATGGTTTTTGAATAATTAATAATCATTTTTGAACGTGAATTTATTATAAAACGATTTAAATAAACCACCAAAACGTTTTCCTATGCATTCATCTTAATCGCCCGATCGAAGTACGTCGAAATTAATTATGTTTATGTAAAAAAAAAAATTCGGATGGAAATCACTCTGGAACCATTACCTATATGTATACAGTGCATACTGAAGTGCACCATTACTCCCACTACAATCTCGAGAATTAAATCTTTGTGCTTGCGTGGACTGTTTGATTTATTGTGCAAACAATATAATAATAACGTTCCATATCATAAATCATTGTAACAATATCTCAACGATTAAAGATAATATCTGAGTGCACGTTCAAGTTTAAACGCGACATACAAATAGTTACGTCCATACAGGTATTCCTCTTTTCGGATAAATTTCATGTATCTATTACGATGATATAAAACAGTAGCTGTATAAGTTATAACTCTATAAGCTTAAATGGAATAATTCAGCTGCAGTACAAAATTGGAGAAGTTATAATATTATAACAATAAGGATAGCGAACATATTATATATTACAGTGGGTATCCTAGAATTTTTAAAAAAAATGTTCGTTTGATTACTATTCATGTCCATCGAACGGGGAAGCCCACCAGTGTGAAGAATGAAATATAATTTCTTATCATTCATTATTTGGGCTTCTTATAGAGAGATAGAATTATTTCAATGAATTCAAATCGTACAGTCGAATCAACACTATGCAATATTACCGGACTTTAAGGTAAGTACCTATATTATTACCTAATATACACAGTTCAGTATTTAAGCTACTTTAAAAATTATTATAGTACGCTCTCACACCATATTATTATATTTACGTTTATATATTATTTTAGTTATCGTTAAGTGATAAAATAATAATTTATGACGGTTTTTTTGTTGTAGGTTTTCAGCACAGGTTGGAACTTTTCAAATGGAAACTTTCTCGACCGTTTTTATAGTTTGAAATATTTAATATATATATTATAAAATATGGCGAATTTCGAGGAAGCGTATAATACTGTTCTCTGTTCTGTGTATATACGTGTATAATGTAAATATAAAATAGCATGAACCGTGAAAAAAAATCTATTTGCAGACAGTTATTGTTCTTCGCTTGTGGTATACGACGATATTATGGCGTAGACGCTGTCGCCCAACTAATCAGCCTTCTATATTATACGACTGTACGAACTTTTCTCCTTCACGTTTCACATATATATTTTGAGTTCACTGATTTATTGGGCTTTGTTTGTAAGGGAGAAAAAAATTACCGGCTAAGCGTGTCAGCGTGGTTATTGTAGTAGTCTCCTGGGACAAATATATAACTACAAAAATATGGCTTTTACAACTATATAAATTGTGTTGTTGTTCCTACCTTTGAGTGGTTTTATTTCGGCACAACCTATTTGCGAGACTTTGATCAGCCAATATTCGGTCGGTTCACTTTGAACAACCATTGCTATTTTCAAAGGTTTTTCTTGGTTCGGTTTCACAGCTACGACGGCTGAAAAAAAATTTATTTATTGTCTACATTTCTCTATACTTAGATATTACGGTACTGTCTTTGTGCGACGAAATAACATTCACTAAATATTTTAATAAGAACGTTTAGTATGATGTATTGATGTGTCAAGACTTACTGCTGTAACCAGTCAATGCTCCACACTGACCCGTCGTCGGTCCATCGTTGGAATTCAAAATGTAAACTTGATCGATGTCACATACTCCTCCTATCTTACTGGCAAGATTCAATTTTTCATAATCCACACTTCAAAAAACAAATATTTTTATAAAACTTTATTTATTAGTAATATGGAAAATATTTTCATACGATAATGTTCTATTAGTTATTACAGAATGATACATTAATAAATGAATATAATCGTATAAAAGGAAATTTTAGAGAATATTTGAACTATAGGATAATAATTTTTATTATTATATTATTAATAAAACTATTTAATGTTCGTGAAACAAATATACACACGTGATATTATTCATCAGTAGGTACATTGTTTTTCGTTTATATCTTAACATTACCTATATTTTAATATGTTCGTACAAATCTCATTTAAATTAATCGATTTTAACTACAATATAGTATATAATGTCTTATATATTTATATTAAACAAATTATGTAACGAAAATTGTTATTATAATGAATAATAAATAAATATAATAGAAATTATTTTTATTGTTGACTGTTGTTTTTATTATTATTAAAGAATGACCGTAGTCGTATAATATAATGTATCCAACAACAGTCACTCACTGACGATCCTCCGACCACGACACTTGTTTGAAACGTCCTTCCTCCGCTCATGTCAATGAAACGTTATACGTTGTATTTTTCCTAACTTAAGTAATTTTTTTTTTTTTTTTTTTCATTAAATTACATTTTTAATATACCTACACGAATAGAATTTATTCTGTTGCATTCGATGATTAAATGTTGCACATTTCACTTAATACGACATGTCCGGTACTTGGCTTTTAAGTTCAGCTTCAGTATTTTCAATAAGGAAATATACATCAATATTGGATTTTAAAAGTTTAATCGTTTTACCTAAAATAATGAATTAATTGAATACACTAAAATCTCATAACTATCGAAATTTATACATTTAAAATTGTATGTTGGATATTTTGAAATAATATGGTTAAAAATAAGAAATATAATAAACTATTAAATGTTTTAAACAAAATATTTTTATGAAAAATATAATTCCAAATACAATTATACATTTTCCAACTTTTTATGTGCTCCCGTGGGCATGGTTAATAGTCAAGAAACTGTTAAAAGTTATTATACTTTTAAAATGAATTAAATAATTAAATCCAGTTTAATTTCTGATATAAAAATTTATAATACGTATGTAATATGTATTATAAAAACGGTATGCCTAAGTATAACTTTTAATTTTAGAAATTTAATTTAGATTTTTGTAGGACTTATTCATTTTTTTATATAAATATGGAACATTTGTGTAATTATTTATGACGAAGTAATAATTAATAATAATATTAATTTGTTTGTTAACTCCAATAATTATGAAATATTTTAACCTTCTTTGACATATAAATACAATAAATTAATATCTTATAAATGTTAAAATGTATAAAAATTTGGAGTTATTATAGTAATATAGTCGATCATAAATATATCAGTGGCGTAATTAGAAGAGGGATTTGCAGCTGTAACTATTGAAGGTGATGAATAATATTGAAAGATAAGTGTACTAATCCTTAAAATATAAATAATAGTTAACCCTATAAAAGAAAATTGGTATGTTTGAATAAGAAATAAAAATAAAATTACAATTTGCATATACATAATATTAAAATGGTAATAAGTTTGCGACAAACGTATCTTTTTGCCAAACATCTTTTTGGATATAAGTTTAATGTATACTATTTGGCCCCAAAATATTCAAATGCAATATCAATTTTGCTAAAACATTTCTGTATCAAATGCCAAGTGGCCGTATAATGTAAAATGTGTGTTAGGCCATTATTGGCACGGATATGGCTCAGAATGGTTTTCATTGGTAATTAAACACGATAAAAAATAAATAACCGTAACAGAGAGAATTCTAGTCAGAATTTAAATCAGTTTAAAAAAAAAGTCAGTCGTATCAATATGCTTTTAACCAGAAACGAAAGATATTAAATAAAAGCTTCTACACATTGCCCTGCAATATTCGCTTTCCGCGTATATTATATGGAAATTGTAAACCCTGTTAAAAGTAATGTTTGATTTCTTATAAGTCATATTTATATATATATTTACAAGTGCATGGCTATTACAGTATTACGTGTAAATAACTACGATATTACACGGTAAAAGCAATTTTTTTCTAAGTAATATGATATTTTATTCTTATTATACATAGTGTACGTGTAACATAAGCATAACATACTGTGAGCGCATGTGTACTTACTTCAAAACTAATTAACTTTCAAACGTTGAATGTTTTAATATTATTTAAATTTTACATCACGATAGAAATGATAAACTTACCGGATGGCGCACGTATCCTTTTGAACCATTACGTCGTAATCACATGCTAAACTGCCCGTATCAATTTTTAAATCGTCGGGAGACTGCAGGTACGTGACTTTTTGGCTGGATACATCACCACATGTAAGTATGACTGCATAATATTATCATACGGACGGACAGTAAGAAAATAAAAAAACAATTAAACAACGTAAACACGGCATAATATTTGGAAAAAATATGGTAAGTTCCCCCAGTAATCAGTATACAGCTTCTCTCCCCTGCAGTTTTAGAATAATAGTCAAACATGACAGCAAACACAATCATTTTGTAATTTATTTGTATTTAATTGTATTATTGATATACTATACTGTTTTCAAAATGTTCAAATATACTAACATGTGCAACAAATCAGATTACTCGATCCGTTACAAGGGTTTCCGGTCTGACCACCGTGTTTGAAACAGGATTCACCGCTAATACAAACTCCTTCCATTTTACCGGCTTGACATTTTCTCGGGTTGCACACTTCAGTAGTTAAAACTAAAGGGCTGTTAACAAAGCCGTCTACGTTTGCATCAATATTCATGTTTACTGAAAGGAGAACGGTAAAAAACCATTAGGTACGTTTCGCGTAGGTAACTGCACTAATTACCACGCTTAACATCGCAGTTATTAATATATCGCATAATAATATCGTAACGAAAAATAATCTCTGTAGTTTACGAAACATTACACATTCCGAACATGTTAAATAATTAAGAAATAATTTTTCGTTTATCTTGTCGCGTTTTAATGTAACGGATCGAACTGGTAATATCATGTTATTATTATTATTATTATTATCATCATTAAACATGAATATTCTATGTGTATGTCAACATACGTCAAAAAGCTTATATTGATAAAATATAATAGTTACTATGTGTACTATTAATCAAAATCAATACATCAAATGAGTTTCTTTGTTTTTTAGTCATTACTCATTATATTACATGTTTTACTTTAAATATTAATTTAACTTTATATTTTATGCTTAGTGTTTGTGATTATTAAAAAAAAAATAATAACATTTTTTTTTAACTAACAGGTACGTGAAATGTTCAACTGACAATCTAATGATGTAATATTTAGGTACCTACACATAATATATGATTTCGTGATTGATTTTTGTTTTTTATGGGGGAGAGGTACTTGTGAAGCGTGTTTTGAGAAATAAGCGAAAGAACTTAAAATATGATAGAAAAAATTTATTGATATCAGTTTTGTTCTAACATTTAAAATTGTTAAGGGGTAGAGGCAGAGGTCGAAATTCGGAATTATACCTGACTCAAGCCTAAAGACGCATCTATATAAGTATTGTAGCTATATGAAAATATAAAATACTTTACTTAATTAATATAATATACTTAATATAATATTTTACTTATACGAGTAAATTATAAATACGTAAAATAAATCATTAAAAAGTATAGATTTTTTTTTCAAGTATACATACATTTTGTGAAAAAAACTTTTTCTGTGAAACTATATAATCATCTACAGCCATAATGTAGTATACTTTAATCGAAAACAATGAAAATATAAACAAAATAATAATTTCCTGATATAAGTAGATTCCGGATCTTTACGAGTGTATAGGTACAACTTGAAAGAAACAAGAACTGTGTACGAATTATTAAACTAAAAAGTAAAAAGTACATAAAAAAGTAAATAAATAATATAAAGTCATATTTTAGAGTTAAAGAAATATTTAAATATTTAACAATAACAAAAAGAAATTAATAAGCACTACTTATCTTTTTTTTGTTTTTAATATATTTTAAAAGCATGAACGCAAGTACCTATAGTGGGATGAAAATTTCATTGATTTTCTGTACATAATAGCATCATGTTGTAAGTTATACATTAAATATAAAAATAATTAACTAGCTGATGCAGGGGTCTTTAACCTTTTTAAGCATTGAACCGCCTATTATTTTTAAAATTCTCACTTGCCGTATTCGTAATAAAAACATGAATTAAATTATTAAAAATTTATTCAATAATACATGCTATGCTTATAAGATGTGTTAACGGATTTAAGATTCGTGAATTAATATATTTATGTAATTTAGTTAATAAGTATTCATCAAATATTTTTTATATATTTTTAGTTTATTTATAATAACTAAAATAAATAAATATTAAAAATAATTTTACAAACTTTCATTAAGTTTAAAATAACATGATACGATTGCTATTTAATATTATTACTACATTTATATTAGTTTTGTTTATTTTTAGCTTAATTTAACTGACCATTGTGTAGCCATAATTATATGAGTTTCTTCGTAGAAACTGTTGTTTTGGAAAGAACAAAGTACCTTAAGTACTTTGTATAAAATGTATTTATTTTTATTAAATATACTTTTTAATACATTTTACGTTAATTCCTTACCATTAAAATCATTAAATGAACTTCGCCAAATATATAACCTGGGATTTATATTTTAGTGGTAAAGCTTTGAGGAAAATTGAGAAAATTTAAGTTGTATAAACTTAATTAAAAACTTTTAAATTCGATCATGACCAAAAGGACAAGATTGTAATATTATAATATATAGATACCTACCTAAATTAAAATTATTGAATATTGTCGAACAATTAAATATTTATTATCATTTTAAGCAGGCAGTTAATATTTTTAAAAATATTCTAAACAAAATGATAAATATATTGAATTTTTAACGATGAGCATATTTTACGTGTATATGTGCATAATATGGTTTACTGTAGAAAAATTAGAAAAAATGCTAATTAATTTTCAACTTCAATATTTTTCTTGATATTTTTGATAAACCTATACCATTGTTCTGTATGGTAATAGTTGACTCAAATTTTAAAAACAATAATATATAATATAAAATATAAATATATACTAGGTATAATAATAATTAAATATTAATAATTTATTAAATGCACCGTTTTTAGCAAAAAATATAACTCGCCCCACTGTATTACTAATATTTTAATATTCATTTTTATTTTATTTTATTTTTTTGGATAGTGTTGGCATTTTTATAAGAAACTTTTTTTTTTTTTACAAATGCCCCCATCCTAAAGCAGAGTTACGTATTAGATACAATTTAATCGTAGATAATTTCCAATTACTGTTTGAAACTCAATTATAAATTATTATTACAGATGACACTGGAGTGTAGTCGGATGGTCTACAAGTTGAGTAATTCAGAATATCTTAAGCTTTTGAATAATATTACCGAGCTGTAATATTTACGGTGACCTAAATACCATTATGAAAACTATACCAACACCAATATCATTACAATATTCAACCTGAGCTTTTAACGACTTAGTCGATATAGTCCGTTAAATAATTAAAATACAATAAGAGAGATGTAATTTTATTAAATTTCAGAGAATGGTTTGATCTCATTATAAGTTACAAATATTTTATAAACCCATCGTTGCCTACATAACTTTTAAATTTAATTAATTATTATTGATTGTACAATATTATTATTATATACCGTATAAAATGTCTTTTAAAATAAAACCATAACTTTGTGTCTTTATAAATAGGTACATTTTAAAAACAAATCTACTTTGGATTTTTGTTATAAAATTATTCTCAGATAAAAAAATGTGTATATTGATTTTTTCAGAAAATATTTATTTTTATAAATTTAAGTAGGTAACTATATATATATATATATATGCGTGTGTTTGTGTGTGTATTTCATCATATTCGTGTAGCATTTTATTGTAATTTTAAATTCATAATATATATACAATATATATATATATATATATATATATATATATATTGTACAAGAAACGTGCCAAAATTATAAAATTCCATGGAAAATCTATGGACAAAAACTCATTTGTTTAAATCATTTTTTTAGAATACGTAAATCGCTTTCTATAAATTTTCTATCGCCTGAAATTCAAAAAGGTCTAACCTTAAAACACAAATATTAAGTATATCCAATATGCAAAGTACTCCACTAAGTATTTCTGAATATTTATTAATGAATAATTTAATATACCATGAGCGCGTATCATGCCATCACCACAATACAGTGTTTTAAATACTATACAAATTATTACGAGATGCAATATAATAATTACAACATTTATATATATATATATATAGATTTTTCTATTTTGGTTATGTTGTCGTAAAATGTTTATTTATTATGCAATAGCCCATAGCTATAGTATAACTTTAAATATTAATTGTATACGATTGTATACGATCACAATGATGGTCGTTATAATGCTATTAACTCGATATGGGATATACATTTGAAATATTATACGCATCAGGTCCTGACGAACAAACGTTGTTACGAACAGAAACGAAGAGATAAATTTAAGATATTGCGTTTGCTTCGGCAAATGACGTTTGATAATACCGTGATAATTTAGAGTCATCAACTACATAAGACGTTAGATGTTTTCAAGCAAAGTCACCTCAAACAACAGATTATTATGGATGACATTAGTGCGTACAAACAACCATCAAGCAAATCATTTCAAAGACAAAACATTTAAACGCTCGTCGTCTACGGCAGATTTGCATAAGCTAAAAGTCAAGCTCACAATGCTTTCATTATCACTTTGTGACAGATATCTGGAAACAGGTACACTAAGACACTGAGTCGTTATAATATGTATGTAAACGTACGTAAACGGATAACTAATGACGATTAAAATAGATAATGATAATAATATATAATATTAGTTTGTGGAAAAGCTTGATTAGGTATAGGATCAGAATGTGTCTCTCTCCGGTTAGGTTACCAGTCGACATGAGTTTTTCAATTCTACTTGCAGAATAGAAAATTGCAAATTTTTTTCTTCGCGTCGTTTTTAAGAATTAAATGTGACCGATTTATGTAAGGCTATAATTTATGTAAATATTTTAAAAGTAGAATCATATAATCGTCGTTTTCATAATGACGTGTAAAAACGGACACTCAAATGATGGTTATGTAAGTATATAACATAAAGCATAATACATAACATTATAATGTGTTGAAGTGTATAATATACATTATATAGTGTCAGGTGAGTAGGTATATGCATAAAGGGCAAAACGAGGTGAGACACTTTACTGTAGTACTTATATTATTATTATGCTACACGGTTTTATTAATACTACTTTACAGTCTGATCTACATCTGCAATTGGGTGTTTATTTATTTATTTATTTTTTTTTTTTTTACAGATATCTCGGAAACCTGCAGTTGGCGAAGAGCTGTTACACTACACATTATATAATAATCACACAGACGACGTCGCATAATAATGATGTATATTATTATACTATATTATAATAATATATCGTCTGCAGTGTGTGCCGACGTTGGTTTGCTGACACCGAATCGTCGTCGTACGCAATATTATAACAAGGCGTGTAATACAGGTAGGTATATATATTATAGTTGTGGTATACGTATGATAATCAGATTGTACTGCGAATATATTATTAATATGATTCATCTGTGGTTAAAAATATGTCGGTAAGTACGATGGAACACGCGGTTTAGTAAAGTAAAACGCGTTAATTCGATTACGTAACGTATGCGCTGTTATAGATAACAACGATGTAGGTACGTATGTAAGATTATCTATTTATCGAACACTGTTCATTTATCCGAATTCCAGCGAATCACTTCACGTTTTCAAGAGCTGTTTGTACGTATAATATTATAATATTAATCTCGTCCCTTCGGTATATTGAATAATGATTTATCATTATGACGTATTAGATGGATTATTATTATTATTATTACACATTTTTATTTTATTTTTTTCTTATGTTCAACGGTTATACCGATTTATACAAAATTTGCAATAGTTACTCAACAATATAGAGACGATATAGCCATATCGTCACGAAGTTTATAATCAAATTAATATATAAATATAGAGTATAGAGTGTGCGTCAGTGAGTATTATCGTGTTGACGTACATACAACACGATATACATTGTATACCAAATATATCTCAATCACATTCATCAAATATCAGTTACACGCTCAACGGTTCCCTGTACGATGTGTACATAGTGCGATACAGGTAATATAAAGTGATTTACCAAGCATGCTTATTGCTTATCTGTTCCTTTTTCAAATTTAATTTTTAGAATTTTTAAATATGCATTTAAAAGATACTTAAATCTACGAGACATTTACAAGACACTCTTTTAAACGAAATTATTTATGTTTTTCGGTCTTAAAGCATATTTAAAATTTCAAAAATTATTAAATGGAAAAATAAAATGTAACATGCTTGGCGAATCGCTCTGTACATTACATACAAAAACGCGGTCGATGTTCCGCGGTAGTTACCTTCGTTACTCGATTCCCGTACTTCGTCTTGTAGCATATACCTCTGGTGTCGCATAATGAAATTGGTTGCGTTCAGAAGGGTCATGGGCATGGTTTTAAAGTCAATCGCGTGGCCTCGTGTGCTGCAAATTATCGCATATAATATACATAATATATATAATAACTAGTTTTTAAATTATATAAATAATATATAGATATTATGAATTTTGATACATTTATGAAAAGGTTTAATTTCACTTTTTGAAATATTCGTTTAGTACCTATAGGTAACCTGCAAAGCTTACAACATTTATTTTTTAATTAATGATTTTGAAAAAACTCATCAAAATATTAACTTTTTAGTTCTTTACAAATAATATTCATTACTCAAAAAAACAGTGAAAGTTGGAATCGGGTCTTGTGTCTTGTAATGTACACTATAGTATATACTTCATATGATTTATAAATGTCATTAGGATGAATTTTAATGATTAAAAATTAAATTCGTACATAATATGCTAAAACATAATAGAATTGTTGTTTAATAAAAGTAATACTGTAATAGATAAAATTATATCCGAAATAAAAGAGAGAAAATATTTTTCACTTATAGTAGACTTAATTCCTGATGGCTGATGTAATATCATGAGATCAACTCAGAGTCGTCATACGTTTTACTTCAAATGAAAGTTTACCGATTGAACGTTTTCTTGTTTTTATTCCCTTCGTTGGATATAAAGGATCTGACATAGAGCAAGGATTACTTAAAAAATGTTCTTAAATTACTATAGATTTGAAGTATTTTAGTGGTCAATCCTATGTTAATGCATTTAATATTATGTATGGTATTTATAGTAGATTATAAACTCGAATTAAAAATGTTCAGCAAATGCTTTGAATTTAATTGGTTCTAATGCAGATACTACTCAAGAAGGGACCAAATAATTTTTTTATGTCAATCAATTTAAAATTTTTTTTCTGATTCAACGTTTAGATGAAATATTTCAACTAATATTATCAAAAAAACCCAGGTTGTATACAAATAAAAAAACTGAGTTGTAAAACAATGTGTAATGGTTAAGCACATAAGTACTCAGCGCTTTAAATACTATTTGTGATGACGAAAGACAAAAATAAAATAGGTACATATGAAGCTCGACCAATAAAAATAAAATAGAGAGTTTAAATTTTTGTTTAATGATTTGTTAGCGGACACTTATGCTTCAAAAATTTAACGCAACAAGCCATTAATTTACAGTCTATAAATATATGGAACACTTATCTTTAGAGAAAGATTTTATGGATACTCAGAACTAGAAAAATCTATGTGTTCAAAATAATTATTTTCCTAGGTTAGCGTATTAGACAGAAAAAAGAAACAAGTTTTTTGATACAATTTAAAGTAATGATAAATTATTGGAAAAATTATAAAATATGAAATGTGAAGCATTCTATGTTACTATTGAAAAACTTGTAGTACTTCACTTGTAGCTTAAAAGTTTATTTTCCATAACTTGTGGCTCGACATTATAGTTAATTTTGACGTGTGCTCATTATTTAACTAACTTAACAAATCACTAATTATTATTACTACTGTGATATAAAGTAAAAGTACAACAGGCTAATTAATATTTTCAACCTAAGAATCTAACTCGGTAAAGATTATTTTACTTTTTTAAATAAAATAAAATAATGTTTGTTACTTAGTTATAAGCTTAAGCATTTTTTATTGAAACTATATTATTTTGTAAGAAATATTTTGTTACCTATAAGTTGTTTATTATCCCACCATCAGGTTGCATTACGTTAGCAGTCATAAATCTAAAATTTTAATATTCATGACCGATAGTTCACTAAATCGCGATAATATAACGTAACGACTTGTAAGTTAGTCTAGTCGTTAGATCTATTTATAGAAAGATTTTAAATATTTTTCATAATATTTGAAGTTGTATTTTATTATATTATAATCATATAAATATTATACTGTATTGGTAAATTGTCACTATATTATTATAGGTACCTACATTTAATTAAAAATGCATACATATCTATCTCACACGTTATTCATTTATTATAAAATATTTTAGATTTTAAGCGAAGGAGTAACTATATTGAACTATGAGATTTTTTTTCTGGAAATGTCGATTAAAAAATGTTCACTAAATAAAAATAATTAAAAATTTAATACAAACCTTCTAATAAGTTTTTAATTTCTCAAACTAATATAAATTATATCAAAAATGTTTTTATAAGCATTTGAAGTTAGAATTTTTACAAATCGTCAAAATCGCAAACAATTACTAATTAATTTGTAGCTTGAAATTCATAAAAACTTTTATTTTTATATCCAAGTTTTGAAAATGGATACAAAGTTTTAATAAGTATTTGATATTAAAACTATAAAATCTAATAAATATATATAGGACATAGGTAAAAACAATTATTTTTTTATAGATCTATTAAGTTCAAATTTAAACGAAATTACTTATTTAAACGATAAATAACAATTTAAATTGTTTTTTTATAATTTATAAACATTGTTCGTGGAAATTTGAAACTTTTGCATATATTTTATTTTTACGAATTTTATAGCTATATACAATGAAATTTTGAATTTCTTTTAAAACATTGTTATCTATTTTTACTGCTTTATGGTATTTATGAAATATATTATTAAATTTGGAGTTATATAAATTAATATTATATAATATACGCGTTATACATATTAAATAATATATATTATTATAAATATTAAATAGATAATAATAAAATAATAAATGAAACAGTTTTGAAAAAAAAATATTATATCATCCTAGTATAATACTAAAAGTAAAATAAATATCTTTAATCGTTCTTAGCTATATTAAAGAAACTTTTTACTAAATCATATAGGCTGATAGACTGTTTCTACTCATCTTCTGTTTGTTTCTAATCAGTTCCTAATCATTTTTCGTATTTAATAATACATTATTGAATTAAAATTTAACACACCTATATAATAGTAACACACTCAACACCTAATGTACATGTACAGCAGAGTGGTATTCAATTGTCTACCTTTTTAAAGATTAATTTTAATGACTTATTTCCAGTAATATTTAACACTAACATTAAATGTGTGCAGGGAATAACATATCTTTAAAATAAATAAAATGAGTCGCAAACAATGATCTTCTAGAAATTGCTTATTATGTTGTGTTTTACATATAATTATAAAATATTAAGCATCTATTAATTGTAAATAATATATAATTATTGTTTTTTCTTTATTCCAAAAGTTAGTATAAAGGTAGATGTATAAAAAATTAAAATATCACACTACAATCGACGATCATCCTTTGGCATGGTAATACATTTATGCGTGGCGGTTGCGAGGGTGAATTAACAAAGGGTTTATTATACATTTATATAACACGTTAAATTTATTTATTGAAATAATAGATTAAATAAATAGAAAATGTAAAAGAAAATTAATATAAAGTGTAAAAAATAGTAGTTAAAGTAGTATAAATAGGTATGTAATAGTTTTATGACAGTTAATATTTCATACACTCAAACAGGATCGCAAATTATAATTATTACTATTGTGCAATGATATTTTTTTAACTAACAAATATTCCTGTTTGGCAAGGAGCTAGTAATTCATTTGCAAGGACACCTTGACCCTCTGCAGATTTACCAACGACCTTTATATAGCCGTCTGTCCAATTATATAATTTCCTTACTTGTTGCACCAGAATCGGCAGAATCGTTTTTAGATTTTATTGTAATCATCATTAATATAACACGTTTTCCAATCAATGCCAGTTTGTATATTGTATGCATTTTTTTATAATTATTAAATAATAAATACACAATATCGTGTTAAATTTAGATTTTAGTTTTTCTGATGACTTCGAATACAATACCGTAAAACTTTCTAAGTATTTATTGAAAGTTTAAAATAGTACAATATTCAAAAAGTGTTTCAGAAATGTGTGGTGTATATTATACTTTAACCTGATTTGAAAAAAAAAACCATGCGAAGTAGAAATATTTATTTATTTTTTATTATTTTTTTTATACTAGCTATATTGCACGAATAAAATATTAACTTATTAAATAGGTACAAAGATCATCTAACACTCAATGTTCTATATACATTACGCATCGATCCGGACAAAATCTCGAGATGATCGTATTATAATATATAGCTTCACACTGCTCGTATACCTGTGCCGATAATGCCTATGTACATGTTGCCAAGTGCTCGTCATGATGGGCAAAAATATTGATTTCGCTAAGCGAACGTGACACATAATGTATAAGGGTACTTACCGAGTATTTATGTTTACATAAAATATATATAGAATAAACATTATATTATGATATCGTGTTTATATATATGTGTGTGTTATTTACAGGCAGGTACCTACCTAGACAGCCAGCCACAGCAACAGGTGAACACTACGGCGACGTACGATGCGCGGATTTCCATGGTCCGGACCGCCGCGAAGGAGACCACCCCTCTATAATCGGTCGCACTATCGTCCGGCGCTTCCGAATAACTACAATATTATTATATAATTTTCGTCTACCTATATATAATTATATTATTTTTACAACACAAAATACTACGCACGGCGATACGATATTATACGCGATCTGTAAACTATATTGCTGTACTACACCTACGCGCCAGTCGGGTTCGTTGTGAATGAAAAAGAAAACATAAAAATAGTGTACTTACCTATTTCTTCGTCGTCGTAATTACGATGGCCACTGCATCAGTAGACCGCGAGCTGTCACGCTCCCATTCATCGGGATAGAACACGCTCTGCCCTGCCCGCCGAAGATTTGAGCAAACGCCGCTGGTCTATGCTGTTGATGTTTTTCATATTATATCGCGTGGATAACTATATTATATTGCAGGTTCATAGTGTTGTTATGGTTTTACGGTAGTTCGGCTGCGTTCAATTTTATAATCAACAGTTTTTTTTTTTTGTTTTTCAAAATACGTAATATAATATTGTTATGGACACTTGTTAACGTATATACACTTATAATAATAGATATAAATGTATGTGTATACCTACCTACATTCGTTTATTTTTTTTCTCTACGTTTTGCACCTAATTATACGTCTCGTCGTGTTTGTACTCATTACCGTATGATAATAGCGTATGCATACTGCAGTAATACAATACGGCGATTGTCATGACGAATAAATCTGTCTGGAATATCTCTAAAATATACATGTACGAGTGTAACAGCAAGTAAACATTTGAAATAATCGAGGATTTCTTTTCTTTGTATACATTATCTTAGATGTAAATATGTACTATTGCACACTATACCACTATGCCGCGCGATATGTGTTTTATTATTATTTATTTATTTATTAAACGGCAATAAGTCCCGCGTCCCATTAGCATAACGGATACAAGCATAAAAAATAAAGATACACTATAAAATATAAAAATAAATATAGTAAACATATTGTTCTAAGACTAAGAAAAGAAAGAAATAAAACAATGTGGTTCTTATAGTAAGTATATAACACAAGGTTTTCGAATAAATTATTTAAGACAAAAAAAAATTTACATTATTCATCGTATTCTGGACAGATAACAAAATATTAATAGATGGTCTTGTACGTATTACATAGTTCTGAGAATAATTCTTTATTTGGGATATTATTATTATTCATTTTAAATTTAATATAGCTAGTAGGGAGGGTATTGTGTATTTGTATTTATAATTATATAATTATATATATAATGTACAAGTTGATGATTTGATACACACAATCATGCAGCTTAGCTCCATTTTAAATTCTAACGGAGTGATGAATATATTGGCTTTGTAACGATGTGTTTTTTGGTTTTAGTCTGTCATCACTCTTGGGACAGTAAAAATGCTCAACTTTTAACTTAGATCGTTGTAGCAAATAGTGTTTGAATAAGCAAGACTGTTTTTTTTCAGAATTGATATCTTTATTTTATTATAATTAAATAAAATATAACTGTAAAAACTTGAAATTTTCATCAAATATATATTATTTATATTACAATTTCTTATACATAGTAGAATTTTCAAAATATTTTGATACTTTTTGAGCTGTTTATTGATAATTTAACTTTTCTATTCATTTTTTTATTTTTAATGTTAATAAAAATACTTTTTCTTGATCAAAAATGTAATACAAGATCAACATATCAAGATCAGTTGTTCTTATAGATATATAAAATTTATTTATTATTTATTAAATTTATTTAAAATAAATAAACACAATTTTTCTATAAGTAGGTTGAAGTTCGATTTTAGCAAAATGTGTAAAAAACAAAAAAATAAAAAATACTTACAAAATGTCTTGCAAATGAAAATTAAGAAAATTTTCAATTTAAAAAGCTATTATAAGGCATGAACATGTATTACAGAGTTCTTAACAAGTAGTCCTATATTGAAATCAACAAATCAAATAAGTAATCAAAAAAATAGTACACATATTATTTTCTTTCATTTTACTAAATTATGAATAACAATAATCAACATATTTTTATACCTTAAAAACATTATCCGCTGAGAAGTCCACCTGATAAGTAAGTAAGTAAAATGTTTACGTTATTATGAATTTGACTATACGTAATGACATTTTCAAATTATGTAGATTCATTTATAGATAAAATCTATTCATACTATGAACCTATTCACGCTATTTTATGGTAAAATAGTATTGACTTAAAAATTATAATATTACATAGTAATATGGTATTAATCATTAATGAATACATTACTTTAATGATAAATTACTTTTTATATAATAAATGCATATTTTGAGAAAAAAACAAAATCATTACCTACCAAAATACTTAATATTATTGTCAGACAGATATTCAATCGATTTTCGTGTACAATGATGACATAATATTATTGAATTCAATTTTATCATATCCATCACAGTGATCCACTCGACGCCTACTATAGGTTAGACAAGCGGTACGCACTTACCCGATTCGTTATCAATCTCGGAATCGTGAATTCGAGTCCCACGTTGAGCGTCACTTTGTCATATCACTCACACGATTAAAATACGTTTCAACACCTGCACATTTACCATCTACACTCTAAAACAATGACCATATCCAAAAACTAATTCAGCAGTATCTGTCAACTTATATAATGTGATATAACATGGAATACGTTAATTATTTAACGTACGTTCCTATAAAACGTATGACGATACGAAATGTATATCCCGGTAAAGTCTTAGGACCTTATGACCATATCCGGTATATGTTTATTCCGGCACTGTAAGAACTTTTAAAAAGATAAGAACAGTTATAAATAAAATATCATTGTCGAAACATTTTTACCATAAAACAAATAAACACACAAAATATATTATATAATTTAATATTTACACCACTATAATATAATATAAATTGCCTATTTATTATACTTACTATCGGGACCTCAGTCTTTACAGTGCTCGTGATAACGACGGATCTCTCCATGCCTTCGCGTGCATTTGTCTTAAATATGCTGCCATCTCAGAACATCTTACGGCATCTGTTTGTTCTACTTCAATCACTTACTATTCTAAAAATATACTTCCATATACCTACATTTTATAAAATAATATTAATGACTGTTTACATGTACAAACAGGTAAACAAACTCTCTGTGGATACATTTTGGATAAGTCCCAAAATATCCATAGTATAGTATATTAAGGTTATAGGTATATTATATTTATGATAATGGAAGATATAGCCACATAATTCTGTGATATAGCTTAGACTTTATTTTCGATGATAATATCAACAATTAATAAGTAGGTACCTAGTATAGTATATATAATGTATTTTAACCTCAACTTCTTTCTTCTTTATTGTTGTAGGTCTTGTAAGCCCCACATGATACGATATTTTGTAATAGGTACTATGAAATTTTAAACAGTAATATAAATTATAATCAGTAGATTGATAAGTTGCATTCGAATAAAAAAAGGTGTATTAAAGGTTATAAATCATAGATGATTTACTTCCCAATATTTGTTTTAGATTCTGAGCGGAGCGATGAGTGTATTGATTTTACAATGTTGTATTTTTTTTTTGTGTGTCTGTGTACGCGAGAAAATATCGAAATAATGCTTCGATTTTCAACTTTAGTAGCTTTTCTGGTTCGAAAATGAATCTAGTTGGTGCATTGAGCAGGTCATTTTTTGAATTTCCCAATAGTTTTCAAAAGCATCGGGAAAAACCAAAAAAAAAAATTAAGAGAAAAACGGGAATTTTTACCGAAACTAGTTTTCGACCAAATCTATTTTTTTATATGGTTGTAATTCAAAAACTAATCACTGTAAATACTTGAAATTTTCACCAAATTTTTATGTTAATGTTATGTATATACAGTTAAATTTTCAAAAATGTTTGACTTTTTTTGAGTTATTTATAGACCACTGTTTTTTTTTGATTTTTATGAGAATTTTTTTTTTGAAGTGTCAATAAAAAAATTTTGAATCACCAAAATATTTCGAAAATTTAATACAAGATTCCTTATGAGTTGTTCTTATTGTAGCTAAAAAAAATTAAAAATCGTCACAATTTTTTTTATAAGCGTTTATAGTTCAAATTTTTACGAAATCTGTCGAAAACGCGAAAATGTGCAAGTAATTTTGAAGTTGAAAAATCATAAAATTGTTTTTGCTTATAACTAAGGATTGAAAATACAACACTGAGTTTTCCATAAGTTTTCCTTCAAGTAGCTATAGAGAAAACTCGTAGCATAATAATAGGAAAAATTTTAAGTGCGTTTGAGTTTTAAATTTTTAGAAAATAGCGTAACGATAACGATTTATCCTCAAACGATTTAAAATATTTGTTATTATTCAAAAAGTATAAGTCGTAGATACTTGAAAATTTTACCAGTTATTAAGATTCTCGTTTTTTACGTGATTTAAATTTCAAAATATTTTGACTTTTTTTGTGCTATTTATAGACAACTGAAATTTTCAATTTTTCTGAAAAAATTTTTTGAAGTGTCGATAAAATTTTTTTGGCCCAATCAAAATACTTGAAAATTTATTTCAAAGTTCCTCATAAGTTATTCTTATAGTGTTTAAAAAATTATAAGAATACATAGGCACAATTTTTTTTTATCAGCATTTGAAGTTCAAATATTGACAAAAATTTGTCAAATTCCTGAATATTTACAATTTTGTAGGTATAATTCATAAACATTTTTTTTTAAGTAGCTAAAAGTTGAAAATTCAATACGAGATTTTCCATAAGGTTAACTTAATAATAATTATAAAATAACTTAAATTCTGGTGTATTCGGACCATTAAAATATAAACCACCTTTTTCACCAACCATTCGAAATGATATCCTAGGCTGACAAATCATCTTCGTTCAGAATCGTTTTTTGTATACAATGATACTTATCATTGGATTCAAATTTAATACTTCTATAATATATAATAATGATCCGTACGGCACCTAATATACAGCAGAGTGGTACGGTACCCACTTACCTGCTTTTTTATATTTAAGTTGCGTTTTCAACTGTAAATGTAAATAATATAATAGTTTATAATACACTGTAAAAGAATATTAAAATTGAAAATAGTACTGATCAAATAATTATCATGTAGACAATACCTTGTATTATAATTGATATTTTCTACTAAGTACAAGTACAAAATTTTTACAAAAAGCACAATAAAAATAATTATAACAACCATAATACAAATAAGACAATATTTTCAATCGTTAAAGAAAAATTTGTTTAGACAAACGTCGTATTTGTCAATTCAATTCAATTTACTTAGTCTTAATGTATTATAATATGATGGTTTTATAACGTCATTAACGATCTAACGAAGGGTTAGCGAATATTTCTGTAATACATTGAACTTTCAAACTATAAAATTTACACCTATTACTATTTATTGGTAAGTATAGTTTCTGTAATAAATTTTTGATTATTGTAGTATATCTATAAACGTATGGTTTTTTTTTATAGAATAATAGCTTTATAAATAAATTGTAGGTATATGTACAACTAAAATATTTTGACTCAAACTGTTATTTTTAAATATACCTTACCTACTAGCTATATCAATATAGTATAAAGAATACAATTAATGTAATTGTATATATAGCACACTATAATAACAGTATTGACCGTGACTGTCGTTTAATCTACCGAAACAAATTAATAATGCACTCTAGAATGTTTTTGCTAATAGAACGGGGCGCGTTCGATCGGGTTTCATGTCGTCGTCGGTACGCGATCGAATATTGATGGTAGACACGAGACCATTTATATAAATCGGATTATACCTGTGGAAATTCACTTATATAATAATTTTATAATATAGTTATGTAATGCGCGCATGTATAACGATATGCAAATTCACCGAATTGTGATCGATAAATTACGTGTATACAATATTATGTGTATTCGCACATCAAAGTTGACGTCGGAACAGTGCGCTGTAGGCGTAATATAATAATATGTGTGTATATGGGTTTTCGTCGCGAGTCGCGATGAATCTAGCGAAACACGTAAATAATATAATATTAT
Source organism: Aphis craccivora (assembly GCA_009835225.1). NCBI lineage: Eukaryota > Metazoa > Arthropoda > Insecta > Hemiptera > Aphididae > Aphis > Aphis craccivora. The sequence goes on from VUJU01000036.1 coordinate 113,441, forward strand.
ATACACTTATTCAACGTAGTCGTATATACATGCACCTACACTCTTACTCATACTCGTACGACGACCCAACGTCCCGACTTCCGATATATCACACGAGACGGGTACAGCCGCACCACGGGCGGAAATCCATTAAAATTTCACGGCGAGAGGGTCTGATAATAATATGTTTAACACTGAGGTTAGCGGCCCGAAAAATCCGAAAGAATAAATTGCCTTGTATTATATATACTTACGCGTAAACTCGAGAAAAAAAAGTATTTCACATAAGTATATTACTCCCTCGACGTGCACTTATATATATATTTAGGCAAGCGCACCACTGCGTGTACACCGTCCTCGGTGCTATCGGTGGTTAAATTTGAGATGAGATGTGTGGGACGAAAAGGAACTCGTCCCCACAAGCCTCTCTCTGCGCTTAACAGGCGTCTCCTGAAACTTATTCTCCAAAAGGTTAGGTATATTTTGAGTTTAAAAAAAATAGTAAAAAATTATTTCGCTTAAAATATAGCTAATTATTTGTTTTCGAAATTATGTCGCTTAGATTTATCACAGTAGACGTAGTGTATATATATTTTTGGTTTAATAATAAAATCTATTGGTCTAATGCGTCTCGCCATTCACGTGCCACACCCCGTATGGCGTATACTATATAATATACAACGAGTATTTCACGTTCAAGAATATTGGTGTGTGTACTATATCGCGTTGTTATTAAATGCGTGCAATTTAATTTTTCAAACGAAGCGAGAAAAATGGTTTTTATTCGACAAATTAATAATAATATAAAAAAAAAAACCTATTCCATAAACCTAATGAATTCTCGTGCTGTATGAGACTTTATGCGTACCGCACAAAATGAATTATAGGAATGACAGTATTCCTTTAGCCGTTTTATGTCACTTTAAACCCCTTGTGAATGGTCGCACGTATATATCGCATACTCATTGCCATATATCGGTCCCAAACAGTAAGATAGAATAATAAAACCGACATGACATCGTTATTTGTTTCGTTCGTTTTACGGACTAATACAATACCAACGAGAATCGAAATATTTCAAAACACGACGGCCTGATGGCAGTACACACGAACACCACAGAATACGAATTATAATATACGAGATGTGTGCGATACCTGTTCCGCGGGCTGTACACAGTGTACACACAAGACGCGACGCGATAAACCCGCCGTGCATGTCCCCTGCGAAAATGTGTTTTCTCCGCGTCGAGATGGTTCGGATCAAAATTTTATATATAATATATAATTGCTTCGGAGACGAAAATACGTGAGAAAAAATGCATTCCTCCTATATATTGCAGCATTTCGTGAACTCCGATACAGGGTGATTCGAGGGACATGATCATCTGCAATCCCTTTTCTCCACAATAATATAATACAGTTATTCGAAATATGCGGTTTTAGAAACCGTCAAATACACGTTAAGACCGTTTTTTTTTAAACTTGAAATGTTACGACTCGACTTACTACTACTCGAGGAGTTTTCTGTAAAGATGCGCAACGTTTTATTTTTCAAACGAAAGCCCACGTTTTCTTCTGTAAATTATTTAACAGATACGCTCTTTAGTTTTTTTTTTTCAAAATCTTTGACGTATTAAAATCAAATTTTAAACGAGTATTTTTACAGTTATTTAACGCTTTGTGTACCTACTAAAAATATTATAACTAGGTCCGTGCTAATAGGTCAAAAGAATATGGAGGATTAAGGTGATTATTCAGTAAATAATATTAATCTATTAACATTCAACATTTATAATATTTGTGAAAATAATAAATCTTAGCACCAATATATTACGCGTTATCTCTATGTTTTTCCAAAATCATTTTTATGGGCAATTATTCTCAATATCAGCATTTTAATAACCGAGAAACTACCTAATCGTTTAAATTTTGAATTGTGCACAAAAATTATTTTTTAAATAATTTACATTAAACGGAAACGGACCACACAATAAATAAAAATGAATTTGTATCGCTGCAGGACATTTCTTAAGTAGAACAAAAAGTCTTAATAATTAGAAAATGTTGTCTTAGTGTAAGTACTCGTATATTTAAAATGTTTAAAAATCAAAATTTGAATGAATTCATTATCAAAGAAAAACATAAAAATAAGTAGGCTTGATGAATCACCCTGTATATAATATGCGCCCTCATCCACATATTCGTATGGCGTATACCCTATATACTCGTGTATATTATAATATATATACAGTATACACACAATATATGCACCATATATCCGGACCTAGGTATATGCCGCACTGTTTTCAAATATTTGTTAAATCGATTTTATGATGTATCTCTCGAACGGTAAAATGTCTAATTTAATAAGAACGTTGCATTATGGAACGCGGTTTTTGGTGTAAAAAAATAAAAATAAATTAGTCCCAACTTCCCAAGTCTGCAGCTATAATCACGAACACCGCAAATGCTACTTTGGCTCGTTGTTATTATAATATATTCAGTCGTGTAATGTGTACGAAACGCCAAGCATAGCAATTTTTAATTAAATGTTTATTTAACTGTTATAAACGTTATATGGTGAAAAAAAATATAATTTAATTAAACATTTTTTTTTTTTTACATAATTTCTCGTTTTAATTGTACGCTGTACGTACGTATAGCTACTGGACTGCAGGTTAAGGGGCAATTAAAAATAAAAACATCCAGAAAATATGAAATTTATAATTTGTTTCTGGTTTTTAAACAATTAACACTCACGGTTTACATACAATATGTACGGTTATCGTAAATTACAAGCGTGTGCCGGGTGTAGGAGACACCGGCCGACATTTTAAAATCTGACCCCAAACAAAGCCCACGGGATTTATGGTTTCATGTTCTCCCATATAATATCGCTCGATAAAAAGAAATAAAGCACTATAATGGATAAAAATATAGCGACAGCGTTGACGAAATCATCTATTTGAGAAATATATAAAAATTCTACGTTTTTATATTGAGCCATGTAGCTAAAATTTTATTGAATATCAACTTCCAAAAAAAAAAAAAAAAATTTCCACAAACATTTAAATTATAGGGCGAGTAATAAATTAAAAACGCGATCGGAATTGTACTCGATTTCTTCACGAGGACCTCTTGTCTTTATCCAACAAGATGGCGAGATCAATATTTCAATATTATTTATTAATCTTTCAAAATGGTACATAATAATAAGCTTAAACCACCTAATTTAACACAGAAGTTTACAGCTTACAAGCATTTGCTAACCTGCCGAATGTTGGACAATGGACAATGGTAGTCGAGCGTGTCGTCATTTCATTATGTTGGAGAAACGGACCGTTTTATACCTAATGCAAAGTGTTTCGAGTGAAACGAACAACGGTATAATAAAATATAATAATATTGTTGTAGGCCTAAGATATTTAATGAACAATTTTGAAGGTCTTGCACCCTCCCTAGAATATACGCCCATACGGCCCCTCATTATAGAGTTAAGCCGTGTTCTACAATGTCACCAGGTCAGGCGTGTAGCGAAATTGCATACACAAGCCGCCGTGTTATTAAAATAATCGGGACCAACTTATTTTATTGTATTTTCAACACAACTTATATCCCATATGGCATATATAGCGGAAACATATAAATGGATATTATACATCAGTAACATGTTATTAACCCATTATTAATATCCACAAACTATCTCTATTAACTATTCCTAAAAAAACTTATTATATTAACCATATATTATGTTTATGTAACCGGAAATGTTGACAATCAGGAAATGATGACATTTCCTAGAAAATTATAACGGCGACTAAAACGTTTAGGAAATGATATTATCATTGACTAGAAAATGTTATCATTTCCTAACGATAGCAAGCAATGATATACACAATCACATTAAAATAACATATTATTTTTGTATTTAAATGTATATTATTATTTTAAGTGTATAGGTAATTGTTATTATTACTGTTATTAATTTTTACTAGTTTTGTCTACTTTATTTTCACACGACAAACTTCGGTGACATTTAGAATTATAATTGTTGTATGCTGATTAACATGCACACCGATTTATTTCACATATTGTTTTTCAGTGGCATCGGGTAGGTATAACCTTGTGACTCTGAAATTCTACTTGTAATAGCTGTCTCCCGAAGTGATATTAGTTTTTCAGCGTGACCTACCAATTCCAAAACTGCAGTTAGATATACTGAATTTGCTTTACAAGGATTCATTTCCAATCTCGTGTAAAATATAATTTCCTAAACGTATTAGACATTACCATTATTTCATGAAATGTCAACATTGACGGTAACATATATAATATGTAATATATGTATAAATATCTTTTAAACCAAATTTATTTTAATACATTATACCAAAAAGAAATATCTAATTTATATAAACGGCAATAACTCATAATATACTTGTAGGAAAATCAACTTGCTACACGACTTTAGTCACAGATATGATGTAAAATATAAATTTAGCACTTTATTTGTATAAATATATCACTTATCAAAAGATAGTGAATAGTTTGAGCTATTTTTTTTTATTTTGATTCTGAACGAAGTGATGAATGTATTGATTTTACAATGCTATGTTTTTTTTTTTGTCTTGATTCAATTTCAAACTTCGGGGATAGTTTCCGATGGAAAAGTGAATATCCTTGGTACATTGTAGAGGTCAAAAGTAAATATTTACAAACAGTTTAAAAAAAAAATCGAGAAATATAAAAAAAAATTAAGGAAAAACTGGAAATTTTACTCAAAATCAGTTTTCGAAGAAATCGATTCTTTTATATGGTTGTAACTCAAAAATTAATCACTGTAGATAAACATTTATTTAAGTGTTATACTATATATATACTAGTAACATATATATACAGTTCAATTTTCAAAATATTTTGTCATTTTTTTTTTTTTTTTTTTGGGAGGGGGGTAATAAACAATTGAAATCTTCGATTGTTCGAAGTATTTTTTTTTTTTAAGTGTCGATAAAAAAACGTTGGCTACTCAACAAAAACTTGGAAATTTAATACAATCCTTATAATCCTTATAAGTTATGAGTTGTTTTTATTGTAATTAAAAATAAATCAAAAATCGTTAATCACAATTTTTTTTATAAACGTTTATAGTTCAAATTTTAATTATTTAGTATATCAAAATCGCGAAAATTTGCAAGTAATTTTGTAGTTGAAAAAACATAATTTGTGTTCATATATATGACTAAAAAAATCCAACACTAAGTTTTCCATATGTTTTCCTTCCAATAGCTATTGAGAAAATTCGAAACATCATAATAGAAAGAATATTATGTGTGTTTTAATTTTAACATTTTACGAAATTGCATAACGATAGAGATTTAATTATTCAAAAAGTATGTCGTAGATATTTGAAAATTTCACCAGTTAGATTGGCATTTTTTTTACATACCCAATTTTATTTTCGAAATATTTTACTTATTTTAATGCTATTCATAGGCATTTGAAATACCATTTTTTTTTATAAATATCGATAAAAAATTTTTTGTTACAATATTTGAATACAAAATTCCTCATAACTCAAAAGTTAGTCTTATAATGATTCAAAAATTATAAAAAGACATAGGCCCGATTTCTATGAAATTTTTGTGTTTGATATAATTTTATTTTCTCTACACATTGCATATTTTTTTACAACAAATATTATACCCTCTTTAAAATTATAAATACTAGTAGTACTAGCTGTCACATGCGTGCTTCACCCCCGGGAATAGTTGTTCGCAAATTGTGATGCTGTTTCTTTGTCTTAAAGTTATTTTCTTCATAAAACGCTAGCTATAAAATGTACATACCTTATACCTACACAAAATAATAACAATTTAAGGTATTCATATATGTTCTCATAAATATTCTTATAAATAACAAAAACAATTTTCTTCTCACATTATCTCACATTATTCTTACACCCGGGAAATATATTATTATATAATAATATTATAACGTCGTTAAATGAATAACAATAATAATAATTATTAAACAATAACAATATTGGGAATGGCATTTTGTTGGTTTCCGCACCATATAGCCAATCAGCGCGATACCGATTTATTATACTACTTTTCTATTGGTTATTATTGTTATTATTGGATACGTTTTAATATATCTTATTATTTTAACTATTCGAGTCTCAAGATTAAATTGTCAGTCGTAGTTAGAACGCTGTGATCTATACTTCAAGCCCAGCAGGACCGTTCAAAACAAGGAGCCGATCGCGATGACACATCTCATATACGTTGACATATGACAAATATGTTGAATGTTGATATATGAATTAATTCATCGTCGATTATACAAATTCTATAAGGTGGGTCGTGGGCGATCGCTTAACTATATAGGTACGTTATAAACAATTATTTTAATATTTTTACTATTTATTTTTATTTTTACGAAACTTATACGTCAAAAACGCAAAAATGTGTAAGTTATTTTGTATTTATATGTAAGGCTAAAAAATTTTCAATTAGTTTTCCTTCAAATAGCTATAGTGAAAACTCGAAGCATCATTATAATAAAAAATGTTATGAGCGTCTATAAATTTTACATTTTTACGAAATCTCGTAACAATAACGATTTATCCTCAAACGATTTTCAATATTTGTAATTATTCAAAAAGTATACATCCTAAATATTTTAAAATTGCACCAGTTATTTAAATTGAGATTTTCTTTAGGTAGGTACTTAGTTTAATTTTAAAAAGATTATTTTAATGCTGTTTATATTTATAGGCATATAAAATGTTCGTTTTTGTTTAGTTTTTTTTTTTATAAATATCGATAAAAAATGTTTTGCTGTGTCAAAATACTTGAAAATTGAATACAAAGTTCTTCATAAGTTAATCTTATAGTGATTAAAAAATTATAAGAATACATAGGTTCAATTTTTTTTATTAGAGTTTGAAGTTCAAATATTGACAAAAATTCGTCAAAATCATGAATATTTGCAAATTATTTTATAGGTATAATTCATAAAAAAATGTATATAAGTATAGCTTAGAGTTGAAAATGTAATACAAGTATTTCCATAATTTTGGCTTACAATAATTATAAAAGAACTTAAATTTTGATGTATTAACCACCTTTTTCATCGACTACTGGACATTATATGTTAAGCTGAAAAATCATCTCTGTTCAGAAAAATCGTTTTTCATACAGGTACAATTATACCTACTGTTGGATTCAAAAATTTAATACATCCATTATAGTGACCTACTTTACAACACAGCATTACTCATTTGACCACTCTTTAGATTCTGAGCGGAGCGATGAATGTATTGATTTTACAATGTTATGTGGTTTTTTTTTTCGTCTGTATACACGAGAAAGTGTCGAACTTTGGGGGGTGGTTTCCGATAGCAAAATGAACCTAGTTGGTGCATTGGGGAGGTCATTTTTTGAATTTCCCAATAATTTTCAAAAGCGCTGGGAAAAACCAAAAAAAATTAAGGAAAAACGGGAATTTTTACGCAAAACCAGTTTTCGACCAAATCGATTTTTTTATATGGTTGTTCTTCAAAAACTAATCACTGTAAATACTTTAAATTTTCACCAAATGTTGATGTCAGTGTTATCTATATACAGTTAAATTTTCAAAAATGTTTGACTTTTTTTGAGTTATTTATAGACCACTGAAATTTTTGATTTTTATGTGAATTTTTTTTTGAAGTGTCGATAAAAAAATGTTGAATAACCAAAAATTTTTGAAAATTTAATACAAGATTCCTTATGAGTTGTTCTTATTGTAGCTAAAAAAAAATTAAAAATCGTCACAATTTTTTTTTTATAAGCGTTTATAATTCAAATTTTTATGAAATCTGTCGAAAGCGCGAAAATTTGCAAGTAATTTTGAAGTTTCATTAACCATAAAATTTTTTGTGTTTATAACTAAGGATTAAAAATACAACACTAAGTTTTCCATAAGTTTTCCTTAAAGTAGCTATAGAGAAAACTTGTAGCATTATGATAGGAAAAATTTTAAGTGCGTTTGATTTTTAAATTTTTAGAAAATAGCGTAACGATAACGGTTTATCCTCAAACGATTTTAAATATTTGTTATTATTCAAAACATATAAGTCGTAGATACTTGAAAATTTTACCAGTTATTTAGATTGGCGTTTTCTTTACATGATTTAATTTTCTAAATTATAAATTTTTGAGCTATTTATAGACAACTGAAATTTTCAATTTTTCGGAAAACATTTTTTGAAGTGTCGATAAATTTTTTTTGGTCCAATCAAAATACTTGAAAATTTATTACAAAGTTCCTCATAAGTTATTCTTATAGTGATTAAAAAATTATAAGAATATATAGGCACAATTTTTTTTTTAGCATTTGAAGTTCAAATACTGACAAAAATTCGTCAAAATCATGAATATTCGCAAATTATTTTTTAGGTAAAATTCATAAAAATTTTTGTATAAGTAGCTAAGAGTTGAAAATTTAATACAAGATTTTTCATAAGTTAACTTACAATAATTATAAAAGAACTTAAATTTTGGTGTATTCAGGCCATTAAAACATAAACCACTTTTTTCACTAACCACTGGAAATTATATCCTAGGCTGACAAATTATCCCCGTTTAGAATCGTTTTTCGTATACAAAACCTATCATTGGATTCAAATTTAACACTCCTATAATATATAATAATGATCCATATGGCACCTAATGTACAGCAGAGCGGTACGCACTTACCCACTTTTTTTAAAATTATATTTATTGTAGTAAATATAAAATATAATCTGGTATTAGGTACAGTTATTAACACACCGCGGTGATAGCAAAATAACCACGAAACATGTTCGCGAAATAAAACTGATGAGTATAATAAATAACATTCAGTTATAAACTTATAACCTGATCAAATATTTGCCGGTTGATTTTGAATGATAACTTAGATAGGTAACAAAATGGTTTCAATATAATATACCAGAGTTTCATATATTACTTAATATCGAAAACAGTTCTGCCCGTTTAAGTGTTAGACAATTAGTATTCACGAAGGTGTTGACTAACGGCCTTTTAAGTATATTAAATATTTCTGTTTTCTGACCAATATACATAGTTACTTTTCACGATCTTTGTATATAAATATTCTCGAGTAAGGTTTTATTTGATTTAAATAATATAATAATAGAGCATCGATTGAAATAAGAACATAAATTTGATACAGACTTTTTATAAAATTATTCATCAAATTACATTAAATAATTTAAACAAATTGGAATTTATACTATTTTTTATCCTGTTTAAGTTATTTTTATTGAAATTCATCATTAAATTCTATTATTGGTATAGACGTAGCTCCTAGTCTCCTACTAATAAACTATTTGTTACGACGAATCAATATAGGTATAAAAAAAAAAAAGCTGTACAATTAAAATAGCGCCAGAGTAATAAAGATGATATTATTATAAGGAATAATGATTCTTCTTATTTTTTATTTTTCAATGTCCTAACCTAAAAATATATTTATTTATTATTAAGAATATTATATAATATAAATCCAGACAGCAGCCCATCGGGATTTTTCTAATTTCTCGATGGGCCAATAGTTCTCGAGCTCTTAACCTTGAACCATTATAAAATATCGTATAATTTACATCAAGACGCATAATATTTCTTATTTAAACTTTTGGCCAGCTTTATCTTTCCTCCCTCCCACTATCATAGTAAACGGTTTAAGAACTTATTTTATCTGGAATTAAAGTAACTAACGATGCAAGTAATAGCTGCAGTAATAATAGACTTATGAAAACTATATAAATGAAGTTAGAAATCGATTGGTTCATCTCACCAAACTTTTACTTGTTTAGAACTTATTTACTCACAGCGCAATTTCTATTATTACTTCGTAATCCATACCACTATAGCATTATAGTAGTAGGCATTTGTATTTTTTTTATTACTATACTATTACTTTATTGTGTTAATCACTACTTATATTATTTTTACTTGTATTGAGTTTTTTCGTCCATTTCAAATTTGTTAATTTATAATAATATGTCACTGTAAACCATATTGTATACATATTGATATAACAGTATTTAAATGTAATACATAGAAATTAAATATAGGAGTGAATAATAAAATAATCCGGTTGAATATTGATTAACAAAATGTATTTTAAGATTATTAATTAATAATTATTATACACAATACAATTTTTTAAATATTTAAACTTATCTTCTAATATTCTAAAATACTAATATAGGTATATATACATATACTTTTACATAATACTATATAAATACTAAATTATATTACATCCATGCATCTAGAGTTTGGGAAAATAACTGAACCAATTCAAAAAATTGAATCTCTCAAACTGACGACATTTCTATTCAACAAAATAAGGATTTTCAATTCAAATAATTTTTTTTTAACAAATACAATATTATTAGATCGAGTTAAAAACAATTAATTACCATATTTACGTGAAACAATTGTCAACCCGTGTTATTCAAATATTCAGCTAATATTTATATTAGGAATGTAAAATTTTTTTTATACTATTCGTTGATAAAATTTACATACCTACCTAATATAAAGTTTGTGCTTATTAGATTTCATAAAATATAAATTTAAGTCACGATTTTGTAAAACCACGTACTCCTTTCCCTATTATCGATACTTGGTCTGTACTCTGTTCTAAGTGTATTCTTTACGTTTTAGCGCCACTACTACAAACTTCTGATGGCACTTGCGTTGACATATTTTTGTACACTTTATGCACTTGTATACTGCTTTATAGGTGTTACCGTTACATTATACATTTTTTTTATATCGATAAGGGAAAGGAGTATTTTTTAGACAAAAAATTTATGCACTGTAAAAAAATAAACAAATAAACGAATAACCTAATCTTAAAAGCAGTATACAAGTGCAAAGACTGTACCAAAGTATATCACCGTAAGTGCCATAAGTAGTTTGTAGTAGTAGAGCTAAAACTTAAAGAAGAATTAGAACAGATGAAGTCAACTATCGAAATGAATAAAAATGAAATCGTTGAACAAAAAAGCGTGCATGAAATAGAAGAAAAAAAGGAGATGAATTGCAAAATACAGAGAAAGAACAGCATAATAAGTCATTTCTACGGACGTACCAAGAGGCAAACTTCAGCTTTGCTGTAAACATAATATATTACAGGTACACCCATGATCCATACAATTATAATAATGTGAGCATAATATTGAACATAATTATATTAACAAATATACTAGTCGTAGGTACAAATAATTAGATTTAAATACCCTGCAGGATCACTGTAATAAATTTGTCTATAATGTATACATGTCTTAAGTGTTTTTGTACATAAAGTGAATGTCTATAATCGATCAGTAAATTTATGGTTAGATGTTTTTACGATACAACACTTAACATTATACAAAATAATATTTATTATTGTTTTGTGTAATAATTGTACAAAAATAATATAATACACAGTGAGTTCTGTTTATTGTGTACATGTTTAAAACCATTTATTATTGGAATCAAAAATAAAAATCCCAAACCAAATCTTCTGTTACTAATGTTAACCTTTTATTAGATTAGACTCACTATGTAGTAGATAATTAAATCACTTTTATGAACATTCCTATCGTTTTTATGGTATTTGAAACTGATTTTTATAGTTAAAGTATAATATAATTTATATACAATGTACATTGTATACACATAATTATATACTTACTAAGTTTTAAATGATTAAAACTTATAATATGTACCTCAGTACCTATATCAATTGAACATTATGGATTTCAATTTCAGGCTATTATGAAAATAAAATTAGTAGATTCTCCAGTTCGTTCGAGAATAGATAGTTTCATTACTTTATTTTTAATCTAGTTATTTTATTATTTTATTTTAACTTTTAAGCATGCGTATAAAATATATAAATTGATATTTTTCCATATTAATACGGAATCATTAAAAAATGTTAAAACGTTTTGTGGCATCAATCTGTTAATAGAATCAAAATGAATTGAACCAATGTTATCACATTAGGCGGAACTCACTGTATATGTATACCCTTTAAAAAAAAGATTGATACAATTCTGCAGATCATACTTCTGATAAATTTACGATACCTGAAAATAATTCAATCATAATATTGCTTAAAGGATACACACTAAATCGAATCAAATTGAGTAGCTTTGAGTCAGGAAAAATCAGCTTGGAAGAGAACAAAGATATTTCGATATTATTGCGCAGATCAATACGAAACAGGGTTCGATCACTTCGATATTAATGCAAATGAACTGGAAAATGTTATGAAGGGAGCGGAGTCAAATGAAGCGTTTCTGGAAAAGGATAATTCCATACCGGAAACCAAGTCTATAGTCTATTAGTCTAGCCCAATAATTTATTTTGTGAGTGATGCTATCAAATTTTTATAGAAATTGTGGTACACATAACTAATCACTGTTTTGTACGAATAATATTGGATGGTTCAACTGTAATTTTTTTTCTCATTAAAAAAACATTTGTACCGTCATAGACTCATAATGTTTGACGTTAAGAGGAAAGTACACCCACGTGTGTTCTCTCTATCTTACATACATTATATAACATAATACATTTGCGATCACCCAAATTAATTTAATTTTAGCATTAATATTAAAGTGAATTTATCCTTTATTATCAAACTTAAACGTAAGAATATTATCCATGACATCTCATAGTATTTTAGTAATATTATATAATTTCAAAGTGAGTTATGATCGTTTAAATAGTTGTAATATTTAATATGTTTCTTATTCGCTTTAAAATATTATTATATAAATAAAATCGTATAAGATACCATACAAAATATTTTTGCTTTAAAGTTTTTTAATAGGTAAAATCTCTCTAAAAGTCTTAATATTAAAACTTACAACATAATATGGATTTTGCTGAGCGCAACACTATCGAAATATTTTTATTCTGTTCTAGGATGAAATTTTCTTGGCCCGCCGTAACGGCTCCATTCGACACTATGTCGTGAATAATCTTTTCAAGTTCGTTTACATTGGTATCGAGTTCATTAAATATTTGCAATTGATATCGAAATACCTTTATTCTTTCTCAGAATGAAATTATGCTGGTCTAGAACTGCATAATTTATTTATTAAGTAGTGATTAATTTTGGACATAAGACCAAAGTAGCGAAACGTTTATGCTTTAAGAATGTAATATTTATGTTTATCGAAATTACAAAATATAAATAGATTCATTTAACTATCAAATAACTAACAGTAATAAAAATAATAATAAAATAATGTTAATAATGTTAAAATAATGTCTTTCTGATGTTATTTTCAAAGCTTAATTTATTAAATAAATATTAAAATTTATTTGAAAAAAATAAACCTCATTTCTGTAAGTTTCTGTAAGTCTTTAAAAATTTCTAAAAAATTAAGAATCAAAGAAAAATTATGTCGTACATATAAAATTACCTACGGCGTCATCGCTAATGGTGTCAAAGTTTGGAAACTAAATATTTTAACTTTTTTATACTTTATGACATATTATTTTTTAATATAAATCTATTACAGGTTAGATTATTCATATTCCTCAATTGCCATGAATGGTTAGGCTTAATACCGAGCTAACGGGAAAAACGATGTAAACGATTTTGAAAAAAATTCTCTTAATTTTTTGAACAAGGCTATTTTTGTTATTTATATTATTATAAATTTTATTATTAAATTTAATATAGGTACCTAATAACTTTACTAATAACTTTAAAAATCGTCATAATTTTTTTTTTATAAGCGTTTATAATTCCAATTTTTATGAAATCTGTCGAAAGCGCGAAAATTAAGCGAACAAAAACGGAGTTGGTGTTGAGTGAATAACGACTGAAAAACAATGTATGCCTAATGCCTATATTTATGTAGGCACATACCATATTAGCATTATAAGTAGGTGCATAAATGTTACCAATAATTATCATATATTTTTAAAATATGTTGACACATAACATAGAAACATCACATCATTAAAAAATTCAACAATAGTGTATACATAAAACATATATGATATATGTATACTTTAATATTTAATCAACTGGTCAGTAATTAATGTCATTTAATAAATTACATAATAGTATCGAATACAGATGGAAAAACACGTATTTTTTTTTCTACTATTTCTAGTAGGTATAAAAAAGATTATTGTTTGGATGAATATTAGGATACTAAAACAAAGTAATTATATGTATGATATAGAAATATATTAAATTAATCAATGTTTTAGAGGTAGGTAGTAGATAATTTAATGACTGAACTGCGTGGCTCTAGTATTTCAAATTATACGTTTACTTGTAAACTGAGTGAATTTAATTGGGTTCAAATCGTTTTTTTTTTTAAGAATCGTACTACCTTGTTTATTAGGTACCTATATGGGACCACGTTGCGTAGTCGATTGTCATTGTATCATCCAAAAGTATATTGTTTTTATAATTTAATTAAACAATTTATGTTAATTCTTAATCAGGCACTATGCAAATGTACATATATTTTTTAATTATTTAATAAAATTTAACTAGGTACCTCTATATATTATATTTCTAACTATACGATTATTTACTTTTAATTAGTAAATCGTACTTATACTACAATGCTGCGTATACGTATTAGTTAATTAATTCAGAATTCCCTGTTTCTATATTTTTTTAAAAATATAGCAGTCGGCAATTTCCAAAAACCTTATTAGTTTCAGTTATCACATAGTATTGAACTATATTAATACACCTATCTAACATAATAATGCCAGGTTAGGCTAGGTTAAAAAACATCATCATTTATCATTATAATACTAGGTACCTGTTAATTGCTATAATAGTGTATAATTTAATAAAAAAAAATTGGGGGGGGGCTTAAGCAGCTAAGCCCCAAAGTCCTCTTCTGAGTGCACCACGTCTAAACACAGATAACTTAAACATTGAAAATATTTTAAATATTTTGTTGGATTGAAAAAATGAAACGTTTAAGGTAAAATGAAGTTTAGAAGTCGAAACTTTTAAACTTTATTTTCTTAATGAATTGTTGTAATTTTTTGGAAAAACATTTAGTACCTAGTAAGAAAACTTAGAAAACAAAGCTGATGCTCTACGATAAAAAAAGATGTTCCAAATAGATTTTAAAAAAAGTACATTTAAAAATGTTAATATATATATAAAGACAACCTTGGGCAATATACTTGAACAAAAAATTATAAAAAGTGAATAAGCCAATAAATATGGATTTTTCTATTCTGGATGTATCAAAAAACCATAGTATAATCTCCATCACAGACTAAAGTTTCCTTGAAATAACACTGGCAGCAATAATGTACTATTGTATGTAATAATTATTATATTCTTCTTCTTATTCATAAAATAATTAATAACTATTTTGGATTCACTAATGTATTAAAATAACTAATGAGACTTATGACTTCTATGCTGATTTAGCGGTTGAGCAATCTTAACAGTTTTAATTGACACTTACAGGAATCACTTTGACAACAAATCAATATAGGTATACTTTTATTTATCTTTAACTTACTTAAATCTTACAGTGTTATTTATATGGTTCTAGTCAGATCTTATTGTGGATAACTATTGAGAGCCGTTACTCTAATTCAAATCAACAAGGCTTCCTGAAATTCATGGCTTTTAAACTAAATCTCCTTTTGGAATACCATTACTACGGTTGAATTTGTATCCACTTGCTCACTTCAGTCACTTGATAGGAAAGAATGTATGTATAATTATCTATACAACCTTTTCAAATGGCCACATTAACTCTCAATATTTACAAGATCGCAATCAGTTTAAAGTCACCCTTCACCATCGCAGCTTTTCTACGTCCTAACTCAATACACTAAAATTCACTTTTATCTAAAGCTACACCTCAATGCAATAATTAGTCTGATTTCTCTGAGCTATTAAACAATATGATAACTCAGCGTTACTTTAAGTTTTGATGTACAATTGTTTATTGTCACTTTTTAAGTATATCACAAATTACCTATTATTATTTCTTCATATTTTACGCATATTTCTCATTAGTATCTATTTAATTGTACTTATTAACCTATTTTATTTAATTTAAGAATATAATCATTTATTTCAAATCGGATTTCTTCCTATTTTATTCAAATGAATAAATTGATATCATTGTAACAGATCTTAACAAAAAAGACAAATTATTGTTTAAACTTAAATTATACTTCATAAATAACTGAATACAACTAAGTATATTAAATTGAAACAATCAAATATTCCAATTATATTTTTATAGATAATATTGATTTTATTATTTAGACTAACTAAACATATTTTAACTTATGTAAACATCAGACAATTCTATAATTGGATGATTTGATTTAATACAATTTTAGAAATCGATGGATTCTGAATAGTTATTTAATTAGATGTGTTATTAAAAAAAAAAAAAATATATAATAATAAGAAATATAATATAAAGTACAATAAAATATATTTTCCAATTTGTCTTTCACACTTATTTCTTATTGCTTTTATCCTTTTCGCTCTTTTGGTCTTTGTCCTTTGAATCCTTACTAACAAGACCAACAGCTTGGCGTACAGCATCACTTTGTGAATCAACACCCGGTAAATTTTCCAACACACTTTGAATAAATTCAGGATCAATCACTTCTGAATAGTCTTCTACTTCCATAGCTTCATCTTTAGATTTAGCACTTGATGAAGATGCTTTTTCTTCAGCTGCCGAATCTTGCATAGACATTTGCATAGCAAATGCTATCTGCTCTTCCTCAGTCATATTATTGAAGTCTACTTGAGATGCAGCTGTACCAGACGGTCCAGAAGCTGAAGCACCAGATCCTTCCTGTACAATCATTGGCTCATCTTCAGCAGTTTCCATTGACATAGCTAAAGCACGTTCCAACATAGCTTCTTCAGTTGGAGCTGTAATAATTTCAGAATATATAAAATACCAAAATCAAGTTAAAATTAAAAAAAAAAATTATGTCATTATAGTTATAATTTCAGGTTATAACTTCAGTTTTAATCAAAGTTGGCAAATGTTACCAGTACTTCAATTTCCAAAGGATGCCACACTCACATGTATCGTCTGTTTTACTATAAATTTGTTATAATGTACATTAGTAAGACAGAATCAACACATGCGGGTATAATGTCCTCTTAAGGCAGATAGTTTTTATTCTCTTCTATAAATTCTATAAACCAGCATGTAGATTTGCTATAATTGTGTATAAGACAGACACAACACAATAAGATAATATAATATACTCTAGGGTAATGAAATAGAAAATAATGCAAATTAGTGAAATAAGACTTTAAAATTATAAAATATTTAAAACAAATGTTCCAAAAACTGTAAAATATAGAAATATCCAAAAATATTCATAAGAAAATTTTAACTTTATTTACAATATATTTAATGTCAATATTCAATAAAAGAAACTACAAGAAATCTTAGTAACACTAATCAATAATTATTTATAAAATGTTCAATATTTTTTTATTAAATGAGGCATGGATAATATAGTGCACAATTCAAAATCTAAAAGATAAAAACTAAGAAAAAAAAAATCGTAAAAAATCAAAAGAAATTATAATTTTAATAATTGTTATGCTTTTCTATTTTGCTCATTGTACATATCTTATAACTTATTAATTATTATTCATTACTAATGTGACTAACATTGTCACAGCTAGACATAATAAGCAATAGCCATTAATGTGGTATAAAATAGAAAATCAAAGATAGATCCTTTATTTTATTATCTATAAAAATAATAATTTGGTGAGGTTACTTACTTTCATTAATAGTTTCCGGACGAACAGTTGAAGTTTCAGCACCAGCAGATGAGGCTTGACCTCGGCGGGCTTCTTGCTCCTGCCTAGCTCTTTGTTCTTCCATTGAAACACGCAGAGCCTAAAAAAAATAATATATCATATTATAGTATACAACTCTTTTTTCAAAAGACTAGTTTAAAAACTAACTAAAGCTAATTCAGGATCTTCATTAGGATCAACTCCAAATTCATATCCTGTTCCACCAAGACCTGCTCCGCCAGCACCATCTTCTCCTTGAATAACTGGTGATGATACTAATGCTTCAGAAAAATGTGAGCCAGGTGGTACAGCAATAAGATGGCTACCACCACCATCTTTACCATTTAATGTATTAACAAAAGCAGTTAATACATCAGAATTTTCAGCCTAAAATGAATAATAGTTATTAGTTTTAAAAATTATATATAATTCTAAGTTAATTCAATTTTATTTGTACCTCTTCGCCAAAAGAAACAACATCCACATTAACTTTTTCTTTCTTAAGCCTTTTAGCTAACTTAATAATTTCTTTTTCATCTAAACCAACTGGACTGCCAATAAATGCAATAATACGCATTTTATGATTTTTTCCTTGACGATGCTTCAATGCTAACTATAATATTACAAAATATTCAAGATTAAATTTATTGTTTTTAATTATGTTATTTTATATATAGACAACTAAAGTATATAATGTAATAAAGTGACTAGTATTTATTTAATTTTTTTCTATAAACTATAAACTTATTATTTTTTTTTACTGAAATTTAAGTATTTAAATTGTTAAATGATATGTGTTATTAAATATTATTATTAATATAGTAAGGGCTGTATGATTGTCAGAATCAATTAAAACAGTCTAATAAAATTTGTAAACAAAACTCAATTTGATAAAAAAAAATTAAATTTTAATTCAGGCCATCTCTCAGGAGTCAGGACTAATCTAAAATAGCAATTAATCAGAAACTAGAAAACAAAATTTTAAAAATCATCTTAAAGTCAAAACAATCAAACATACTTAAATATACATCTATACATGTATTTACTTAGTAATACACATATTTAAAAATATTTTAATAGTTATGCATATGTAGTTTGTAAGACAGAGACAACATAAGCCGGAACAATGTCCTCTTAAATATGTTACTTATGTGAGATTGATTAAAGTACAGTAGAAACTCATTTAACCGTCACTCTCTGTTATCCATCATCAGCCACTGTCAAAAAAGTTAATGATGCGATCGCGGTAAATTTGTTGTGGTGACTAACAAGGCAACCTCAAGTGTATAAAAAAAATTGTAATATCAATGCAATAAATGCAATAAATTTGGCGATAACATACAAATTGATTAGTATTTTTTTTAGAATGGTATTATTTTTGTCATTACATATTATATATTATTAGTATTTAGTATTTATTATTTTAGTCCGCAAATTATGTTAGTAAAATATATAAAGTTATTAAAAATTATGTTTTGTATTATTGTATTTGTTAACTTTCTATTCGATTAACCATCATTGTCCCAGTCCCGGCAGTAACCATTAATCGAGTTTCTACTGTACATATTTTCTTGAGTTGAAAAGTTAAATAAGGCGCAAGTGTCACTAATTTTTGTGTTATACTAAATACTTAATATAATGATTATAAAGTACATGAGCGATTCTAATGCCAGTAGGAAAATTGATGACACCATTTGGTTGTACTTGATGCAATTTTGATAGAATTCGACCAACATCAGCTGTTAAAGTAGCCAATACACGAACACTAAACAAAAAAAAAATAAACAATTTAGCTTAAATTCAATGTTATTTAAAAATCTAGAACTTCATACTTGGCTAGAGTTAAAAGACCAACGTTATTCTCAGGATTAGAACGAGTCTTAGAAAGACATACTAGGTTGACAGCATCTTGTTGAGCTTGTAGACGGGTAGGTACAAAGTCACCATTGCGCATGTAGTCGCTGTTATCAACGCTTAAAATAAATAATTACATCAATTATTATAATGATTGATTACCCTAGTAAAACTTTAAAGAACATTGAATTGAAAGTATATAGGTAATATAAACATTTTTTAATTAAAAATATAATAATATGCAAGATAATTAGATATCTGTACAGCTCTTATTTCTTATTTTCAAAATCAATTTATGATAGTAAAAATATTTTTATATAATTTAGAAAAATTTAACTTGTGAAAATAACTAATTATTAAAGTAAATATAATATATATAACGTTTGTTAACTTGAAATTTGTAATAATAAAATACTTTTTAAAGTATGTATTGTAAAAATGTTAAAGAAAAAATAATAAATGATTACTGGTTAGGAAGATATTGCTACATTTATGTATTCAAAAATATTTATATGAACCAAACATATAATAGATTCAATATAGGTACCTACATATATTATAATCTATATTATAATCTATCATTATTACATTACACGATTTAAGATATCTTAAATCGTGTTACATTATAACCCTTAAATACTATACAAGAGATACCCTCACTCTGTTTTTCAGTATCAACTTTAAAGTGCCAGAGTCTTTCTCCCTGTTTCTAAAATCCTTTCTTGGTGCTAACTGTTCTAAAAACTACAATAGCATTACCTTATTCATTGTATGATGCACATGGATAATGAAAAATTAAAAACCTACCTTTCTATCATAACTACTTTGTCTTAATACTATATATCTATTAAAATGTACTATATAATATGTAATATGTAATCGGATTTCACTTGTAATGTTTTGAAATAATAAATAAATATTATTGTAATTGTCAAGTGAATCAAAAGTAACATAAACACCAGCTATTTGAGACTAGTTAAAAGAAATGAATAATAAGCATAAGCATGTGCACGGGTAGGGCTGCTGATTGGGCTTTAGCCCCACCTGAGCCTTTTTTTATAGTAGGATAGGTACTTGGTACTTAAGAAAGTAATAAGTCACTAAAGCCTTATACAATTGATAACAAAATTAATCAAAATCATAGATATTTACTTAATTAAAGATATACTGGTTGCCCATCGAGATGTTAAAATTTTAAATCAATATTGATGTATTGTATAATAAAAAATGATGTGTGAAATAATGAAAAATAATTGTTTACATTTCCCAGTCACCAACAAAAAGGTAACTTTGAAATTTGTATTGGAAATTTCTATAATTGTTTTCTTGGGTCACCATGACATAGGGGAGGGGAGGGGTTGTCAGATTAAATTTAGCCATACCTGACTAAGAAGTCTGTGCACGCCTATAATAATATGAAACTTGAGGCACCACAAAAGGTGATTATTAAAAATTAAAACAATATGTAGAAAGAAATATGTTTATAAAAATATTTGGAGCACTTTACAATATAGAACTGAAAGAATATACAAGAAGACATAACACTACTGTACAAAACATTTATAGGAGATCCAATACTCAATTATTTAATTGAAGTAGACAAATTGAATGATTTGGAGATGTACCTACGGAGAACCAATATTAAGACGATGAAACGAGTAAAGAAAAAGAAATATTACAGGTAAGAGACACCTAGAAGATCAAAAATATAATGGAAAGAAATGGAGAAAATAGACTGAAAATCAATGAAAATGTTCAATTTGAAGCTTATTATAGGGAACAATATAATAGTAGTTGTATCAGGTAGCCTAACACTGTTAAGTTGGTTGCTTCTTCAAATACATTGACTTAATTGTTCACAAACCTAATTTACAAATATGATTTATTACAGAATGAAGAATTAATTTTAAAAAAAAAAACCGTGATAACTATGTATCAGCATGAATTTTGTAGTTGTTACGTTAACTGTTCCTATTGCCGCAATAAAAATAAGATGGAAATGAACGAATTTTAATAAAAACCGAATATCACTGTATATACTTACCATATCATAGTACTTTCAAGAACCATTGTGAATATCACTTGGATTTAGAAATACAGAAATGAACAACTACGTGAACACTAAACAGTGAATAAAGTTAATTTTCTAGTTTTAACTTGTGAGTTGTGTGTACTGACTAATGATTATTGTTCCGACTTCCAAACAAACTGCTAACTCATCGAACTGATATCACAATGAGATACCCATCCCCTAATTCGTGATAACAGCAACTCAATTTTTGTGTCATCAGTGGCGCCAACGTTAAGATCCAAAAAATCCCATACAAATATCCTAATAGTACATTTATGACGTTCATCGAAACCACGGACTAAGATATACTATATATAGGTATATCTTGTCCGTGATCGAAACGAATGCAAAGTAATTCCGAAGCAATTTTTTGGAATATTTTTTTTTACAAAATGAATGTTTAACATGTATAATTTGAAAGTACTTTAAAAAAATATCGCTAAAAACTAAAATCGTTTATATTACTGATTAGTGATTACCTACCCCTAATTTTATCAATTTGTTGTGAGGACTTGGTAATTTTTCAGTTGAAAAAAATGATTTACGCAATCAGAAGTTATAACTATTTAAAGTTTACCGTTTATAAACCTTATAAATGGCCAATATGCCATAAATTTCGACAGTTTACTGTTGTGCATTGTTATCATGTAGGTAGATATAACCTATGCACTGTGGTTCCCAATAAGAGTATTAGTAAGTACCTACCTATTACAAAATTATTTCAGGGAACCCATGGCTCATACAAGAATAAAAAAATATTTAAAATTAATTGTAGTTAAAAAGATAAAAAAAACTAAATACCGAAATTGTCTTAATGCAAAACCTTACCTCCGTGCGTGGTGTAGGTATTATGGCCTGATTTTTTTTTTTGAGGGGGGGTTGGAAAGGGGGTTAATTTTGAAATAAACAATTTGAATAACCAAAAATATATACATTTCATAAGAGACTCAAATACTTCAAAAAAATCGGGTGGAAGGGGTGGGGAGGTATTTTCCCCGTCAGTACTGCCTCCGTGTCCAATAGTCACAAATTAAACCAGACATTGCTAAATGTTGCCAAAACAAACAGCCGTAAAAATCACATTAGTTATTGGTTTTTAGATGCATTTTCAAAACTACTACAATTATGCTAATCAAATTAGGTACACGATTTAAAATTGTATTTAGAAATATACCGAAATATATAAATAAATATTGGCAATTAGGTACCAACCTACTTACATTTTTTATAATATTTTAAATTTTAAAAGTTATGAACATTTTTCAATTGCTATATTATACATTAGGTACCTATACTCGCTTAAACTTTAAAATATTATCGTAAAATCCAATGTATAGGTATAAATATAACTGATAATGTCCTTACCCTCGATTTTGATCATAGGTCTATTCATATATTATATCTATTTAGTATTTACTCTAAACAAAATTTGTTTTCTTGAATAAAAATTTGCTATGTACTTTTCTAAGAGACAGATAACACAATATAATATATTCGGATTAGGACACTAAAATATTATCACTGGTCAGTTAACTATTATAATTAATAAATTACAAATTTAATTTCGTCCAACTATACATTATAAAACGTACTTATAAAGATGTGACCTAATTAATTTGGTGCCTGAAACCGAACACTTTGTTGAAGGTTCATCATCGGATCATCACTATGATTAAATGCATGCGCTAATGCTATATTCTCAGTATAATTAATATATTAATTATGTACATTTAAAACTGATCAAATTAAATTTGTATTAACCAATGTATACCCGAATTATTACAGCGACGTTGGACCTTTATTATATACGACGCAGCTCTATATAGGTAGCTCTTTTCAAATAAATTGCCACTGATGCGCTCCGCACAGGCATTGAAAGCGTTAACTCGCCTGTACGTCAACACGAAAATGTAATTAAGAGCCGCCCTCCGACCATGCCTTGTCACTGCAACTGCCTCTTGCCCGGAGACCTTTCACACCAGCGAACCAAAATCTTTACATAGTTGTCTTGTACTTTCCGAATCGCTAATAACAAAAGCTTGGGCACCGGAACTAATTACATTACCGACTCAGGCAGTCAGGTCAATCCTATTATAATACACCATCAAAAGTCAAACCCTTGGTCATGTAATAGATGACAGTATAAAAAAAATTAATAATGATATCAAATTGATAACAAAAAACTGAAAAAAACACACCTATAAAAATATATACCGACGATTTAATTGGTTATTGATTTTTATGGCTATAAATATAGTATATATTAAACTTTAATTATATATATAATATATATATATTTATACTAGCTTACGAGCTTACCTGGTTAGGTTAGGTTGTTCTGTCATATAAATATATATGGAATATAATATGTAAGTAAGTATTATATTTAAAATTATAAATTTTTCATTACCTATTTTTAAATTTTATTTTGGATAACTTGAAATATATATATAAAAAAAATGCAATAATATGTAATAGGTAATTATATAATAAAATAAAGTATAGTGATGATTCGTATAGTATTATGATGTAAATATTAATTTTAACACTCTTCGCGGGCCAGCACAAAATATCATATACGGTGCACATAAGTCAACTATTGCTTAACAAAATATACTAAATGTGACGCTATAGGGTCTGACGAGATATAAGTTAATTGAGAAATTAACATAATTATTGTTGTTGTTCATCTTCTAAGTTAAGTGTGATAATACTGAGTGAAAATGTTTAAATATACCTAGATAATATATAAATATATATTGCGTATTTGCGTATTTATAAATATTTAATAGTATGATATATTGTAAAATAAGTACCTAATAAAAAAAATATTGATCATTGTGAATTTTTTTTTTTTTGTGTACGTCAGTACGTGCCTGGTTATTTGTATAGTAATAAGTAATAATTAATAGAATACAACCTAACCAAGCTTATAAGCAGTGGCGTAGCCAGGGGAGGGGCTGAGGGGGCTGCAGCCCTCCCCGAAATATTAAAAAAATTGAAAAATTATTTTAATGGTTTATGAAAAACGCTACAAAAGTCTTAAATTGTATTTTAATGATTTTAAATTGTCATAGCTTTTTTTAATTGTTGTATACTTATTAATAATTCTTCGGCATCTACATTTTACACTTATGGAAGAACCTATAGGTAAACCACCGCTGTGAAAAAATTGATAGCCTCCCCCGAAAAAAAATCCTGGCTACGCCACTGCTTATAGGTAATCATAATTTATGATATATTAAGTTGACATAATATTATAATAAGTAATGTGTAAAGAGAATTATGAAAAGAGTGTCAAGTGAGTGACGCTCTACTGTATACGTAGTGTAACCCTGCAATATATAATGGATGTATTAAATTTGAATCCAACGATAGGTATCATTGTACCTATACTGCAAGTATTGAAATATACAAAAAACGATTCTGAAATGAGATGATTTGTCAGCCTAGGATATACTTTTAAGTGGGTGGTTAAATTAAAAGGGTGGTATGTGTTTTTTATGACCTGAATACCCTAAATGTTAGATTATTTTATAAATATTGAAAGCCAAACTTATGGAGAATCTTAAATTAAATTTTCAACTCTTAGCTGCTTCTGCAAAATTTTTTAAAGATTTTAACTTCAAAATAATTTGCAAATATTCATGATTTTGATGAATCATGTCAATATTTGAACTATCTAATAAAATTGTATAGATATTAATTGTAATAAAAACAACTAAAAAAAAAAACGAATGTTTCAAATGCCTATATAAATAGCCTTAAAATAAGAGAAATATTTTGAAAATTAAATTATGTTAAGAATATGCCAGTATAAATAACTGGTGAAATTTTCAAGTATATGGCTTATACTTTTTGAAAAATTACAAATATTGAAAATCGTATTACTTGTAAATTTTTGCGATTGTAACATATTTCGTGAAAATTTAAATAAATAATAAAAATATTAAAATAATTGTTTAAAGCGTACCTATAGTTAAGCAATCGCCCACGACCAACCTCAAAATGTGTTTAATCTACGATGAATCAATTTTTATTGTCGACGTACCTATAATACGAGCAACGACTCGGTGCTTTGAACGGCCCTGCAGGGTTTGAAGTGTAGATCACAGGGTTCTAACTACGACTGACGTCTTAATCAATAATCTCGAGACTTGAATTGTTAAAATAATAGGATAATATACCTATGTTAAAACGCATATAATAATAATAATAACAACCAATAGAAAAGCAGTATAATATATCAGTAACTCGCTGATTGGCTGTACGATGCGGAAACCTATAAAATGCCATGCCCTGATGCCCAGTATTGTTATTTTTAATAATCATTATTATTGTTATTAATTTAACGACGTTATAATATTATTATATAATAATTAAATAATATATTTCCCGGGTGTAAGAATAATGTGAGATAATATTATTTAATTTAAGATAAAAATTGTTTTTACTACCTATCTATAAATATTACCTATATTTATGAGAATTTATAAACACATTGAAATATTATGATTTTGCGTAGTAGAAGATGTGTACACTTTATAGAATTGTATGATAAAAATAACTATAAGACAAAGAAACAGCCCTAAAATTTGCAAACAACTATCCCCGGGGGGTGGAACACGATGAGGGTGACAGCTACGTAAGTATAATATTTGGTGTAAAAAAAATATGCAATAAGTTATAGAAAATAAAATTATATGAAACACAAACATTTTATAAAAAATAATAAGATGATATTTATATCGAGTATAAAATAAAATAAGAAGAGGAATTCGTCCTCCTACAAATCCCCTCCTCGCGAATACAGTCAAGCATGAGTCCATGAGTCATCAAATTTAAAGAGACGTCACTTATTTGAAAACGATATAAGATTTTGGACATATTTTCAAATTAGTTTTTTTAAAAAAAAAAATGATTACATACAGATAAATAAATACACGGTATCAAAGTCGTAGATATTGATCAAAATAAGTTTAAATATTGTTTATGTTTATATCACTAACAAAATATTCTGCCGGTATGGTAACAAACAGTTTCCCTAGTTACCGCACCCATCCTGCCAGAAGAATATACAATAATTTTATATTTAACGCATTATGTAAGTAGATAGTTTAGTTAAAATACCTATATTATTGATATCGATATTATAGACCTATTATATTTACAATAGTCAACATTCATTATTATCTGTTGAACATATATTCAATCTGATGGTAAGTTGACCTTTAATTATTACATAAAATAATCAAATTCTATTTAATATCATCCATTGTCCAAATACAACATTTACGTAATATGTTTATATAATTAGTTGATAGATAATATTTAATGATTTAGTATATTATCTACCTATTCTACCTATCAGACATTATTATTAGAATACGAATTTTGAATTTTGATTCTATGTATTTTTGTTTCTGGTTTTTTAAAACATTTCTCGTCTTTAAATGAACAATGTGGATATTATACTAATCATTTTTATGTTATTACTTTTTATTTTATTCTGACACGCATTTACTAGAATTTTAAATTCTTGTGCATTTTCAAGTTTTAGAGCAATTTTCACAAATTTTAATTTGTTAAGTATAATTAATATAAATTAAGTTTAACTTTAAAGTATAAACTATAAAATAATAAATATTGATTATTTTATAATTTAATTATCATCAATATCCCAATTTATATTAATATAATATAAATAACGTTATTTATTGTTGACTGTTGTAATAAAAACCATCATACTATATAGATTAAGTATAGTTATATTAAATAGTGCGGCCAAATGTGACGATATTTTAAGTACTATACTCTTGTGCATCAATTGATGTTGAATGAAGTTTTTTTATCTACAAAAATCCATTATCTAACCAACGGCTTAATTGTTGTTTGACAATTTTCAACATTATATATATGTACAGTGCAGCAGCAACACAGTTAGCACAGATAATAATAATAACAATTAATAATAAAACCAACTAAAAAACTAAAATATATAAGATTGGTCAATTAATTAAAATGTAATTTTATGGTTATTTTTTTCAGATTAAGTAATCTGAAGACTACCTAATCTATATTATTGAAGAATTATGTTAAATAAACAAAAACACATAATGAATTTGAAATATAACTTACATTCCAAATGCAATTATTAGAACCTTAAAGTTCCACCCCCATAATTATTATATATAATTATGCAATTTTCTGACGTATTATAATATGTACCTAATATGTTTATATAAATTATAATTTTTAGTGCTTATACAATATACATAAATTTATGACTTTATATTTGAAGATTAATTATCGTATAAAATAATGTCCACATCAGACCACATGATAAAATTGTGTATTTTTACGTGATATTCATATTTAATAGGTACTACAAACGACTCATCACTCACAACGACAACCACATTACGCGTTATACTACACCTTGGAGAAATTAATTTGGGGTAATGGTGTTAATTGTTAAATGTATAATGATATCTCTATTACATGCATAACATATTCGTATATATATATATATATATATATATAATTTTATGCAGAGTAAACCTAACCTATACCCATAGGCCAAATAAGCCATCGTAAATAACTCTCTCAAATATAAAGTACTCAAAAATTAATTATTTAAATAATTTAAACAGGAACTTTTAGTATGCTTATATTTTTATTATACCTATACAGTTTTTACAACATGATAATAGTCATATCATATAATATTTATTTAATTAATTAAATTTTTTTTTCTTAAGACTTAAATAGTAAAATGTAATGCAACAATACAAAATATTTTGTGCTTTAATCGATCTGAAGTTTTATAGTACAGTCAGTTCACGTTAATTTGTATAATATAATTATAGCCAGTGTACAGTTCAAAAATCCGTTATTATACTAGAAACATTAAAACTTAAAGATTAATCAATTGTTTCTTAAACAGATAATGGAAGAGTCTAAAGAAAATATTACTTTTAAATCGTTAAGTGAAGAAGAATTCTACAATCAGCCAGACAATACAGAGAAAAGTGAAAATGTATCCAGTAAATGTGTATTTGCAAGGTACGTAATCTGGATTTTTGTTAAACGAATCAATCATAATATGTATTATACATTTATACTTACCTATATAAATTATGCATTATATACTTATATATTAGTACGACATACCATTCATTAGTTAACAATGATTTTTGTATTTTCGGGAAACATATATCTATTATATCATATTATATGAGTACCTAATACCTACCTAATACTTATATCATCTTATTATGTACTTTAGTACTTATATTACATACAATTAAATTGTTTACTGTCTCAATGAAACTCAACATATTTGTATGTTTTTAAGCATCAAATTTATCATGTAATACTTGCTTCAGTAGTACCTATACTAAAAATTGGTATCTACTACTTATACATATAATTACATTTTTTATAGTCTCTTTGAAATTTATAAAATATAGTGTATAAAACGTCTTGTATGTCAATAGTAACGAAATTAACTCTACCTAATTGAGTCGAATAAATAATATAATATATATTATAACAATAATAATAATTATTATGTGCAGTTAATTTCTGAAAGCTGATAAATGAAATCCTTTAAATAGGATAATGTAACAATGCTTTTGGCTTATTTTCTTTCTCTTTTTTTTTTTTT
>VUJU01000036.1:142887-183535 GCA_009835225.1 Aphis craccivora
TAAAAAAAAAAAAGAAAATTACAAAAACCAAAAATCGTTTATTTTTATTCAAGAAAATTAACTTTTCCAGATGGTTAAAACCAGCAACTGTAAATGAATTGAAATTCGTGTCCAAAGACGTTTTATTGGTACACGTCGAAAAGACGTTAATATTTTATGACATCAATACGCAAAAAGAAGATATCCTTATAGTAGGCAGTAAATCGACTCCAGGGAGCGGTGGTGATGATAATCTATGTTTAGAAAGTATTGGGTGTTTCGATTACTGTGATATAGATTTACTAGCCTTAGCTGAACATCCACCAATATCCAAGGTAGTAATATGTTTATATCCTGACCTGAAAGTGTTGGCGACTCTTATTGGTAAGTATGGAATATCCGAATATATATAACATTTTAATACCTAATATGATATGATTTAAAAATAAAATGTGATAGATATAATATATCACATGAGTACAGAACTACAGTGTGAGTTAACTAAATTATATGGCCATGTAACCAAATCTCATTAGTCGATCTTAAGAAATTTTATAGAAATAACTTTATAACTGTGACATAAACCTTTCAATAATTATGATTTATGTATTATGTTCATCACATTTTATTTAGATTTACATTATTACATTGCGGTTATCGTTATTTTGTTTCTAATATAGATTTAAAATACATTACAGGATAATTTTTTAATTTTGTTTATCCGGAAAATATTTGTATGTGTTTTAAACTTTTTAATTTTATATTTGAACGTCACTCGATAACCACTCATAACATTAAAGCCTTTTTATTAAAAATAATTTTCAACTCTAAGCAATCAATTTGAAATAATATTATAAAATAATATAATTATAGTTAATTAAAGCCACTTAAAGGTAATAGAAATTATAATGTTTATAAAATTGAAAAAAAAATGTACGTGGGTGATGTATACTATAAAGAATGACTCATTTTAACCTGCAAATACACCATGATTTACTATGTCAAGATTTATGGTC
The DNA here is from genome assembly GCA_009835225.1 of Aphis craccivora. Classification (NCBI taxonomy): domain Eukaryota; kingdom Metazoa; phylum Arthropoda; class Insecta; order Hemiptera; family Aphididae; genus Aphis; species Aphis craccivora. The sequence continues at coordinate 143,883 of VUJU01000036.1, forward strand.
TTGAAAAAAAAATATTTTTTACAGTTTGAAAAGTTAAAAAAATATAAAAGGCTACTGTGATAAAATATGTTTTCGAAAATATATATAACTACACTTAGTTTTATAAGAAATAGTGCTACAAACCAGATAAGCGAATTTTTTTTTTTTTTTATGTATCACAAAAATTAATAGGCGAAATCATTTTTGTGGTTTTGATGGATCAGTCTGTATACAAGCTAAAAATTGTTTACGTTGAAGGGGATTTTAATGGATTTCAGATAGTAGCTGCTCTGCGCCATATAAGTCTATACTGTTTCTGAGGTTGGAATATTTAATCGGCTTGCGTGATTACCCGGCATTCGATTTGATCGTGTGGGCGTGGAGAATTGGAGAAAAACTGTTGGTCGTCGATACCGGATTCATTCAGCCGAACCAATATCTAAAGTAAAAGCACGCTCCGTCTGCTTGGTGTGCCAAGTGCCGCGAGCATAATAAACAATATTATATATATACATGATATATGTACTACCCAACACTGATTGGTTTTCTTCAGTATAATAATAAAGTGGCAATATTATTATTGGGTTTTAGTTTTTGGGATTACATACTGCACTAGAAATACTTGAAAACATTTTATTGACTTAAAATGATTACAAAAATATACCAAATTAATACAATTAAATACTTATATTTATTTTGTGCTCGAGCAAAAAATAAAAATAATGTTACAAAATTATCAACACTAGTTAAAATCGTATCTTTTCCATTCAAAATTGACGCACTAATGATAACTCTTATTTAGTCGGTGTTATTCTATAGTAAATATCTACATTTGGTTTTAATTATTCGTAGAAATATTATGGAACAGTACGGGTCCGCATACTTATTATATAGGTACACATTTCAAAATTTACTAATTATTTTTTTATCGCAAATAATATAGTTATTTTTTAAATACTACCTACCTATTTGAAATAAGTTATGAGTAATAGCTGTTATGATGAAGAATGATTTTATTTTATCACTGTCATAATATTTATAGTATTCTGTTTTAAAGGATTATAATTTATACGTATTTAGACGTATAATGTATGGTTTCACAATGTATTAATATAATTTCATTTTTTAGTATGAAAAGAGTAAAAAAAGTATTTTATCAAATTTTGTAAGTGTATTATGTATGATATGGATTGTATATGTCATTTAACATTACCATTTATATTTATTCGTTTTCCCCGGCATTTGAAAACCTGTAACAAAATATAATATACATACATAGGGTTTAAGTAGTGAGAAAAAATACAATGAATAATATACACGATGCAAGACGCAAATGTATGAAATGATGCACAAACAGGTACAACTGTCGTACAATTTGTATATAACTATGAAAATATTATTTTCACAGTACAAAAAATGAACATAAATAGTCCACAATAACATGGTATTCGATTGTCAATAAAAAATGATACAATAAAAGCTATACTATAATAATTTGTATGATGTATAGATAGTGAATATTATAGTGCATTTATGAAATTTTTCTAAAATACGATCAAATACGGGAAATTAAATTTTGTATGTAGGTAAATTTATATTTTATTTGGAGCATTCAATAATAATTATTATTTTTTTAAAATCCCTTTACAAAATATATAAAGTTTGAATTCTGATCAGTACAGTATAATTACTATCATTATTACCTTATACTATTTTCTAGCTAAAAAAAATTAATTACTAAATAAAGTTAAATTACGCTATTTGACAGATATTTTAATAGCACATAAACAGTTAACAATAAACTAATGTTAAATTAAAATATATACCTATACATTATTTTATATCGCAAATCCAGTTGCAATTTGAAAACTTAATCCTAATTAAAATAATAAGTACTAATTCGTAAAAATCTTTTGATATTTAGAATTTTTCAAACTTAAAATCCATAGAGTTCAAAAAGTAGGATAAAGCATAAAGATGATAATACTTATATAATCTATTTAAATCATTGATTAAAAGAGCTGTTTACATAAACATACTTTTTTTTTTTAATTTTAGATTTTTATATGTATTTATTTAGTCGGATAATACTGCTGAGTATTTTCCCACTCTATAATTTTCCGTTATTTTTATCTGTTATAAAAATTGCTTATTGTACAAACATTAATGTACAGATTTTAATTACACTTTTTAATAACAATAAAAAAAAAAGTTCTTATATAATTTTATATGTACTTACTTATATATTATTTATTACCACACATAAATAACATTTTTATTATCCGCACAATATAAAATTGTATGTTAACTGATTCATAATTCCACTCATGTAATATTTTAAGGCTTATAGAATTATGTACTGTAGACCATATACATTTATACTACGCTTACGAGTTTACCTAAACGTGTTTTAATCGTTTACATTGTTATACGCTGTATGAATAAAATGTTTTGGACGGATTTTAATTAAAGCTATCCTAAGCTATAAACAACTATACTATTGAAAAGCTGGCCTTTACACGAATATATGTGTATACGTATAACCTAACAAAATGATGAATTATGTTATATAGTATAATATACTAATATATTATATTATTATATATATTAAAATTATAAAAAAAATACACGCAATTAAGAATTCGAATACCATACCATATTACCATTGTACTATGTTAGTTATGAAGACGTAAACTTACACGTACGTGTGAACATCTAATAAAATAAAAAAATGTGATAGTCGTGTACATTACTGCAGGTTAGTCCCCAACTAGACAATTTTCAGGGAAAGTGTACATAAAATATGTATTATGTATATATGTAATTATATATATATATAATATAAGAGTCAAACTTAAAATTGAGTCTATAATAATAGAAAACGATATTATAATTTATAATATATTAATATATGTCACATTATACATGCAGTCTGTCGGCGATCACCGCCCCGACGAGCCGAAACGACGTGTACCTGAGCCAGACGGAACACGACGTCGGGTGTAAACTCCAGCTGTGGACGTTGTTTCTGAGCTGCAAGACAGTGTACGCGGAGAGGACTCGGGTAGAAATGCCTTCGGATGCCTTGGCATCGGGCTGCTGGACGCCGTCCGGATGGTACGTGTTCTGCGACTCGTTGGCGAACGTCTACCGAGTACAGCCCGGCGCACCGGAACCGGAAATGGTCGTGGCGACGGCGGATCCGATCTCGACGAAACGCGGAAACGGTGGCGGTCCGGACACGTTGTTGTGCTCCAACAAACAGGGTTTTGTGTTGTACGCGGTCAACCAAGACAACCGTCTGACGGTGAATATTATTATTTATTATTATTGAGATGGTTATATTTTCTATGAATATATAGGTAATTATACGCGTGGTATGTGAATGTACCGCGTGAAAAAGAGAGCTCTGCGTGTGTAATACTTATAAGTATTAAGTTGGATAATGTTTTAATGACTGAGATGATATTATTTTCGTTGCTTCATATAAGAGGTGTGAACTGTGAACAACCATAAATTTTGCTATGTGTGAGATGGTAATCGTAACGAAATAATAAATAATCCGTTCGCGTCACAACGCGTCGATATTATATTATAATATTTAATATTTATATGTATATGAAAGACTATTATGGAACTTTATAAATTGTATGGTGTAAGGTATCGGCTGTCATTTAACACATGATGAAAAATACAGTATTTTATGTTTAGAAGTTTGCATTTTAAAATCAGATATGATGATAACTAATGAAATAGAGGAATTTTGATGTACAATTTGAATTATGTTTTTCTAATTAAAGGGTGGGCTATGAGAGAATTGAAAAACATATACCATTTTTTTTTTAATGATTATTATTATTTAACTAGCAACAAATTAAGTTACAAGATTTTGTTACAGCCTGTTAATACTTTTGTAAATTTTGGTAATCTGTTTTAAATATAAATAACGTCAATAAGCTCGGAATGCTCGGATTCTCATGTATTAAAATAATAATGTATAATTACCTCAATACAATGCAATACAATATGAAATAAATTAATAAATAACTTTGGTCTTAAAACACAAAAACTAAATATTTATAGGCAATAAAAAAATATTACATTTTGGGTTTTTAAAAATAATAACTAATAATAACCCATCAATAACCTGAAACTACCTAATTGTATTTTATTATTCAACGTGTATTGGCTATAGGGACTATAGATATAATACCGCGAATATTAGTTAATTTATTACCATTATAACAATAAATAATACGTGCTATTATATATAAAAAAGTATAGATATACGAATGTAATTATTTAAAAATAGGTATATATATATAATTTGTTTGTTTTACATTTAAGCAAATTGATGGCTTTATTTTTTTATATTTTATAAGCATATTATTTATTATTATCGAGACAAAATTGAATTGCGAATTATACAAATATTGCAAAAAAGCTCAGATTTTTATTTAGCTACTTTGAGCCTAAATCAGATATTTCTATCCCCATAACGAGAAATACAAAAAATTTCGTCATTGACACACATGAAAATTAGTCGATCTGAAAAAACCTTGTAATAATAATAAAATATGTACCTAATATAAAAATATAACATATACCATGAAAAACCTTACTATATTTTAAAAATATTTAATCACTAAATTGTATGTTTTAATGATAAAAGATTTTGTAATCGTCTACACTATAAAATATGTATTATTATACAATATAATATTATATTATGTCAAATTTCATGAGTTAACCTCTTTGGGAGTTTTGTACTTATTTATATATATTTTTCTGTACCTATAATAATATTACTGTTGCTGAATTGCGTTTTTGTTAATTTGTATACCCACACCCTACATGTTATATAACGCGTATTATGTATAATATATATTATAATTTATAATACTAGCTGATTCTGCAATCTGCACAGCTGCCGTAAAGCAATTAAATGCCAGTGCCTATAGATGTATTCCTTTTTAAACTCTATTAAATGTAATCTGCGCAGATTTTTTTTGGATGGTTTTGCCCAAGTTTAAAATACAAATCTAAAATGATGTCCAATTAAAAAATAACTTACTTATTTGATGTAAACAGTAATCAATGGAAACTCTATAGAAATATAAAATATTGATTTTTCGTGAGCCAACAAATCCCTGTGTGAATCTCGTTTTAAAATGCAAATTTTAAAAATTTGATACACACACTTACAACTTTGCGTACATGCAAATAACCAAAAATATAAAAATTAAAACTTATTTTTAACGTAACGTTTCCCGTAGATATGTTATAAGGGTATGTGTATAATGTGACAACCCTCACTGACCGTACACTATCACTAAAACCACTTTATAATTATTTTATTATATTCACATAGTATGAGAAAATTCATATCAAAACATCATTAATCATAATATTATTATAATTTATAATGTTCAGTTAATTTAAATACTACGTTGAATCTAAAAGTAGGTGCGGGGTTTTTTTTTTTTTTTAAATTTATGGTGGATTATCGAAAATATATCATGCGTGCAGTTATAAAGCAACACTTTAATATCATGCACACAATACCTTTGTATAAAATTACATTCTTCACTCAATATGTGCCTCAGTCATGATAAAATAATAATTATGACAAACAGTCTTCCTTAAAAAAATCCATTATATATTGTATGTAATCCACAGTGTTTCAAGGACACCAAGGGCATTTTTACAAAAATATGGACGATAGTCGTTGACTACGTATTGCAGTGTATGGCAGCTGTAAAAAATGACGTTTACGGATGGTCGGACGAGGTAAAAAACACCATTACACAATATTTTAATATAGTATCATGCACACTTAAACAATATCGGATAAGTCAATAATAAACATTTATTTTTGATCCTGCAGGGAACCCTGTTACGGCTAACACAGAAAAAACAACAAGTATTGAAAGTGTACGGATCAAAAATCAAATATTTTACTTTTATCAAACTGACGGATGAAATGGTGGCCACCATAAACCATGCAAACATTTTGCAAGTGTGGAATGCTTCGACCGGAGAATTTGTGAACATTTTTAATATCCATTAAAGCAGGGTAGCATTCTATTATTGTCTCTTGTTGTTTTACAGAAAAGCAAGATGAAACTAAATGGGACCGCAACGGATTTGTGTAGTAATCCATTTTACCACTATATTGCCATTACGTTTAAAAACGGTAAAATGGAATTGCTAAGAACTGTTCCCAAAGTAAACAAAATAGAGTGCATTGCAAAAATAGTACTGTGTGATGAAGACTTATCTTCGATAAAATTTTTCTCTAACGGAAACATTTGTAATGTCACTAGTTTTCCCACAGGTCGATTTTATTATATTAGTGTGAGTAAATACAAATACATTTAATATTATCATTATATAATGCCATTTAATGACTTTATTGAGAATTAATTCTCATTAAAAATGTATAGTTACAAATCCATTTAAAGCAATTAATTAATACTTATCATTATTGTCTGTATGCGCATTAAACGATATTTGGCGATATTAATAATAAATTAATATTTTAATATTTGATTGAAAAATAAAAATAAAACTCACTTTAAAACATTCATTTATTAGATAACATTAGGACAGGAATGTGCCGTATTAAGAGAACATCAGTTGGGAAAACGTGTAATTGATATTGATATAATCGATAATGAAAAATCGTCGTTTTTGACGGTTTTATATTCAGATCTGAAAAACGTTGAAAATGCTGGAAATAATATTTTAATATTTGATATACATTTTAATATAGTTTTTAAATTAAAAGATATAGAAAATTACTATACATCAATATTTAAATGGAGTGCATGTAATGTACAAGGTGCATTAAACATAGCTTTTACTGTCTTGCGATCTAAAAGTATTCACTTGATGACCGTAGATATCGTAAAGGTAAATAATTCAATACTTTCCTCCTAACCTTTTTATTATTCATTATGATATGTTAACGTTTAAGGAAAACATGTTGGATTTAAAAACTATACCATTAGATCATCAATTAAAAAGTATTAAGGCGTATACGAACGGAAATCATTGTATTACATTTAGTCCGGATGGTTCATATAATATATATGAATTTGATGACGATGGCCAGTGGAAAAAAAGTATTATGGTAAACTGTAGTCATTGGCAAAGTGGAGGGTTAATATCTGCTCAAATCGATAACAATGTCCATAACATACTAACACTAAGTTATCAAGGAAACTTTATGTGTACAAGCTTTAAGTAAATCGTACAATAGAAACTGTTTAAATAAAATATTATTTATTATTTACAAATTTCAGAGGATTACTAAATAGAAATAGTAATAGAGGAATTGACAAAATCAATTTTCCAATTATCGAGGATAATTTTGAAACAAAAGGAATTGGTTTTGAGGATGGTCCAGAATGTTAGTTTAATTATTGTTAGTTATATTTTAATATACGGAAACGGATCATTATTTATTGACTGACTATTGACCTTGACTATTTTTCAGCTCCAAAACGAATGACATGGGAAATGATTAATCAACAAAATAAATTAAATGAAAGTATAGTGGCTTACAGTAATCAAAAACAACAAATCACACAAAATTTTGAAAAAATAAAAACAGAGGTAATAATAATAATTGAATAGATATATAAATTAAAAATTTATAAATTATAATTAAATAATCATAATATTTAATTTGAGTTGATATGTAGGTACCTACTCTACGGTTTATTTATGTATTTTGAATTTTAGCTTCGACATTTATTAGAAACTAATATCAATGGACCGGAAGACATTAAAATAGATATAGAAGAATTCGATTTAAATGTAGATTATAGACTGAGTTTCAGAGAAAAGTGTAAGCTTGAACGTAAAGAGTACGAAGAAAAAATTCTTAGTGACATAAACAACTTTAAAATGGAAACTGAAAATATTATTAAAGAAAAATGGGACATACTTTTTATCAAACCGAAATCAATATATGTACGTATGACGTATTTAAGTCATAAAACAACTAACTTTATATTTAATTTTAGTGTTTAAAAAATATATATAAAGTAGACAACTATCCAATAAGTATAATAGACCAAGAAATTATCGAAAAAGCAAATAAAATCATTGAAGAAAGAATATTAATCAGAGATAAGTCAGAACAAGTATCTAGTGTGGAAGATCCATTTTTCAAGTGAGTAGTTTAAATATATTTTATGCAAATGTCAAAAAAAAATTTTTTTCTAGAAATGATTTTGAGGTATTAGACGATGAATCAAATTCACTGGAATCCGATTACAAGCAAAGTAATGATTTATCAATGATGGGTTCAATCAGTTATGAGTTTATTGAAACGATCGATACTCTAAATTCTCAGTACAATTATCATAAATTAGAAATGGCTGAAGATGAAATTATTTTACTTAAAGTATGTAATTTATAAAAAAAACATAAGATATAGAGAAATTTTTTGACTAACTTGTTTATTTTTACTGAATAACCTGTTTTTTTTTTTTATTTACTATAATATACTTTATTAGTTTATGGTTAACAAATTAAAGCATAAATTTAATCAACTATTTGATGATTTGTTTATGGAAAAACAACGGCAACTGGATAATTTGAAAGAATATAATGAAAGATTACGCATAATTGAAACTGAGTTGAGATTAGCATGCAAAAGTATTAAATCTAAGCAAACTAGTAAAAACTCTATTACAGTTGTGATTTCTATTAATTTTGTTTAGTTGAACCTACCGAACCGTTACCCATAGATTATGAATGGAATAAATATGAAAAAATCGAAGAACTTTTACACGTCAATGACAATGAAGTTTCTGTAGAACTGTATCATAAGAATATGTTATCCACTAAAGAAATATCAAATGATGTGAATTCAAGTACAGAAAAAAGAAACAATGAATCAGTAAATCTTAACAACTATAGACAGCGAGCACTGATTTTTATGATGGATGGTGTGCTGGAGAAAAGGTGGGAAGATGAATTGAAAAAAGACATTCCAAAACCGCAATGCATAATGGTGTGTGAGTGTACCTATATTTTAAGATTTATTTGAGTTTGAGGTGACGATCGCTCCGGTGGTACTTTTTGTATTTACGAACTACTTTGCATGCATTTATAATTACCTACTCTTAATAAAGTATAGACATTTTTTTTTTTTATAAAAGACATTTACAATCTTTAAACAATATAAATAATACAATACAATAAGTAAATATACGTTAACAGTATTAGTGTAATAGACTTAGAAAACACGAGGAAAAGGAGCATCCATCGGCATTATGTACTTCCAATACTAATATAATACGTAATTATATAAATATTAATGCAATATATGATTACATTTTAATTATTATAATGAAAAAAAAATATTAATTTCTGGTTAATAGAAATTAATTTTTAGTACATACATATTATAAATATTTAAATATTAAAAATTAAATTTAATAAATAATAATAATAATTTAATATATTTCTTTGCATTAATTATTTACATATTATAAGTTATGATTTTTTTTTACTACTATTTACTACTTATTGAAATTTAGTGAGTGACGATTTTTTTTTTTTTTATTTCATTATACCTATAACATAATTACAATTTATTTTCACTATAAAAAATTGAAATTTATACGGGAGTGATCACAAAAAAAAAATTAGCATTAGTAATTTTGTGGGATAATGCTGTATACGTTACTATTTAATTTATTTATAGTCAAACAAAAATCCTGATGATTTTACAAAAGATGATTTGAAGGCTATAGATGAATACAACACATTAACTTTGACTTTGAAAGAAGAGAGAATAAAATACAAAAATATTCTTGAAGAAGAAAAGATAAAAATTCATCAACACATTGCTCAGATTATAGAAAAATTTGACAATAACGTATTTATACTGTTTGAAATGAGATTGAAATACAATTCAGCCATCGATCAAGAGAATTTGAAAATGCTTAGGCTTTCAAAAATGTTAAGCGACAGTGATCAACGAAACCATCAAATTAAACGACACAAGTAGGTATTATATAAATTAGTTTTATTATTGTTTTAAAATATTTTATCAAATTTTTTAATGTTCAAATTGATATATGAAGTGAAAAAATTTTGGAATTAAGAGAAACCATTACGGGGATTGACCAAATTATTACGGAAACAAATAAAAAAATAGCAAAAACCGAGCCAAATTCTTTGCTTAATACTATAGAAACGTTGAATCACAAAAACAATATTCTTAATAAACGTTTTAAATCTGAGTTCCCATCCAAACTCATTTATGAACAAGCGTTAATAGCATACAAGTAAAATCAAGTTCAACCTATAAGTAATTTTTTAAATATTTTTAAATTAATTTTAACTCGTAGCCGGAGACCTAAAATACAAGGTAATACAAACTATTCGTCAATACTCGGTTACCAATTTGTCAACACTATAATGGATTCAACTGACGATAAGCTTCAACTTTTGACCTCGGAGTTTGTTAAATACTTAGATACTCTTAGGGTATATGACGATTATAAATATGTGGATGATTATAAACTGAATATGGACAGAGAGACATGGCATAAGGTTTGTAATTTTAGACGAATGAAAATTGAATCAGAATTTAAGATCAGTACTTGTCAAAAAGACGCAACAGACAAGGATAATTTGTTAGATAGTTTAAAACGCAATAAAGAAGACAAAGAGGCCATGATTGAAAAATTAAAAATGTCTATCAACAGATTGGAAAATCAAGATTTGTATTATGAGGATAATCCCGAGGTAAAAGTTGTACTTAAAGTGGTGAATATAAAACAATAAGATGTGTACGTTTTTCATGTAAATTTTAGATTCAATTAGTAGTAACACAGGGAAACGTTGAAATTTCATTAACAGGACACTTTAGCGATTTCGAAAATACTACTCTTATTTCTAAAAATGCGATTGACGAAGTGAATTCCGAAATAAAAGTAAACGATTTTGAATACATTTATATAGATGATATAATCAATTATAACAATTATAAAACAATTATAAACAATTATATTCAAATTATCAATTTCATTACTATACGATTTAACCAAACTTTTTTTCTATACTCACCTATAATAACTTTATAATACTGACTTTTTCAAATAAAATTTGTTAATAAACGCACATAATACAAAATATTAACTCTTATAAAAAAACTATAATTTTTAGAAAATGGGCAATACTAAAATTGATGCTTTATCTAATTTACTGAAGTTCAAACGTAAATGTCGATTTTTAAAATGGGAACACGATATTCTAAAAAAACACAAAATTCCATTGTATAAATTTCGTTTTGATCTTATAACATCAATGAAAATAACCGAAAATGTGCTAAACTATTTGAAGTTTAAGATGAAAGGAATAAATAATGCAGAGCAAGCTGAACAGAACGTGGACAAAGAGCTAGCAGCAATTAAATTTGTAAGATATTTACGATACGATTTCAATAAATTTACATATTTAATAATAATTAATAGGTATTGTACATTATGTATGTGGGTACTAAGTATTATTAATGTAATATGAATAATAACTCAAACGTAATGATACTTAGGTACCTGCACCGACTATTTTATTGTGAACAAAGTAACATTATAACTTAAATGATTATATTATAATAAAAACATAAACTATATGCAGTTGGTAGAATAGATAGTATTCACATCGACCGTAATATAATACTTAGAAGTTAGTAAATAACAAATAAACCTACTGTAATATTATATTATCATAAAAAAATGTAAAATTTAGCAGTATAATAGGTAGGTACCTACATGACAAAATTTACTGTTTTTTTCAGACTTATACAAAACAAAAAAAAAAGTTAAATGAAAAATTAAATGAAATGTTGAAAACAGTAAGAGACACTAAGAATAAAAATAAAAAGGCCGATGAAGACATTGACCAAATGACATGCGAATTAACCGAGCTAAAATGCCTCATCGATTACAGTTTAAACGACAAACTGATGCGTCACAGTAGTGAAAAGTAAATAGATTGTATTTTTAGTTGCACCATAATTATTAATACAAAATTATGTCGTTAAAATATTAATCAAGAATGATGATATTTACAAATATGTAAATATACAACGAATATTTAAGTATACATAAATCAGTATTCCATAATCTAAATAGTATACCTAAGAATAATAATGACATTAATATTAGTTAATATACATAACATATGTTATTTTTTAGGATGAAAAATATAATGAAATTTACACAAATCAATAGTAAAGTACTGGAATTGCATAAAGAAATTGAAGCATTACAGATAGAATTGGAATTACTGCTCCTTAAAACTTTTCCAACATTGTATACTAATTTTTCAAAAAATAACTGAACAAGCAATTAATATGATTTTTTAAATATTACGTCAAAATTTATAAAAATGATATATATATATATAATCCGCTATAAATATGATAGTATATTTTAAAGTTACATTTTAAAATAAACATACAACAAATTAAGGATTCTTTGTAGTGTTTTTAAAACTTAATAGATAGACAAAATAGTAAGTACGTATGCATAGTACATTGCCACATTGGTACATCATGCCATTTAAAATGTTATACAATACTAATCAGATAGTAAAAAATGAGAAGTGTATCGTGTTATAAGTATAGTCGTTCAACTTCAGTGAACTTATTATTAAATTATAGGTAAATATACGATCACATCAGTTAAATGTGCAAAATATCTCAGTTTATAATAGTATCTAAGTACATGGATTCATGCTATATTCTTCTAACGAAATTGTTCTTTTCGTGATGTTATTTATCCTTTATTAAGTTTATTATAGTTATTTTACCTACATATTTCATTTATACTTTATTATATTCTACAAAATGAATAATTCTTCTTCGATATCATTTTCGAATGAATCAAAAACTGCTTTTCAAAAACACAAATCACAAAGTGTGTGTATATTATACGGCTTTCAAATTTTAAATATTTATTACTTATTTGTTAAATTAACATATACATTTTTCTATGTATAATAACTAAATCCGTTTTTATTTTTTTTTATTATACGTATTTTTCAATAAAAAGTATAATTTTTGAAATAAATAAAATATCTACATAGTACTTACTAATAATACCTGTCAACCCTCATCAACAAACACTACAGAACGGAGTTATTTCAGGATATACGAGACTCCTCATCACTAATCATCTTGTCTAAACTTCAAAAAAATTATAATATTCTTATTTTATGCCAGCAGTATGCCATAAAAACAGATTTGCAGGCTTTTCTTTTAAATGTAATATTTTAAAAACTATAAGTATACTTGTATTTTTCAACGAACATTAAAAAAAAAAAAAGTCTGCGGTGCTCACGTTTCAATAAACTACCACACCAATGTAGTATCAAGTATTAAAAAAAAAAAAAGTGGGCAAGTGGGTACCGCTCTGCTGTACATTAGGTGCCGTGTGGATCACTATATTATATATTATAGGAGTGTTAAATTTGAAGCCAATGATACTAATGATAGGTATCATTGTATTCGAAAAACGATTCTGAACGAAGATGATTTGTCAGCCTAAGATATAATTTTCAGTGGTTGGTGAAAAAGGTGGATTATTTTTAATGGCCTGAATACACCAAAATTTAAGTTCTTTTAAAATTATTTTAAACTAAAATTATGAAAAATCTTGTATTAAATTTTCAACTCTTAGCTACTTATACAAAAATTTTAATGAATTATACCTACAAAATAATTTGCAAATATTCATGATTTTGACGAATTTTTGTCAATATTTGAACTTCAAATGCTAATAAAAAAAAATTGTGCCTATGTATTCTTATAATTTTTTAATCACTATAAGAATAAGTTATGAGGAACTTTGCATTAAATTTTCAAGTATTTTGATAGGGCCAAAAAAATTTTATCGACACTTTAAAAAAATTTTTTCAAAAAAATCAAAAATTTCAGTGGTCTATAAATAACACTGATTTTAAGATTTGGTGAAAATTTCAAGTATTTACAGTGATTAGTTTTTGAATTACAACCATTAAAAAAAATCGATTTGGTCGAAAATTGGTTTTGCGTAAAAATTCCCGTTTTTCCGTAATTTTTTTTTTTGTTTTTCTCGATTTTTTTGACAACTGTTGGACAATGTTAACTTTTGATCTCTATAATGCACCAAGGATATTCACTTTTACATCGGAAACCACCCCCAAAGTTTGAAATTGGAGCATTATTTCGACTAGTTATGCTGTACAGAGACACAAAAAAAAACACACATCATTGTAAAATCAATACATTCTTCACTTCGTTCAGAATCTAAAAACACCGACATGATATTCATAAAAGCACTTGAACCCAACACGAGTTTAGTATAATATGCGACAACTCAATTGCCATGCAAACCCAAAAGTTGTTTAAGTACTAACCAAAGCACACAATGTGTCATGCAATATAATAATTTATGTTGAATGACAAAAATTAAAACTTTTATAATATATACTTACTAGAACAATTATTACAAAATAACATCGTTAAATTAAATATTTATAGGTACTAATATTATCATAGAAAATAAAAAAAAAAATGTTAATTTAATTGAATATTAGGTATATTATAAACCACGATGTATAAGATGTATAATTAAAACAAAAAAAAAACGAAAATTGAGATAATATATTTTAAAGCAATAGAAATTTTAGATGTGTTATTGTATTAGGGATATTTTATAACACTGCTTTTACTCAATCTATATAGTAAAATATATATTAATTTTTATTTATATATTATTAATAAAACAAATAACATTTATTCAAAGTGCATATTTTCTTATTTTCAGATTATAAAGCGCAATTATGCATATTATAACTTGTTACAATATGAATGTTTGATCTATGCACATATTTAAACGCCCCTTAATTAACGCATTTGTTTGCATAGTTTGTTTTTGATTTGTTTATTCGCTTATTAAAATAAGTAGTAACGCTTAAAATGGTACCAAGTTGGTGCCACATAAATTACCGAAACGGCGAACACATTAGACATGATAAATGGCTGTAATATTGTAAATTTTAAAATAGTTATAATCACTATTCCATATTATAAACATATTCATATTTACGAATTCTTATTTACTCGTATTTTTTGAAAATAATAAAATTGTCATACACTCATACTGACGTACTGCAATATTATAATCATAAATTAAGGTTCGGATTTTTATTACGTATTCATCTTACGTAGTTTCAAGTCCAGAAATATAAAATTTAGAACATAATACACAGCCATAAACTAAATCCGGTTAAGGAAAATGGGAAAATATGTAAAATTTATAAATTTGTGTGCCATGATTTTCCAAATAGTTCCATATAAGAAAATTATTAACATAAGTGGCTTATTACAGAATTATTGATACAATTATTATTAATTGTAAAAGCTCTAAAAGCTTATTATAAGCCACTTGTTTATATTATTTTCTGAAAATTAATTTTAAAATAGTGAGTATATTATAAATTAATATCAGGTGAAATTAGAAAACTTATAAATACATTTAAATTCACTTCCCTATATTATGTCTTGAAGTTAAAAATATATAGGCGTAAAACATACTTCGTTCCAACATTGTAGTTTTAAAGTGAAACATTAATGCCTATTATACATTTTATACTACATATTTACATAATATCATACCTATTATACAATATATAATAACGATGTTCATCTAGTACCTATCTGTATAATATTATTTGATAATATTTGATTAGTTGATGATTATTAATCAATTATTGGTTATGATGATTTTCCTCCCCAGTTCATGAACGGCGCTGTAAATAATTAAATATATTACAACAAGAATGGTTTCATTTTGATACATCTTGTTATGTGCAATGATATATAATAATGTATATAGGTACTACTGAAAATTTAAATACCCAAGTCTTGAACTCTGAATTGTTTGTATTATAGTAGAATATATTATACAGTACCTATACACTCTCGGGACAGTGATGCTGATGTGTGAATTAGTTTACGATATATTGAAACACTTCAAAGGTTAAACTTTGCTCGAGTAAATATTAACGAATTCCGAACGAGGATATCGCAAACAGAGCGTTTTCCCGCAAGCCAGTTCAATAATATTATATAGACAACACTGCAAGGACGTGTGATGTGTGCTAATAATGTTCAGCGTATAGTAAAATACTAAAATATAATTTAATATAATGAATAAATTATGATGACCACAGTATCGTGATGTAATACACTTGCTTTGTTAACACTTAACGCAAAGTATATTATTTTTTAAAAAATATGCGTTTTTATAAAATATACATAACAAGTTGGTAATACGATTTTAATTAGATACTATTATTTATATAACACAAAGCTTTTCTCATAGTTAGAGAGTGAGTTCCTTATTGAGATGACATCGATAGGACATCATATTATTATTAAACAAATACTTATTACATATTATTATTTCTTTTTTTTTCATCATTGATAAAATATAATTATAATAGAATAGATTATTCAAAATCGAATGTAAGTAAGAATTTAATACAAAAAATAAAAACTATATTTAAACTATATATTATTAATTATTATGAATTGTGTATAAAAAATAAAGATTTTGTTAAAAATAGATGTTTTATATACAATTTCACAATTTTTTTTTTCTTTTATTATCTAGAGAAAAAAATTTAAAGACTTTTTTTATATAAGCCATAGTTTAAATAAATACTTTAAAAATATTTAAATACTATAGAAAGATATTGCATAATATTTTATATTTGTGTATTAAATCTCTGCAATACTATAGGATGTATAGATATATTGTATTGTTATTGGTATTTTTTAATTTGGTTAAATATTGTAGTATTGTATTTAGAAGTTTATTTTAGTTGTAAGATTTAATGCTTTGAAACAAAATAAATTTTACTCAATGTGTTTATATTGATTTGTTTTGTATATACAGGGTGATTTTTTTATCGTTGAACACTTTGCATACAAAGTGTATACAAAGTGTTCAACAATAAAAAAATCACCTAGTATATACTATCAATGTGACATGTATAATACGTTTACCAAATTGATATTTAAAAATAATATTTTTTTTATTATTATTATTATTATTTCCATTTAATCTACTAGTTAATCCCCAATAAATATTATTAATAAAGTAAACTAAATTTAATTAATATCTAGAACATCTCTATATTTGTGATATTGGATTTTTTTTTTTTTTTTTTAGTTTTATGGTTTAAAATTTTATTACTAAGTTAATTTGCTCAAAATTAACTCAAAGTATTCATATTCATATTAAATTATATATATCAACACTCTATATTAATATATACCTACTGACTTCACATACACATAACTTCCAATCTACCAAAATATACGTTTATCAAAAAATTGCATTTTAAAATATTAACAGATTGTTTATTTTTTTATTTCAATTAAATCTATAGTTAATTGATTATTGGTGGATAATCATACTAGAAAAACCTTAAATATTAACATTAATGTCTAAAAGTTAAATTTATACATGATTATATTATATTATTTATTATTACCTATATTATTTAGTATTTTATACTTTCTTATAAAACGAAAGAACGTTCATATAATAAAAAAATAAAAACTAATCGTGAGGAACGTGTCGCATCCGAAATTGGCTGGGTAACTGTTGTTCTACTCGTAATAACTACCTACTATCGTGCGTCAGCGTCTCCATCCCGGGCAGATACCACGTACCTAAAGCTTCCGTTGAAAGGCCTTAAAACGGAATTACCACAATTGTTTTAAATTTTTAATTATATACAAATAATATAAAAAATTACGAAGAATACTACTCTCGTTTAAAACAAAAAAAAAAAAAATACGAATAAAATTCAAGTTTAACACATCCATTATAGTGATCTCTCTCGACAAGTCGACTCAAAACTTATTGTTATAGAACTGTTTACTGTTGTATGATAATAATAATAACAAAAAAAACTATTTCAATTCAAACAATAAAAGAAATAGGCATCTACATGCTATATACGAATAATAAAATATGATTAAATGAAAAACTTTTTTTGTGTACGGAAAAATATAATATATATCATTATATCATATTATAATATTATAATACCTATGTGATAACTATATATAAGACAACAAAAGTAATTTTTATAACAATAAAAAAATAGGTATAAAGGTGGAAAGAAAACATTGGTTCGCGAGAGTCGAACAATCGTAGCCACTGCGTGTTATCTATATGTACTCATTACTAATCATGAGTCATTAGTCATTACTCACGTTATCGCAGCCGGTATCAGGCAGTCGAACGTATTGGACATAGCTGGTTGCGGACGCACGACGACCGAGACCAACTGGTGGAGACTTCAGTGGACCAGGAGAGCGACTCTTAGGATGTCGTGCACTTGCAGAATTGCAACGGCGGCGAATGATGAAGACTCGGGTGAGTGCAAGTACACTTGCAAACGGCTGGAATGCATCACGGAAGCCAGCCACTTCTGTTCAGCCGATGTCGTACCTAACCTTCGTGTCCGATAACTGATTATAGGCGTGCGCAGGCCTCTTTTCCAGGGTATGCAGAATGCTGCCAGTCTGCCACTATGCGGATAAGGGGAGGGGCAATGAAGGGATATTCAAAAATGGTCTTTGGTATGTGTGAGGCTCTGTGTTCGTTCAGGGTATGCAGCTGCATACTCTGCATACCCCCTGCGCACGCCTATGTAACTGATAAGTCGTTTTTGCCTCGGTTCCCGACCATAGAGTTCGTCAGTCACCGATAAATAATGTGATAAAGATGACATACCGCCTTATACGATTGTGCATCCTCTCTTCCTTTTTTTTTTTTTTTACTTCTCTTTGGCTTTTCCTCTTATCCCGATCTCGGTAGCACAGCGGTCGTCGCACAACCGCAACGTATTATGGTTCTGAAAACCCTCTGGAGTGATCTCCAGAGGACCGACAGGAATCGGCGTCGATTCTGATGTGGTTGAATAAATGTACATTGTACACGTGACACCGTCGCGTGGGTGCCGATGGAAATAACGCGAATCTCCTTATCGTCTTCAACAGTAAACTCAGCTACTACTGTTTTCCCAGCCATGTTACCAGAGTCACCTCGATCCGGAAGTATAATTGTTCCTCCTATGGGTAGATTGATGGGTGTAACTCATTAGACGTTTCGGTAACTGTTTCCTCTATTATATAAATATTCCATATACACAATATATCAGGATTTTATTTTTATTTCTTCTTATTTTTTTTTCACTTGGGGTGTTTGACGAAACGTTTTTCACAAAGGGTTTTTTTTCTACGTTGAGACTATCTTTCAACACTCCGTCTATCACAGAGTATGAAAAGTAAATGATCAATTAAAAATTGTCTCCATGATAATATATACTATAAAGATACCAACTTGACAATAATATTAGGAATGACATAACAACTTACTGATTGGCATAATGTAACTATGAAATAAAATACTACACCTTATTTAAATTCAATCATTCCTTGCTTTGGCAAATTTTATAGGAAAAACAATTGTAATTTGAATTAAAAAATAGTCAATATCCATTTAAAAACATTTGTTGGATCTTAATTATATTATAATAATATGGATTATATAAATTTTTAAAATTTATTTTAAGATATTATTTATTTATACTATGAACATTGAATATTCTTTTACTGTTTTATTCTATTTATAGATAAATTACATTTTGAGTTAAATAAGTTAATATAATATTGTACAAATACATATAATTAAATATTAATAATGTTATATAATAAATACACTATTTTCTGTACAAATGATATCACCCTACCGACTACCTTAATACGAAAAGTAAAATAAATTACTTTAATATATCATACTCGTAAAATATACTTAGTGAAACACATAAAAGTGACCCACTCTACACCTAATATACAACAGGATTTCACTTTCCTAGCTTATTTATTATTGCATTACTTTTTTTTTATTCCAGTAAAACTCACGATATAGTTTCACACTTACACTAGTAAACTACCTACTGTACTCAATACTCGTACGTGTGTCATAAACTTGTGATTATGTTTAATGTTTGACTGTTCAAGATTTCGAGTACTTAAACATTTTTTTTTAAATTTTTGCTCAAATTTAATTTGTATATTTATTATAATATGTAAAATAAATAAATATTTTTGTTCAAATAGAAAATAGTTTTATAGATATATATGCGCTTTCCTTCCCTTGTATAAATTATATTATTTTTGCAAACGTCTACATACAATTATTCATTATTGTTATTTATTGCTTATTTGAGCATTCGCACACTTCCAAGTTCTGACCAAGAACTGGAAAAGTCGTTTTAATTCTTATCGTATTTTTCTAGATCGATCGGTACTGTCGGACTGAAAATAGGTCTACTTAGCCGTTACGGTCAGTTTGCAATCCTCTTAAGCGTTTGAGTTCGCAGATAAGATTGATTGAGTGAACGAGCCACCATACGTGACTTCTAATTACGGATAGTCTACTTGTGTGATTTATCCGACCGTGAACCAACGTTGATTTGATTGTTTTTATTTTAAAGTTTTAAACTATATCAATATATCACTATTAACATTTTGTAGGTATTAATATAGTAGACGCGTGTGACCCGAAACGAAATAGATAAGCAAAACGAATGATGAGAACAAACTTCTACATTTTCAAACCTATTTACAGTGAATTTACTTTTACATGATAATATATTTAAAGGTTTTAATTAATTTTGTATTCGGAACAATATGACTAATATGAGCTAATATAGCAGAAGACAAAAAGTCTTCGATTACAATG
Organism: Aphis craccivora; assembly: GCA_009835225.1. Classification (NCBI taxonomy): domain Eukaryota; kingdom Metazoa; phylum Arthropoda; class Insecta; order Hemiptera; family Aphididae; genus Aphis; species Aphis craccivora. Next base: position 164,702 of record VUJU01000036.1, read on the forward strand.
CACAGTTTTATTCGGTACAACTTCTATAATATACATACGTATTATACTATTATAGTATTATACGATAGGTATGACATATATGAATACGAAATATATTCAGCGGAATTATATGGGTAAAGGGTATACGTATCTACCTATACCTACTACAAACAATAGCTATTATATTATGACGTAATATAATATTATGTTGTTTGAAAACGAGTAGAGTCCATTGAGTCCAAAATTCTGAGAAAATTAAAACTTTCCGAACGACGTGTAATTCTCCCACGCAGATCGTCTGTGTGCTTTTCGAGTCAGCTCTTTGTCTTCTATACACGCGTTCACGTCGTCGACGCGTTATTACAGGAGATCAATATTAATAATACGCGCTATTGATCCCATTAGTATAAGAACATATATATAATAAATTGTGTACGGTTTTTGTTTCTTTTTTCTCGTTTGTATTGCTTGTGTTGCGGGCGCCAGTGTGACGACTTCAGACCATATATATATATATATACTTTTATACGAATACGAGTTGTATATAGGTGTATATATATGTGTGTATGTATGAGTACAATGTAATTCAAAGATATATATATATTGTGTTTGTGGCAAAAACCGTGGCAAAATTATATGATATATATATATTTTTTATAATAATTATAACTATTTAACTCTACTACTCAAGGTCACTCGTATGATGTTCACGATTGAAATTTATCAATAAACACTGATCTATAAATGATATACCAAAGGTGTTGGAACTAAATGGTCGTTTATCAACTGACAAGCAGAATGCTGATAATTTATTCTCATCTTACTTTTCCTCCATTAATACATCTGAGGTTATTGATATAGATTACCGAAATATGTATTCTTAAATTTTGATTCACAAATTAATAACAATTATGTTCTCAGTAGATTACGTCTTTCGTAGCTTATCTGCATTATGTGGTGTTCAGTCCATTGGTCCAGACGGTTTATCCGGAGAGTTTCTTTTTCAATTAAGATATAATATTATATCATACCATACCCCCCCCCTTTTATTTGATTTTTAGCCATTCTCTAGAGTCTAAATAAGGGTGTGTTTCTCTCTATATTGAAATGCAGTTTATAACATCAATTTTAAAATCAAGTAATGCCACGGATATAAAAAATTATCGACCAATATACATTCTATCACACTTATCACATTTATTTGAATCTGCAGTTTTAAACTGTATTAAACGATAAGTTAATAATATAATTATCGACAAACAACATGGATTTCGTTCCGGGCGATCGATCACTTGCAATCTAGTATTGAGTAACTTCACTTCATATTTGATGCCTTCCAAAAACGTTCTCAGATGGATGTCGTCTACATTGATTTTTCTAAGACTTTTGACTCAGTTAACCATAAATTTCTATTGAAAGTAGGTATTAGGGGCATCCGGATTCGTTGAACCTCCAATTTCGTGGTTCAATTCATTTCTGCTCAATAGACAACATTGGGTTAAGGTGTTTGGTATTAAATCAAACGTGTTCCCGTCTACCCCTGGCGTACCGCAAGGAGGCCACCTATCACCTAAAGTCCTAAAATAAAAATTAATTGAAGACTATTTATGCCAATAAAATAATGTTGATTCTTTCTCTAAAGTGCGTTTCACGAAACTAGAGATTCCGCAGTAGCGCCCCCGATGGCGAAATTTTGGTTTTCCGTGGTTTCTCAAACTTGCACACAATGCGCGGCAATAAGGCCATTTTTTTTCTAATCCCACACGTTAGGAACCCCTTACAAAAATCGGCTATCGGAAGCGCCACTGTCTCTAGTTTCATGAAACACACTGTAAGTGTTGTAAAACTTGAAACATGCACCAGTTGTTTAAATTGCAGTCATTTTCTGTACATGTTTTAATTTTTTAAAGTCATTAAAACATATACCACCTTTTCACCACCTGATTTAATTATCTCCGTTCAGAATCGTTATTCGTGTACAGTGATCCCTATCATTGGATTATTTGGATTCAAATGTAATACATCCATATTCTAGTGACCTACTATACAGCAGAGTGCTACTGCCTACTCACTTGAACGCCCTTTATTTTTGATTTTACTTAACAAAACATAGGGAACATCTATTTTGATATTACTTAGATACAAGGGGTCGTAATACATTTATATTTTTAAAAATTGATTATCTTTTATTTTATTTTATAATATTATCGAAACGGTGAATCATCAATCATTTGTTGTTTTGTACATTTGAAAACTAAATTTCTACCGAACCGATTTTCATCTGTAATAGCAAATGTTAGGTATGAAGATGACTCACTTATCAAAAAAATTAACTAAGTAATTAATCGGCATAATTAACGGCGTTTCTGTATTGTATGCCGTGTACCGTAGTAAAATAGTGACTTAAAGTCTTAAACGTATATCGTCCATTACTACTTAATCGTCGCCAAGTGCAGTTCGGTAGCAGTAATAACGTTATAGTTTGGATTTTAATATTCACACAATTATAACCAACTGTTTTAACTAGTCAGTTATAACTTATAATATTAACTTTCGATATTTAAACATGTAAAGGAAATATATAACCCATGCATTGCTTAAAATTATTAAATACATTAATATTTTATTTAATTGATTCATTTTTGTGTGCTACTTAACTGCCAGCTATATTACCTAGTCATAATAAATTATGTTTGTATTTTTTGAAAAAGATTTCATTAGTCGTTAATTTTGTAAAAATTAGAAATTAGAATCAATTATTCTATAAAAGATAATAGATTATTCTATTATTTCTATAGACTAACCTGGGGTATAATGGCGCATGGGGTAAAATGAACTATTGTGTACACATTTTTTAAGAATGATATTTTATCTGTTCTTAAGCTAAAAAGTTGTTTAATTTTAATTTGTTTTATATGAAGTTATTTTATTCATAAATTAAGAATACAATCATAACCAATTTTCAAGTTATTTAAATAATCTTTTAATAAAATAGATTTTAATGTAGTATGCGCCTCATTACCCCACTAGGTGCGCACTTTCACCCCAATAATGGGGTAAAAAGACGCATTTGACAAAATTACTAATTATTTAGAATTTTTGGTATTTGTTTTGGAAAATTAACTTTTGACCAAAAAATTGAAATCTACGTAATATTTATGATAGGAAAACAATATAACAATATTTCTAAAACGTGTGTGCTACCATATAATAGCTGTTAAATGTGAAATGCGCCATTATACCCCGGTTACTTGATAAAATATAAACAAAAAAATACTAATTCTTTGTGAATACAATTTTTATGCTTATTAATTTTTAAACAAAAAACAATGACAAAATAAAGTATGTACCTATGAACAATAAGAAAAAAATACCTTTAGAAAAAAACATTGACAAAGGTGAAAACAATAAAAAACTATTAGAGAAAAAGCGAAAAATTTAGATCAGAAAAAATAATATGGCTTATGGCCTCAAACAATATTTTAGGAAAAAAAGGAAAAACATGAACAATTGTTCAATGCCTAAAAATGTTAATAAAAAAGGGGGAAAGTACAAATGAAAAAATATAAGTAAATAATAAGAAAAATTAATAAAAAAGAGGGGGAACGTAGATATAGGCATAACAACACAATAAACTATTATAGGTATAGGGGGGATACGAGATGGCGAATTGGTGCGGCAAATAGTGCAAAAAAGAGCAACTTGTTTTGGGTTATTGATCTTCTCTGCAACGTTCTCGCAGTAGGTCTCGCGGCAGGCGAGACTCGACAACTTCGGACCCGCGAGAGCGACCTACGGTTGACGACGAGCGGCTAGTGCGAGATGTCGAACGCTGGTCTGCAGACGGCGGTGTGGTACAGACGACGACTTTTCCGACGGTCTCGGCGGAGGAAACCGAAACGGCACGGGGCGAGCGAAGATCTCGAAAGCTTGCATATCGGTGATGGCGACCGGAGACGCGTCACGGCCTCAGCCATACGGAGATCGTTCTGGGAGGCGAAAAAGAGAGTCCGGACTGCGCCACAACGTAATTTGATTCCGATTTGCTGTCCCCAAACTCTGAGGGTTTCACCCCTGGTCTCCGGATCCTGTGAAACGCTTAGAGTTCCTTCGATTCCGGCGCCGCTGACATCCGTGTCTAGCCCAAAATAACATCGTCACTCACCCCGTGCCAAAGTCTCCGCCGTTAGAGTCGCACTGCTGCTGCTGCAGCAGGTACCGTCGGGGCGTAAATATTAGAATTTGATTTATTTGATGCATTATTTAATGATAGTGCGAGTCGGGGTAAGGTGTCTATGATGTCAGAAATCAGTTGAATATTATTAGATAGGTATAGAGTATTAATTTACGAGTAGATATACCAACAAAATGATAAGGCGATATTATTCTCTGAAATCAATAGCTTATTATTAACTTTCAATTTAGCAATAATTATTGTCATAATAAATTTACCTATTAATATTATTGCTTATAATGAGAATACAAACATTTTTTTTTCGTTTTATTTATCATAAATAGGTAATATTCTTATATTGTGTCGAATTCCCTTATTCCACAATATCTATTTATTGACTATTTCGTTTAGTGTTATCCGTTATGAAATATTGTATCTTATTGGCTATTGCACAGTAAGATAATATATTGACCATTGCAGGACATCAAGAAACTATAAAATATACATTACCTATATATTAGTATTTCTATATTGTACCTATATTGGCTATATTTCATGCCTATTATTAATATTGAATTATATAATTCCGTATAGAAAAACAGAATTTTATTGTATAAATATTTCCGATCACTATACACTTATTATCCATTTAGATATCATTTTCGATAATATACAATTTTGAAGTAGTATGAATGATGTCTATTCAGTAGATATTTTACTGGAATCCATTTATAGGATCTATCATCCGCCCATAAAAACGATTGTAAAAACTCCTTAGGGGTATTCGAATAATATTATTATATAAATGTATTACTAACACACAAAAAGATTCCCTTAAACCCTTCAAACAATATTACGATGACCGACCCCGTGGGAAAAAAAAGGTACAATAATGTTGGATTTGCTAGGCTCAGTTAGAGCTTAACGTGACATTTCTCGAAATGGTTTCCGTCTGCCCTTTGCTAGAAAATAATAAGAAAAGGATTTGGCAATTTTTTCTTCGGAATTCATATTGCTACAACCTCCACGGAATAACCCAAAGTTTTTTCACATCTAAGTAATGTTATGAAACTCAAACACGTTTACCGCCTGAAGAATGTCATAAATAATATTAATGTATCGTGAAAAATACGTTTACCTATCAAATTTAATTCATTCTATATTATATTATATTATAAACGTTACAAGACGAATAATTTGAAAATCAATTTAGGTGAAAAATGCATTCAGATAATGTGCGTAAACTTAAACACAGAATAGATATTTAACGAGAAATAACGATTTACTTAAGTTAACTAGGTATAATAAAATTTTATTCAATGCGTTTTTCACAAAATAAATACATTTAAGTCTTTAAAAGTACCTAATCAGATTGTTACACTAAGTCTGCGAACGTGTAACTGTAGTATTTTACATTTTACTGTGTGAGGTTTTTATTGGAAATTACTGGAAAGAAATCCGTCTTATTTAAAGTACCTACAGCAATTTACTTTTAAATGTTATTGCAAACATTTAATTTAATTTATAGTCTTTCTCAGAAAAAAAGAATTTTTCCTCGTTCATTGACATAATAATATATTAATATACCGTCGCGTCGCAGTTGTTTTATATTGATATAATATTTTACCGAGAATATTTTTTTATGACTGAAATATTAAGCGTCCAAATGGTTTCATTCACGACATTAAGGCACGTGGGTTAAGGGTTTTTAAGGTTGTGTACGTTTTTAACGAATTTCTGTGTTTGTGAAATACTTTGACAATGTTGGTATAGATATAATATACTATATTGTATAAACAAAATAACAAACAGATTTTGCAGGGTATATTTGTTTAGTTTATATAGATGTATTGTTGAGTGTTTAATCGTATACAAATTTATGATTATAAAATATTTAATATTTGAAGATTAATTGTATTTAAATACTTTGGTTAATCGAGGTTTTATTTAACGTTTTGAAAAAGAAAAAAAATCAAAAAATGATTATTATATTTTAGTATAGCAGGTATGATGATATGTAAAAGACTAAAAAACATATTATACATTCAAGTGTACCATATTAATAACATAGTATTATACTATGTTTTAAATAAATATATTTTCATTTTAGATTCTGAGCGGAACGATATGAATGTATTATTGATTTTACAATGTTATGTTGTGTGTTTTTTTTTTTGTGTCTGTGTACACGAGAAAGTGTCAAAAAAATGCTTCAAATTCAAACTTTGGGGGTGGTTTCCGATAGCAAAATGAATCTAATTGGTGCATTGAGGAGGTCAATTTTTGAAACTCCCAATTGTTTCACAAGCGCCGGGAAAAACCTAAAAAAAATTAAGAAAAAACGGGAATTTTTACGCAAAACCAGTTTTCGACCAAATCGATTTTTTTATGTGGTTGTAATTCAAAAACTAATCACTGTAAATACTTGAAATTTTCACCAAATTTTATACAGAGTTAAATTTTCAAATTTCTTTGAGTTATTTATAGACCACTGAAATTTTTGACTTTTATGAGAAATTTTTTTTGAAGTGTCGATAAAAAAATTTTGGATGACCAAAAAGTTTTGAAAATTTAATACAAGGTTCCTTATGAGTTGTTCTAATTGCAGTTAAAAAAATTAAAAATCGCTAGTCACAATTTTTTTTTATAAGCGTTTATAGTTCAAATGTTTACGAAATCTGTCGAAAACGCGAAAAGTAATTTTGAAGTTGAAAAATCATAAAATTTTTTGTGATTATAACTAAGGATTAAAAATTCAACACCAACTTTTCCATAAGTTTTCCTTCGAGTAGCTATAGAGAAAACTCGTAGCATCAGTATAGGAACAATTTTAAGTGCGTTTGAATTTTAAATTATTTAATTTAAATAGCGTAACGATAACGATTTATCCTCAAACGATTTAAAATATTTGTTATTTTTCAAAAAGTATAAGACGTAGATACTTGAAAATTTTACCAGTTATTAAGATTCGCGTTTTCTATACGTGATTTAAATTACAAAATATTTTGACTTTTTTTGAGCTATTTAGAGACAACTGAAATTTTAAATTTTTCTAAAAAAATTTTTTTGAAGTGTCGATAAAATTTTTTTGGCCGAATCAAAATACTTGAAAATTTAATACAAAGTTCCTCATAAGTTATTCTTATAGTGATTAAAAAATTATAAGAATACATAGTCACAATTTTTTTTTATTAGCATTTGAAGTTCAAATATTGACAAGAATTCGTCAAAACCATGAATATTTGCAAATTATTTTGTAAGTATAATTCATAAATATTTTTGTATAAGTAGCTAAGAGTTGAAAATTTAATACAAGATTTTTCATACGTTTAGCTTACCTTAATTATAAAAGAACTTAAATGTTGGTGTATTCAGGCCATTAAAACATAAACCACCTTTTTCACTAACCACTGGAAATTATATTATGCTAGGCTGACAATTCACTTCCGTTCAGAATCGTTTTTCGTATACAATGATACCTATCATTGGATTCAAATTTAACACTCCTATAATAATATATAATAAAGATCCATACGGCACCTTATGAACAGCTGAGCGGTACCCACTACCTACTTTTTATCAACGAATTTATAGCAATTGAAATTGAAAAGATTGAAAATATGTTTTTTCAATAAAAATTATAAATTATAATATAATAGTTTTTATTTTTAAATTTTTTTATTTAAATATATATATATTTAAGATCTGTATTCATACATCATGCAATAGGTAAATATATTCATTATTGGATAAGGTTTAAATGACAAGAATTGAAAGTCGCCAAATGACGGCACCACGTATTATGATAGCAGTTATAATACAAAATTGAATCAATTTTTCTATGCATTTCTCATTAGATACCTTTTACGCTGTATAGATTAATTTTAATTTCTAAAACTATTTATAACAGAAATTTTTACGCAAAATCTCGAAAAATTTGAGTTTAAATTCAAATTTAACATACTCAGCGACCTATAGTTTCTCAACATTACGTCAAGTTGTCAAGGTACACTCAAAACTTGTCACATTAGTATGACAGCAGAACAATTGTACTCCGGAGAATCAATACGAAATAAATTTTAATAGGTAAACTATTGAATATTTTAATGAAAAACGACAATTTTTTTCCCTAGACTTTTTTTTTATTATTATTGAAAATAGCATTAAAAAAAATAGTAAACGGGGATAGTCAAAGCAGGGGGCAAGATAACTTGGTGCGTTGTTCAATATTTCACCTGCTATAATTGTTGGTCCTGCGTCTTATCCTGGGCAGACAAAAGTCGGGCGATATCAGTGGGTGACACAATCGTCGCGCTTCGTAATAGTCATAACCGTGGTCAATGGTCATAAACTCATAACCTATTATCCAACACACGTGTGTCCATAATAATACGCTATGTAGGTAATATATTATTATGGTATTATGCTATTTGATTTTTTGCCAAGATAACAAAATATTAACAAATAACAATCAGCATATATTATATATTATAGATTTGTATAACAATATGGTTAGGTATATGTATTAAAAGTTGGATTATTTTTTTTGTTTTTATGTTCATTAATTGCATAGAAGATACTTGGTAAAATAATTATATAATACAGTTACCCTGTAACCTGTTTAAAAACGCTTACCATAATATTACATGGTTATTAGTATGCACAGTACCTAAGTGTAATACCTATGATAGGTTTATTGTGTATAATATTAAACACATTTAGGTAAATTTCACCAGTCACAGTAATGTTCCGTTATTCGCCGCTCCCACGCTTCGATAATAAATTAATATTGATACACATATATAAACGTCTTATTACCTATAAGTTAAATGAAAATATATAGATATAGCTGACTTCAATGTGAACATAATTTATTATGTTCATTATTTTAATTGGAATTCAACTCATTTATGGGGAATTGTGACGGATAAAGCCACAAAGGTGAGAAATAAGTAACTACTATAGTCTCATGTCAGTATGCGCTATTGGTGCACTGAATCCAAATTAAAATAATGATACATAATATAAATGATTGCATTGGCGTTTTCTAATATCTATCTTTATAGCATACCTATAATATATTAATTTAATCAATGGTATTATGTGCAATAATAAATTAATAGCCAAAAGGATTTAAAAAAAAATCGTGGAAAACGACCGCAGTGGTTAGCTGCATGTGAACAATTACGAAAAAACAATAATATCGTGGAACACTCGAATAGAGATTTCGAATTTAGACTCAGCAGTTGTGGTAACGGGAGTCGGATTGTAGAGAGGATTAAAATTAAAATAGTTTTGTTTTCCAATATATTATTATAATGTTACTGACTAATATTTTCAAATGAAATCATATTATATTTATCTCGGAAGTATTGTAATACCTAACTAATTTGTGATATTATATCAAGAGAATATAGCGTGAACGAGAGTATATAGAAATAAACCATATTATTAATTATATTGATATGTACAGCATCCTAGTTTCAAGTAAATATAAATGTAAAAAGTAGAAGTTAACACAGTTTTGTGTAACTAAAAAAAAGGATTGGTAGCAACTTGGCAGGCATTAATAAAAACTAAATAACTTTGATCACTGTTTATCTCTTAAGCCTTTATTTGAATAAAAATCTGAGTAGAACTGCCTTTGTCTACTATTACATAATAATAATAATAATACATAATGATAATACAAATTAATATTTTGGATTGTTTTTAATAGCTGCTTGATGCCTATAAGGAACATGTAAGAGCCAAATTCCCAATGGTTCATCTATATTACTTTGTCAGTGTGTGTCTTATACTTTATATGTAATCTTAATGCATCTGAAATAAACATTTTATTTATAGCCCAAAACAATTCGCTCTTTTTTGCACTATTTGCCGCACCAATTCGCCATCTCACCATCTCGTATCCCCCCTATACCTATAATAGTTTATTGTGTTGTTATGCCTATCTACGTTCCCCCTCTTTTTTATTACTTTTTCTTATTATTTACTTATATTTTTTCATTTGTACTTTCCCCTTTTTTTATTAACATTTTTAGGCATTGAGCAATTGTTCATGTTTTTCCTTTTTTTTTCTAAAATATTGTTTGAGGCCATAAGCCATATTATTATTTCTGATCTAAATTTTTCGCTTTTTCTCTAACAATTTTTTATTGTTTTCACCTTTGTCAATGTTTTTTTCTAAAGATATTTTTTTCTTTTTGTTCATAGGTACATACCTTATTTTGTCATTGTTTTTTGTTTAAAAATTAATAAGCATAAAAATTGTATTCACAAAGAATTAGTATTTTTTTGTTTGTATTTTATCAAGTAACCGGGGTATAATGGCGCATTTCACATTTAACAGCTATTATATGGTAGCACACACGTTTTAGAAATATTGTTATATTGTTTTCCTATTATAAATATTATACGTAGATTTCAATTTTTTGGTCAAAAGTTAATTTTCCAAAACAAATACCAAAAATTCTAAATAATCTATAAAATAATTCTAAAATAAAATATCGATTTAAGGCTAAAAATAATTTTACATAGACTGTTTATGTAATACCCGACAATTTCAAAAAGTATTAAAATTTTCACTTTTGAATATTTATGATATACCTATTTTAGATCATAGATACAACTACACCTACACAGGTACAATTTAAAATTACTCAAATCTGGTGCAGGAAAATACAAACACGTCTTATGTTATTTATAGCATTATTTTAGGTCACATTGTACTCGTGTGGCGGATATTAATTCTAGATCTATCTTAAGACCTTATAAGTATAAACTAGTTCCAATTTTTCACGTGTAAACACTTTAAAAGTTAAAAATCAAAAAATTATTTTAATTACCATTCAAGATTTATGCATGTACAAAAATAAAAACATTAAAAACACTCACCATTTTAAAATTATAACATTTATCGCTCAGTTCAAAATCTAAAGTTACTACAAAATATAGCTAAAAATATTTTGAAAATTATATCATGTATGGAAAATTCGTGTATAAATATTTGATAACGATTCAAGTTCTAGTCTCTCAACTACCTATCGAATTACATGCAGTATAATATAATTAAATAAAACAATTTGATTTTGTTTAAAATTTGTTTTGCTTTAAAATTATTGTATTATCATTTTAGATTCTGAGCGGAGCGATGAATCTATTGATTTTACAATGTTGTGTTTTTTTTTTGTCAGTGTATCTAACGTATCGAAATAATGCTTCGATTTTCAACTTCAGTAGCTTTTCTTGTTCGAAAGTGAATCTAGTTGTGCATTGTGGAGGTCATTTTTTGAAATTCCCAATAGTTATCAAAAGCACCGGGAAAAACCAAAAAAAATTAAGGAAAAACGGGGATTTTAAACCAGTTTTCGACCAAATCGATTTTTTTATATGATTGCACTTCAAAAACTAATTACTGTAAATACTTTAATTTTTTACCAAATGTTTATGTTAGTGTTATATATACATATATACAGTTAAATTTTCAATTTTTTTTGAGTTATTTATAGACCACTGAAATTTTCGACTTTTATGAGAATTTTTTTTTGAAGTGTCGATAAAAAAATTTTTGGATGACCAAAAAATTTAAAAAATTTAATACAAGGTTCCTTATGAGTTGTTCTTATTGTAGATAAAAAAAATTAAAAATCGTTAGTCACAATTTTTTTTATAAGCGTTTATAGTTCACATTTTTAAGAAATCTGTCGAAAACGAGAAAATTTGCAAGAAATTTTGAAGTTTAAAAATCATAAAATTGTTTGTGTTTATAACTAAGGATTAAAAGAAAAAAAAGGATTAAGCAACACTGTTTTCCATAAGCTTTTCTTCAAGTAGCTATAGAGAAACCTCGAAGCATCATTATAGGAACAATTTTAAGTGCGTTTGAATTTTAAATTTTTATTATTCAAAAAGTATAAGTCGTAGATACTTGAAAATTTTACCAATTATTTAGATTGGCATTTTCTTAACATGATTTAATTTTCAAAATATTCTGACTTTTTTTGAGCTATTTATAGACTACTGAAATTTTTTTTTTGAAGTGTCGATAAATTTTTTTTGCCCCAATCAAAATATTTGAAAATTTAATACAAAGTTTCTCATAAATTCTTCTTATAGTGATTAAAAAATTATAAGAATACATAGACACAATTTTTTTTTATTAGCATTTGAAGTTCAAATATTGACAAAGATCCGTCAAAATCATTAATATTTGCAAATTATTTTGTAGGTATAATTCATAAAAAATTTTGAATAAGTAGCTAAGAGTTGAAAATTCAATACGAGATTTTTTATAAGTTTAGCTTATAATAATTATAAAAGAACTTAAATTTTGATGTATCCAGATTCCAGGCCATTAAAACAAACCACCTTTTTCACTAACCACTGGAAATTATATTATGCTAGGCTGACAATTCACCTCCGTTCAGAATCGTTTTTCGTATACAATGATACCTATTCATTGGATTCAAATTTAACACTCCTATAATAATATATAACAAAGATCCATACGGCACCTAATGTACAGCAGAGCGGTACCCACTTACCCACTTTTTTGTTTGTTTTAATTATCTCAATCATTTTTAATAGTATTTGAATTTTATTTTTATTTTTCATTTGTCAAGTTGCAATTAGAGTCTACCTTTAAAGTTTAAAGTGGAAGATTGAAGCGAACACAGAAGAAACATATCATTGTAAAATCATACATTTATTACCTACTGCGCTCCTAATTTATAATTTGAAACTCACCTAGTATTAACAATTAAAAATTTAAATCTGGGATAACATTTTATGCAGTCCAAAATAAGTGAGAGCATATCGAATGACAGCCATTAAAGTATCTTGACTCTTGAGAGCAGGTGGATAGTGATGAATTATGATAATGCAAATGAAAATTTACAGCTTAACACTTAGATCAGTAAGCCTCAATAAAACAAACGGTTATCAATAGATTTTTAATGTCAAGAGAATTTTTAACAAAAAACTAATTTTACATTAGTTAAGTATAAGTAGTTCAAGTTAAAAATCAAAATTGTATTTTGAAATTATATAGTATAATTACTGATGAAAAAAAATTAATTACTGATAAACTAGGTATACAATGAAAAACTTGATAATCTCTTATCATATACCTTAAATTATTAGTTTTAATGAACACAATTAAAAAAAAAAATACACTTGTTAAGAAGTATTACCTAAAAAATAAAAAGTTTATATGATTTAATCCATTATTTTGAATAATATATAGAGCTTTCATTTAATTCTTGTTTTGGACTAATCTACATCAATCTATTTTTATGACGTTTAAAAATAAAATTTATGAACTTGAAAAAAAAATTAAGGAAAATAATAGATTTCTTTAAAAATATTTATAATTATTGACATTATATCTCATCCAAACATTTGAAAGCTCTATTTACAGCATTTAATAATAACTCGGTTCTTTGTCTTTCTTCTGCTACACCTTCTTCTTCAACAAGCATTCGTTTAGAAGGTGGGATGTTGATAAAAGGGATAAGCACATCTGTCTTCAATTGCTTATAAAATTTTTTGATAATAAAGTTTATTAATTTATGGTTAATACGGTTTGGTACAAAATCTTTTAAAATATCTCTGATAAATAAAAAGTAATTTTTTATAAGATGTTTCTGCAATTGTACTTGAACACAAATTTCATCTGAAGTATACGTACCACTTAAACCACTTAATATTTCTTTATACAAGTCTGTCATAATATCTTTTACTAACATTGAAAAATCAGATTGGGTTTTACCAGTTTGATACATTATCGTCCTTGCCTGATCGAAATGTTTTGAATAGTTATTTTTTAAAGGATTTTGGCACATACTTGATAATTTAATCAATTGAGATAAAAAAATGGGGTTAGTAATATTTAAGGATTCCTGATGTGTTTTAATGTAAGATCTTATAGACTTCTTAGTACTTTTCGACTTGCTTTCCAATAATTTCTTTAGAGTGTTCTTTATCTGAAATCAAAAGTACATTAATTGCCATAATCATACTAAATAAAAAACATTATGTACCTATTTATTTTATTTATATTTGTTTGAATGCAGTTATAGGTACCAATTATTTACCATGGGCTACGAAAGTTATCTAATAAATAATATCATAATAGAAGTACCTAGTTGAAAAAATATTTTTCATATGAAATCAGATATTATACATAGTTTGCAATAATACACATGTCTATTATATTAATGAAATAACAATTAATTTAAATCGATAAATTAATGAGTGATCAGAAAAAGTATTTATATTATCTATTTGAGTAACACCAATGAAAACAATATTTAACAATAATGTTACACACTTACACAATAGTTTTGTAGTAAGAAATGTAGCTTTATGTCAATGAAATTTTATTGGGAGAATATGAATGGCCAAAATAGTAAAAATATTATTGTTTATCCCGTTGATAAAAACATAAAAAAAAATATAATAAATTAATACATTTTCAAACAAATATTTACTATATACCTATGTATATGATCATACATACATCTATATTAAGTTTTGGAAATCTGTTAAGTTTGTCCAAGTATTTTTGGTCGATAGTATCAAAAATGTTCATCATTTCCACACGCACAATTTCCACACATGATAATGCCGGTTCAATGAGATTTTCCAATTGTTTTCTAACTAAATATTCAAACGCGTCTTGATTAATTGATTTACTTTTCTTAATACCAGCAGTGTTTAATAATTTTATACGTATATCTTCATCACTCAAATCGTGCAAAGGATCTACTTTCATAAATTCTTTAACGAACTGATTATTAACAATATCTGCAATTCTTGCACCACCAACAAGTGTTTTATTGGAAATATCTTTTCTATTTCCAATCACTGTTGCACAGTAAGATGAGGAAATGTCAGTCAATAATTCTGAAATAAATTCTATTTCGCAGTCAGGTGTTTTCAATGTTTGTAATTCACTTTCAAGCTTTATTATGGTATGTTGTAAGTTTTTATACAAGGTTGGAATGGTTTTTTGAATATGTTTAATTAATATATCCCGCAATACATGAGCCAAAACTTGGTATCCATGGTTTTTATAAATGTCTGGATAATTAGATCTTAAAAATTCAGTTTCACTTCTTAGTGTTTCCTCCATTGTTTTATTTTCATTAATATCTTTTTGAGACCTATTAACCACACCAATAATACCTAGTTTAACAAGAATTATTTTTCCACTAAGGAAATCTGTTGTATCTTTTATGGTACCTTGATCAATAAGATCCAATTTTGTAACGACTATGATTGTTCTTGCACCTTCAGGATCAAACTGTTTAGCTATTTTCAGACTTTCTGATGTAGCAGGATCTGTATTAGCAGTGACTACAGCTAAAATTATAGAGTTTGGCTGTTGAGCATATTTAAATATGAGTTTTTCTATTTGTTCGTCAATGTCTTTCGGTTGACTGCCAACGGATAGTTTAGTGATTCCTGGCAAGTCAACAAATGTTAGAGTGTATAAGGAATTATAAACTTGTAACACTATGGGCTTGTCAGTAATCCTTTTATTTTCACCAGCCAGAATATCTGTTCTTTTCTCTATTTCTTGTCTTACTTCATCAAAATTTTTAAACACAACGTTGGGCTTATGTGAAAAACAAGCCCATTCTTTTATGTTATCGTTATTTGTTAATTTCAACATAAATTCCCTATCTTTGTTAGTATACTTGATCATTTGTAGAATTAAGGGAGTGCGAGTTACAATGCCAGTTCCTCGAGGCAAGAAAGATTTACCAACCAAATTCTCAAAAACTGAACTTTTTCCAGAACTTTGGCAACCAACAACTATAATTTGAGGTAAATCAATCGGATTTTCATTGACAACAGCAAATACATCTTGCAGTTTATTAATTGTTTGAATCAGCGACTCCATAGGTAATTTCACAAAAACCTGTAATCTAAATTATTAAAAGGTTAAATCTTGAATTGTATATTTTAGGTACCTATTGATTATATGCTATTGGTTCATTTTCACATATTGTATCTGATTGGAAGTGATTTTAGACTTTAGTTGATAGATACTTCTCTTTTTAGATTGAAAAAATAATTATTCTCAATAAGTACCTAGTTATCTTTCTTAATAAATAAAAAAAATAAAACTATCATGATAATATAATTAAGTACATGAAATCATTGCCTAATGTTAAAATAATATTTTCTATTGGTAGTATGATTTTCAAAATATTTTGACACATTTTATACTACACTATCATAGGCGTGCGCACGGGGGCAGCAGAGGCAGCAAATGCTGCCCCTGGAATCTCTTTGAGGCTACTGCGGCCTGTAAATATTGAATAATGGGCCTCAGTAAAATTATATTTCCACAAATGACACACAAATAAAATAAATCATAAATATTGTTTCTTTTTTTTTTTTGGTAAAGTATTAATAAATATTTTATGATTGTAGAATTTACCAGTATAAATAAACTAATAGACCTGACTACTACTGCTTTAAAAATAGCCATGATTTTAAATAGTAAATATTTACTATAGGCTTGTGGAAAAGTACACCTTTAGTGGCTTAGTACCTTACTGTATAACTTTTTATCCAAAAAACAAAACAAATAACCAATATAATTTAAATTTTGATACCCAATAATAAAAAAAGTAAAACTATGGGCCGGTGAATTTGAAGAATGGGCCAAATTAATCTCTTGCTGCCCCTGAAACCAAAAGTTGCGCATGCCTATGTACACTATACAAGTTTGAGAATTGAATACAATGTTCCATAATATTTTGTTATCATATTCAATACCTTTTGGCTATTCATATATTTTGTTATCTATCTAAAAATATCAACAAATTAAAAGGTACAATAGATTTCTTTTATAGCTATTTCAAATTCAAATTTAGATAAAATTAGATATTTAAACGAATAAGTACAATTTTAGATATTTTGTTTTAATTTAAAAGTATTTTTCGCGAGGACTTGGAACTAACATAATATTATGTTACGGTTAAAGTCCCGGTTGAAGTATACAATTTTGGTGTTTTTACGAATTTACAATGCCCGGACGTTGTTTAAATGGCCTTCGTATACTAGGCAATATAGATAATATATTATTTAATCGTAAAGTATAGTCAAAACTCAAAATATAATGAATACTTAATATATATTTATACTATAACATTTATATTATTAGAAGATATAATTTTTATATCATTTAATATTGCAAAAATTGATAAATTGCTTTCGTGGCAAAATCCAAATCTACAAAATTTGTAGTTTTGGATTTGGTTTATTTAATAATAATCAGTTTAAATAATGCATTAAAGCCCGAGCATTGTAGAAAACGTCCAAATTATATGCCCATCGTATCATAAATACCATAGGCGGCATTAGGGGGGCAGAGGGGGAAGTTGCCCCCCCCCCCAAAATATTGAGAGAGCAAACTTATCATTTTTTACCCTCATAAATTAAATATTATTTAAACAATTTTTAATTTTTATAAAATATTTATGTTGAAATTACTTTTGTACAATTATAGGTATAAGAAAATTATTCCCTGTGTTAATTCAGATAAATATTATCAATACTTTACCATAAATTAATATAAACTAACGTAAATTATATAAAACTGTTGATATTAATATAATATTATGATTACTTTTAATGTTAATAAGAGCCAAGTGCCGCCTATGATAAACATATTGTATTTTATAATATAATATGTATATTGTACATTTCAATAATTGTATAGACAATAACATTTAAATAAATATCATGTTATTTTATCTTATTCACACCATTATATGAGATAAGTTCTAATGTTGTATAGATATAATATAAAATATGTACGTCGTATATTCGTATGTGACACCATAATGTATGATGAAAAAATTAAATATTAAAATTTTTTTTAATACAGTAGACGCCGCTTATAAGACTCACGGATATAAGGTTCAGTCGCTTATTAGACTCGAAATCGTCTGGAACGGTCCAGACGTATCCAAAAACATTAAAAAAAAAATCGGTTATAAGACTCAAATTTCGTAAAATAAGTAGTAAAAAATAAACTTTTTTGGTTATAATTTAGAAATAAATTATATTTTTTTCAAAATAAAAAACAAGCTTAAATTACAATTTTTTTTCAAAAAAAATAAATATGTTCATACTTATACACATAATATTTATTATACCTACATATTTATATAAGTAAAATCAAAGTATGTATGTGATAAAATAAAATTGATGAATAATGAAAATTTTTTTCTACTCCGCCTATAAGATTCATTCGGTTATAAGACTCACTTTATGCTGGTCCCCAAGTGAGTCTTATAAGCGGTGTCTACTGTAATTGTTCTTTTTTGTTAATTTCCATCACGAATAAAGGTGGTTACACACTAGGCCAGTAGTTTTCAATCTTTTTGGACTCGCAATCCACTTTTTTAGTCCTACATTCTTTGCTACCCACGTAAGCTTTGTAATTATTTTCTACCTTATATAAATTTTATTTTTATTTTTAAAAGAAGACTTATCGCAACCTAATTTTAAAGTTTACGCGACCCACCGGTTGAAGACCATTGCACTAGGCCAGGCATGTCAAACACGTGGCCCGCGGGCCGCATGCGGCCCGTGGCTCATTTTTTTTGTGGCCCGCGGCTACCAATATTAATGGACAAAAAAAAAATATTAAAATA
>VUJU01000036.1:183585-202928 GCA_009835225.1 Aphis craccivora
TGTGCGGCCCAAATAGTAAACTTTTCAATATATTTGGCCCACCTGATACTTTGAGTTTGACATGCCTGCACTAGGCGAATGGCTAGGCTAGATTTTAAAATTTTATGAATTGTATTAGCTTACAATACAGAGATTACACACTATTACAAATAACTTTTTATGCGATTTAATAGCACAATTACGGAAAAACTTTATGATTGTTCTACAACAATATGTAGTTGCAAGTTTTATTTTTAATCAATTCGTTGTGCACTACGGATACGTAGTCACAAGCCACAGAACTATTTTCAACGAACTAATAATTGTATTTTTAATTATTTCACATTTGTCATTTGGTCATTTTATCAGATTATTAAGTATCAGCTAAATGTCATTCATGTAGCTGGATGATGGGACAATTTATTAATAGTAACATTACAATATAAATGTGTATATAATATTATGTAGATTTTATCGCATAATTATATAATCATATTATACTATCTGTTGTGTATACCAAATATAAAAATGAAATATTGTCATTATAATTATTGTTTTTGTTATTACAATATAACGTCATAATAATATTACCTCAGACTATATGAAAATAGTCATAAAATTCATAATACAGTCTGTGATATTAGTATATTACTATAATGTCTATATTAAATATTATACATTTAAATAGGTACCTTATTCTATACGTATATACAGTTTCCTTGTTATTATTATTATTATTATTTATTACTATCATTATTCATTACATACCCTAATACTTATATTTTACTTGTGTCTTGTAACATCACTCACATCAGTGGCGTATTTTCAATTTATTTTTTTTTGGGGGGGGGGTGGNTGGGGGGGGGGGGTGGTAAGGGGTGTCATCATAATGATATCAGGCTACTATAATTATTATTACATTAGTGATATATTTAAAATCTAAAGTCTCCAGACGCATTCAATAATTATTCTTTGGGGGGACACCAACACCCCCCACCATAAATACGCCACTGTGTCACATATATTTATAATTTAAATGCATTGTTGTAGTACCAAATACTGCCATAAGAAATACAAAAATATATTGATGTTTTGAAAATTAATCATCCCACTACTTAAATTGTTTTTAATATTATTATCACCATGTCAATTCGATATAATATAATCCAATATTTTATAATTTATTCCGCTGAATTCCAATTTCTTGAGTAGATACTAGATAGGTAAATGTACATTTTTGAGACGAAGATAACAAATTTTTATTTTTTATGCTAAAATTTGAGAGGTTAAGACCCATGATTTACCTTTTAATTTTATAAAAAGTCAATCCACTGCTCTAATATCAAAATTAACAGCATACCTACTTTTAAAACTGGTAAACGAAAATTTGCCATGTCGTACGTGTGTAAGACGGAGACAACACATGCGAATACAACCACAACGTCCACATGTTAAGACACTCATTAATATTTATTTCAGAAAACATTTTTCGAGATATTCCTGTACCAACCAACTCCGTTCATCTATAAATTAAATATACTAAAGTATATACGACGTATATTATACGTATACTGATAGTTAATACTATAGTATATTTAATCCATGGCTCATCAAAGCTTTAAATAGTTACAATTCATAGTTTCATTCTTATTCGTTCCAATAAAAAAAATTTAAAAATAAATTATTTATTTAGAAAAATGATGTTTTCTAATTTTTACATTAAAAGAAAAAATATTTTTAAAAACGTTCTACTTTAAATAAATCACACGGTATAAATACAACTATTCGCAAGGCCGGATTAAGGAGGATCTAGCCTGGGCGGTAGCCCCGGGGCCCTCTCAAGTACTCAAGTAAAGGGACCCAAACAATTTTAAGCCGATAATCATTTTTATATTTTAAAAACTATTTTTTTTTATCGACAAAAATAACTAAATAGTAAATACAAAAGTACTATGGTAGGAAAGACGCATTTTACCACGAACTAATATTTATACATATATATTAGTTCGTGCATTTTACTGTTATTTAGTATTTTCTTTAATATCAATAATAATATCAATAGTTAATAATGTTATTTATATCTGGTAATAGTGTAATACCATAACTCATAAGACTTATAATTTATATGGCTGTGGGTAATACTGCCAGTATTAGTAGAAAACGTTAAAATCATTTTTAAAACAACATATTTAAAACTAATTTAAAAGTTATTATGAAAATTTGAATTTAAATTAATGAAATATGAAGTATTTACTTTTATTATACTAAAATTAGTAGTTTTATATACATAAATTATATTAATATAAACCTATTAATTTTATAATGCAATTGACAATTTGTGAAATAGTTAGAAAAATGTATCGTTCTGCGAGCATAACGAACGGCTTGTTTTTTCAAAAGGGCCCATATGAAATTTCAGCCCCGGGGCCCAATAAGTCCTTAATCCGGCCTTGATTATTCGAATACTGTACGATTATGATTATATCAATAATTGAATTTACAAGGAATGAGAAACTAATAATTTTTATGGTAGGTACATTATTATTATAAAAAAATTAAGAGAACACTACATTATATTCCTCGCCTTTTTAGCACCCTTTTAAAACATAGTACTTACACAATAATTTTATTATACATTTACACCAAAATACTTTAATATAAGGTATTTAGGCAACTATAAACTGTATTATTATGTATTGAATCTACTAACTGTTATTATTATCATTTTCAAGTATAATTTATAATCTAATTATTACTATCATATTGTATAACTTGAATTTTCTGAACATCATTACAATTTGCATCCGATTATTAAAAAATAATATCCAGTTACCCACACAGACTTCTATACTAATATATTCTAAAATAGTTCTAATAAATTCTAATAAATAATTCTATAATAATATTATGTTCTATATAGACATCTGTGGTTACCCATAGAATATTATAATTTATAAGTATTAAGACTTAAAATTTAAAGTTATCTACATGAATACATTTAATAAAAAGATCATCATCTTAATTTGTATACTTACATAAAAAATATACACAGATCTGCTGAGTTTTTCGACGGACGAAGAGTTGAAATGAAAAGTACAACAGACAATGGATATAGTCAATAATTTTCAGAAGACGCAATGTAGAATGAAGACGACAAGCAGCAACCGATAACGATGACTGATGATTAAATCAAATACTGTAAATCATTTATAGTATTAGATTAAACGTATGTGTTTCTTATTTTTATAGCGTATATTGTCTAGTGGAGAATTGACATGGACTATAATAATAATTATAGTGTCACCGAGCACTGGAGAGTGTAGAGTGTAGACAAAAGACGAAAATAATATGTTTAAGAACCGATATGTTTACAATAATAAAACTAATGTCTATTTTTAAGTAAAGCGGTTATTATTGTTATTGTTGCTACAACACGCCAGCCACGTCGTCTAGCCCAATCAGAATTTAAAATTATTATATTATTATCTATACTTATGAATTGTGGTTACTGGTTGAGTCGACGCCTGACGGGCAAGCACCTCCGCTCTTTTATTCCGAAAAATATTACCTATGCATTAAGTACAAAAACTTAATGTACAATTATATTATACACTTAGACTTAGTGTATGGTATATGGTATAACGTATAACCCGCGCCGAATATAATATTATAACTTATAAGTATTAAGTAATAACGATTGATAATGCTATCAGTTTCCAAATTTTCATTTGAGAGACATCATTATCCTAGTGAAAAAAATATCAGTAAGCTGATGAAACGTTTTTTATTATTCACAGAAAAATATTGTTTTCGACTAGTCGGTTTCCGTCTAAAGCCGTCTGTAATCTGTATTTAATCTAGAAATGGGAATAGCACGCACGCCACGCACCAATCTCTATGAACTCAAATAGGAAAATATAACGATGCAAATTTCTCTTTTGATTATAAACATAAAACCTAGTTATAAAATTAATATAATTTATCTGGTTAGCTTTAAGTATTTTTTATTTTACTAATTGTTTACCAAAAAGCAAAATTTCGTATTTGAGTGGTATTACCCGTTGAGTGGGGTAATGTACTAATACCATGTGCACTCGTGTGAATTCCGCGCAATGATTTTAACATGAAATCACATACGACATACCACTGGCAAACCCAAGGAGGGGGGAGGTTATTACCTTTCCCTTGAGCATATTATATACACGTTAATTACATTGTGACTTGTGAGAAATAATAGTTATATTCAGCGTTACGTATTGAATTACCCCCTTGATAAATTTCTGGATCCGCCCCAGTCACATACTTCATACAATCAAACATGAAATCATACACAAATACATTATACATAATATGCGATAATATATAATATGGTATCCAACTATTATTGAAAAATCAACCATTATAATATCTATCAAATATATTTATTTTTAAGTGCCCAATAAAGTATAGTTAAGAGGCGAGTGGGGCGACCAAACAGTCGAACACGAACTATATACCGTCTATAGTCTATACCACAGAATACCTTTTTATTCGGTGACTAATGACTATACTATTATAGTTGGTATTAAACATTTACATTACACGTCATTACCGAATACAATATATACATTATCATTTATCAGAAATTACTATTACAATATAGTAGGTACTTGTATAATACCAATTAACATTTAATATTATTTATATTTTTTTCATCAATGTGTAGAATATTTTATACTTCTATATTTATTTATTTAACATAGGCGCAATTTGAGGGGTACTTGGCACCCCCAAATTTTTAATAACATCGAATTTTTAAGTGGGGGAGGGCAAAGTTGGTTACTCACTGGTCAATTTAAATCTAAAACCCCCATAAAGTTAAATCAAATTGCACCTATAATAATGATAATGAATATAATGATACTACTGTATTACACGTCTTGTTTGTCCATGGCTATATTAGGCTTGTCAAATAACTATTTCCCTCTGTTTATTTTACCTATATGTTCACTGGTCAGTGGTGTACGGCAATTTCCATGAACAAATGAGAGAGCAAGCTAGAGCATATTGAATAACAGCCATTAAGGTATCTTGAGAGCAGGTGGATAGTGATAAATTATGATAATGCAAATGAAAATGTACAGCCTAGGTATCTCTTAGATCAGTAAGCCTCAATAAAACCGGTTATCAACAGCATTTTTTTTCAATATAAAAAGAATACTTATGCAGTTATGCAGATTGAGTTGTAAAAAAATTGAATTTCTAATGAATAAATAATTATACATTACCTCGTTAAGAATAAGGTGTAAGCGGTTTAAGTTGAAGTTAAAAATCAAAATTTTATTTTGAATTTATTAAATATAATTACCTAGTCACATAGTAAACTATACAATGAAAAACTTTAAAAACTCATATCATATATCTTGAATAATTATAATATTATGGAACACAATTAGAAAAAAAAAATAATCCACATGTTTAGTAGGTACTTGAATAATATATAGAGCTTTCGTTTAATTCAAGTTTTGGAATTATCTACATCAATCTATTTCTATAACATTTAAAAATTAAATTAATTTACTTGACTAAGGAAAAAAATTTAGTAAAATTCAATAATAAATTTCTTTAAAAATATTCATTGACATTGTATCTCATCCAAACATTTGAAACCTCTATTTACAGCATTTAATAATAACTCTGCTCTTTGTCTTTCTTCTGCTACACCTTCTTCTTCAACAAGCATTCTTTCAGAAGATGGGATGTTTATAAAAGGGATAAGCACATCTTTCTTCAATTGCTTGTCAAATTTTTTTATAACAAATTGTATTAATAATAATAATACAGTTTGGTACAAAATCTCTTAGAATATTTCTGATAAATATAAAGTAAGTTGTTATAAGATGTTTATGTAATTGTACTTGCACACAAATTTCATCTGAATCATACATACTACATAAACCAGCTAACATTTCTTTATACAAGTCTTTTATAATTTCTCTTTCTAACGTTAATAAATCATATTGGATATTTTTTAAATTTCTCAACTTGTCCAAATATGTTACATTATTACTTTTAAAAGATTTTTGACACATAATTGATGAATTAATCAATTCTGATAAAAAAAATGGGGTTAGTAGTATTTAAGGATACCTGATATGTTTTAATGACAGATCTTATGGACTTTTTAGTTTTTCCCAATTTACTTTCCAATACATTTTTCAGTGTTCTTTATCTGAAATCAAAAATACATTAATTAAGATAATCAAACAAAATACAATACATTAAGTACATATTAGTTTTATTTGCATTTGTTTGAATGCAGTTATATATAAATATAATTATTTACCATGGCTCATAAGAGTTATGAAATAAATATCATAATATATAGAAGTACCTACTACCTACATAGTTGAGAAAAATAGTTTTCATATGAAATCAGATATTAGGGCCTAGGGATAGGTATATAGGTACTATATAGTTTGTAATAATACTTTTATATATTATATTAATGCAATAACAATTAATTTAAATATATATTATCTAAATTTAAAAATTATGGAGTGATCAGAAAAAGTATTTATATTATCTATTTGGGTAACAGCAATGAAAGCAATATTTAACAATAATGTTACACACATATACAATAGTTGTGTAGTAAAGAATATAGCTTATAAGTTATAAGTCAATGCTATTTTATGAGAATATGAATGACCAAAATATTAGAAATATTATTGTTTATCCCATTGATAAAATTATAAAAATAATAAATGAATACATTATTTAAACAAATATTTACTGTAAACATGTAATACATCTATACATACATCTATATTTATTTTTGGAAACCTTTATAGTATGTCCAAATATTTTTGGTCGATAGAATCAGACATTTTCATTATTTCCACATGCACTATGTCCACACATGATAATGCTGGTTCAATAAGATTTCCCAATTGTTTACTAACTAGATATTCCAACGCTTTTTGATTAATTGATGAACTTTTCTTAATACCAGCAGTATTTAATAATTTTATTCGTATATCTTCATCACTCAAATCTTGCAATGGATCCATCTTCATAAATTCTTCAACAAATGTATCATTAATAACTTGTACAATTCTTGCACCACCAACAAATGTTTTATCGGAAATATCTATTCTATCTCCCATAAATGTAGCACGGTAAGATGAATAAATGTCAGTCAATAATCCTGAAATAAATTCTAATTTGCAGTCAGGTGTTTTCAATGTTTTGAATTCACTTTCTAGTCTTATTTTGGTATCTCGTAAGTTTTTGTACAAGATTGGAATGATTTATTGAATATTTTTTATTAAAATATCCTGCAATACATGAGCCAAAACTTGGTTTCCATGGTTTTTATAAATGTCTGGATAATTAAATCTTAAAAATTCAGTTTCATTTTTTAGTGTTTCCTCCATTGTTTTATTTTCATTAATATCTTACTGAGACCTATTAACCACACTAATAATAGGTACGTAGTTTTACAGAAATTTTTTTACCACAAAGGAGATCTGTTGAATCTTTTATGGTACCTTGATCAATAAGATCCAATTTTGTAACTACTGCAATTGTCCTTGCACCTTCAGGATCAGATATTTTAGCTATTTTCAGACTTTCTGACGTAGCAATATCTGTATTAGCAGTGACTACAGCTAAAATTATAGAATTTGATTGTTGAACATATTTAAATATGAGTTTTTCTATTTGATCGTCAATGTCTTTCGGTTGATTGCCAACGGATATTTTAGTAATTCCCGGAAAGTCAACGAACGTTAGAGTGTATAAAGAAGTATACACTTGTAACACTATGGGCTTGTCAGTAATCCTTTTATTTTCACCAGCCAGAATATCTGTTCTTTTCTCTATTTCTTGTCTTACTTCATCAAAATTTTTAAACACAACGTTGGGCTTATGTTAAAAACAAGCCCATTCTTTTATGTTATCGTTATTTGTTAATTTCAACATAAACTCCCTATCTTTGTCAGTATACTTGATCATTTGTAGAATAAAGGGAGCGCAAGTTACAATGCCAGTTCCTCGGGGCAAGAAAGATTTACCGACCAAACTCTCAAGAACTGAACTTTTTCCAGAACTTTGGGACCCAACAACTACAATTTGAGGTAAATCAATTGGATTTGCATTGACCACGGCAAATACATCTTGTAGTTTATTAATTGTTTGAATCAGCGACTCCATAATTAATTTACTGAAAACCTGTAAACTATATAATTAAAAGGTTAAATATTGACTTACATATTTTAGGTACCTAACTATGGTTTATATGCTATTGGTCCATTTTATCAAAAATATACCATATTATAATAATATGTATATTCATAACATGTAATACATTTTTAATTATAAAATAAAATAATTAATATTTAATTATTGACTTAAGTAATAAAGAAAGTTTTTTTTTTAGTAATTTGTTAATTGAGAAATTTTTAATGTTTATATTTTTAAATTATCATAAAATTCTAAACGCAAATACTCTTAATTTTTAGATTCTGAGCAGAGTGATAAATGTATTCATTTTACAATATGTCATGTATATTTTTTAGTGTACACACTACACGACAAGTAGTTAATAAAATGCTTCGATTTTCAACTTTGAGAGTGGGTTTTGATAAAAAAAAAAAAAAATAGGATAAGGTTTGAATTTTAGAAAAGTCAAAATTCCCAATATTTTGTAATATTATGATCGAGAAAAACTCAACAAAATTATGAAAAAACAAAAGTTTTTAAGCAATTCCAGTTATGACAAAATCATATTTTATTGTGTTACGGTGTAACTCAAAACAAATAATCGTAGACACTTGAAAATTTCCCCAAATAGATGTATGATTATTTTCTAAAAAAATTGTAATTCTTAAAATATTTATAGGTATGAGAAATTTAAAAGTTTTTAAAGTTTTTTTCTTTATGGACGTTTGTTAAAAATTATTCGCTGCTCCGCAGGTTAAAAATGCTTGAAAATTGAATAAAAAAACTTCTCATAAGTTGTTAATTGCAAATATCGAAAACCAATGTTTATAAAATTATAATAATAATGCATGTATAACTTAGTGTCTTAGTATAAGTGTTTAAAGTAAGAATTTTGAAAATAATTGTGAAAATCTAGAAAATGTATAAATTATTTAATAGTGAGTTCATAAAAATATTTTTTTTTTCAAATTAAGATTTGAAAATTGAATACAAAGTTCTTTATAAGCTTTTAAACATAAAAAAAAGAATTTATCTGGAAAGCAGATAGGTATATGTTTTGTTGTCATTTGAAGAACAATTTTAACTTTTGAGCTTTTTATAAGTTATTATGAGAAATAAAATTATTTTTAAAAATGCTGAGAAATATTATTAGTTGGGTCGAAATTCTTAAAAATTTAATATAAGATTTCTCATAACTAATTTGTCTAATTTATACCATAACCATAACATCTAAAAAATATAATTATAAAGATAATTATTTTTAAGAGACATTAAGGTACAAATTTGAACGTAATTACTTATTTAAACGATACATATCAAATTATTATATCATAACTCAAAACATTATTCGTAGTGAGTAGGGACTTACTAAGTTTAAAGGAATATTATATTATTATAGCCTATAGGTATTAATAAATAATTTTATTACCTATACGTAATAATATTTTTTAAAAAATTATCTATTAATACGTAGAACCTAACCTGTTTTTACTTTTTTATAGAATTTACAGAAATATTATACAACGATAAGTATACCTATTATCAAATTTAATATTTTTATCTGATAGGAAGTGATTTTAGTTGATAGATACTTTGATTTTTAGATTGAAAATAAGTATTCACCATGACAAAATTTATTTTGTCATGGTATTCACAAGAAGTACCTACTTATCTTAATAATTGAAAAAATAAAATAAAATAAATAGGTACATGAAATCTTTACCAAATGTTGAATTAATATTTTCTATTCATAGTGTTATTTTCAAAATATTTTAACACGTGTTATACTATTTTTAGACATTTAACATTTTCTGTTTTTATTTTCAGTTTTGTATTTTTAAATATTTTTTGATAAAATGATTTTCACTCGGTCAACAAGTTTGAGTATTGAATAACAAGATTCCATAACATTTGTTATCATATACCTATTTAAAAATATTAAAAAATAAAAGGAACAATAGATTTTTTTTTAGATTTATTTCAAATTCGTATTTAGATGAAATTAGATATTTAAACCAATAAGTACAATCTTAGTTATTTTGTTTGAATTAAAAAAATATTTTTCGCGAGAACTTGTAACTTACATAATATTATAAAATTTGGGAGTTTTTACGAATTTACAATTCCTGGGAGTTGTTTAAAATGACCTTTGTATACTTCGTATAGGAAACATACATATTACATACTATGTATATAAAATAATATATTTTAACCGTTAAGTATAGTAAAAATACCAGGCTACCAGGGCCAGATTAAATACTTTATGCTAATTATTATTTGTAGATTTGGATTTTGCCAGGGAAGCAGTATAAATATTTAATAATAAATGGTTTAAAAATTGACACTCACCTTTAGGTATTTAATTTAAAAAATATATGGTTTTAAACAGTGTTAGGGATGTTAATTTTTATTGTAGTTAAATACACCACAAATTAGGTACCTTTCGAAATTGTAATTCAGTTATTTTAAAGTTACTTTTTGAATTTTGTTAAGCTGTATTATTTTTGAGATAAATTGAGAAATTGCAAATAATATATTACTTTTTATTTTTAAATAAATGATTATGCTGCCTAGACATTAACTAGGTATATAAGTAATGTATGGATGTCGGATACCTACGAACCAACAGTCACAGAACTATTTTCATCGAACTAATAATTGTACCTATTTTTAATTAGTTCACATTTGTCATTTTATCAAACTATTAAGCGTTGTCTAAAGTTATTCTTGTAACTGGATGATTGGAAAATTTGTTAGTAATATTCCAATGTAAATGTATCTATATAGTATAATTAATAAGTTATAACCTTATTATTACTATCATAATATTGTATAACTTGAAATTTCTAAACATCATTACAATTTGCATCAGATTATTAAAAAATAATATCTATTTCCCCATAGTATAAAGACTTAAAAGTATAAATAAATAAATATATAAAAAGATAACTATCTTAATTTTTAATACTTACATATAAAAGTTTACACAGATCTGCTGTGTCTTTCGACGGACGAAGAGTTGAAAAGTACAACAGAATATAATGGGTATAGTCTATTAGTCAGATGATGCGTTGAAGATGAAAGCCGAAATGCAACAACCGATAAAGTTGACTGATGATTAAACGTATCGTGCAAGTGGTTCTCTTTTTGATAGTGAATATTGTCTAGTGGAGAATGAACATGGAGTACTGACTCGTGTCACCGAGCATAAGAGACTAGAGGGTGACGAGAGTGCAGATGAAAATATGTTTAAGAACTGATATTGTTTTATTCTATGTTTTTACGATTAATGTCTATTTTTAAATAAAGCGGTTATTGTTGTTATTGTTGCTACAACACGCCCGCCACGTCGTCTCGCCCAATCATTATCCAATTATTATCTATACTTACGAGTTATGGTTGTGTCGACGGGCAGGTACATCCGTTCCTATTCCGAAAAATATTATGCATTACATAATATTGTTGTGTGATAATATACAATATACGCTTGGGCTTGGTATACCCATGAATCACAATTAAAAATATAACAGTGCCGTAACTACCGGGGGTGCTAGGGGTGCAAGAAATTCCCGGTCCCCAAATTAATTCATAATAATAGGCCCGTGGACGAACTATTTGGAATTTTTTTTAAAATATTATTATGATTATAACACAGCATATTCTGTGGTTATAACTTATTGTACCTATGTCTCATCAGATATCGGAATGAATACATCTTAAACTATAGGAGTATTATTATACAATAATGCTAATAATAACAATTCGGTGTATAGTGTATTTAGAAATTAAATTATATATAATATAAATTATTAGATTAAAAGAAAACAAATTACTTGAAAAGCAGGAACTAATCCAAATCAAAAAAAATAATTATTTTATTATCTAATATTTTCCAATATTTTTATTTTTATTTTATATTGAAAGGATATAATAAAATCTAATTAAATACTGCCGGCTTTTCCTACACAATTCTGCATATTATTAGACAATTTATAAAATTGTTTGGTACTATAAGAAGTGCAAGATTAGAATTAATATTAATTTATAAAATGTTATTGTAATTGTTGAATACAATATATTAATTGTAATTTATTTGTATAAATTATTAATTAGATACCTATGTATTAATGTATTGTATATTAAATATTAGTATTGAATATTAATTATCATTAAGACTGTTCAATAAAATATGTACCTAATCGACAAGATGTTTCACGAAGTAGTAAGTGTAGCTTAATGTCCCGCAAACAGAATTAAAAAATATTAAAAGGGTAATGAGTGATAAAGTGTACCCTGTTTCTTGGGACACACGCTATACGCCTATACGCCTATGCAAGGTCGCAGCTTATCATTCGCACATGAAAATACCGGTTACCCGTATAAACTGTAGCTTTAATAATATTAATATACGAGTAATATCATCACGACGACGGCTCTGCGGCCATAAAAGCTATTATGATGTGCGGTGAATTTTGTCGCTCAAATCGGACGGGCAACGACGTGTTTAATTTTGTATTTTTTATATCATAATAATATAAAGAAGAAAGAACAATAGTATTATATACAGGTACCTATATTAATAATACTGTCTAAATGTCTAATGTTTACACGCAGGCCCGGCGAGTTACCGAGTTAAACTCGCTGGGCCGCTTAAAACTTAGGTCGACTTAGCAATATATGGCCGTAAATATTTGAATACCCCAAACTCTGTTACTCTTAACTGCTCAAAAATGTATATAAATATGAATTAATGACATTATTTTATTGAAAAATGGGCCGCTAACATTTTTAGGGCCGGTTAAAATCCTAAAACTCGGTGGGCCGATACCTCGCCTATCCGGCGCTGTTTACACGGCATACGCGTAGTCATATATGAAAATTATCCTCGGAATGGCTCGTATGCACTAAATCAATGTAAACTAAAAACGCGCGGGTACGATTGATACATTGCGTATGATACGCGTCCATGTGAAACGGGCCTTAGATTTAGATTGTGCTACACTGCTACGATTCCTATCATACTATTCGGAGTTCGGACGGCGTGATGGATTTGAAATTTATTTGTGTAGTTTTTTTTTTAATTTATGTTTCCTCTTAATCCTAAATAAATATAGGTATTATGTTATTATTTTATCATTTTAATTTTTTTATATGATGTTTTATATAGTTCTTTAATTTTTTACCAACCACTGAATACCACTAATATTATATTCTTAACCATTATATTTTTAATTTTGTCATATAGTGGCAGCTGGTAGTTTTTTCAATATTATTTAAATTTCATTGCCTTTTTAGTGGTATGAGTTTAAAAAACTAACTACCGTTTTAGGTCACTTTGCTCCCCACTCATCTATGTACAATAATGTATCTATATAGCTACAAACAGGAAGTGATATTTTTTTAAGGATTTATTAGGTATTTTGGTCCTTGGCTACACGGCCACATGGGCCTTATAATATTTGCTTACACACACACCAGTGGCGTAATTATGGGGGGGGATATGGGGATATATTGAGAAAAAAACAAAAAAACAATTGACTATTGATATTAAAATTTATAAAAAATATATTTAATTGTTTACTTTATTCTCTTTGAAAACCATTACTGTACCATTTACCTTCTTTAATTTATAATGATAAATTAATATAATATTGTAATATATGAGATTTAATGGATAGGGGGGGGTATGGGGGACAGAGCCTCACTATAGACCGATAGTATAAACTTATATACCACCCCAGAACCAATTCCAAATTACGCTATTGACACCCAGTACCCACCAATATATTAAACCTAGTTGCGGGACTGATAATCGTGGATATACCGTACGCGGTTACGCCGAACATAATATATATACTCAATTAGTAACCAATTAGTACGTAACTATAGATGTAACTACAATAAAATCCTATCCGTAATTATTATCATCATTCATGTAATTTATTTATTTATTACCCAATTGACTATGAATAATGATTGATAAACCTACCTCAAATTATCTATAAACTATTAACAACATTTCTTGCACTTGTATTATTTAATATCAACAATGTTATGAATGTTGTGATATTTTTGATTTGTATTATTTAATTTTCGTAAACAGTACATTTATTCACATTTATACAATTATATTTACATATTAGTTTAATCATTTTTACATTTATTTATTTGCATTATATATTAATATATTATTATTGTCTAATATTATTTTTTTTGTCCTTTCCGGGGGAGGCACGGAGAATTATAATAATATGCACTAATTCCAGTGGATCTTAACCTTTTTCGAATGACGAAACACTTAACATTTTATAAGGTTTTCGTGGAACACAGCCATAAAATAAAACAGTAATTATATTAATTTTTAAATATATTAAACAATAAATGTATATAGCATAAAACAGTTTGCAAATATGTTAGTAAAACGTCTTACTTATATCTTTGTGTTTTATTTTTAAAGTCAAAATGTTAAGAGAATGAAACTAGAAATACTAAATAAATTTTTTTTTTACTGATTTTAAAATTTTGTCGGAACACTTAAATATCAAGTCCACGGAACACCGGTTAAGAACCATTGCACTAATACCACGTTCACTTGTGGGAATTCCACGCAATGATTTTAACATGAAATCACACCCATGAATACATGGTACAATGATACATATTATGCAATATATTATATGGTTATGCCGTTATGGTATCTAACTATTATTGAAATAAAAAATTGAAAAATCAACTGAATGAATAAATCAACCATTATAAAATCTTTCAAATGTACCTATTTATTTTTAAAGTACACAATAATGTATAGTTTAGGGGCGACCAAACAACAGTCGAACACGAACTAATACAGTCCATAATTCAAATCATTATCCTACACAGTTTAGACTAGCGATGTCTCGAGGATAATATAATAGACAATAGAGGTTTATCCCGGGACCCGGAATAGCAGGTATAAATATACAATATTATGTTATACACTTATACCTAATGTTTCAATTTTGATAGTTTATAATTATAAACTACTATCAATAGTAGATAGAAATAAAATTATCAAAATGTTTGAAGACAGCCATTTGGAGGGGAGCTAAAGTCCGTTATAGCCCTCCTCCCCTTGGGTGCGCCCTTGTTTACAATGTCCATTGATTAAAAAATTCTATAATTTTTGATACTATATTTAGATCCATAGACGATAGGCCCTTAAAATAATTTGTTAGTCACAAATTGTCTGAATTACTTTACAGTGATTGGATTGGGAAATGTACAGTTACAGAATGTTACGCTGACTCGTTATTAGATGGCTCACAGTTACATACATCATACATCAATTCAATTTTAGCGCACGAAAAACAAATATTTTTTTGTTTATTTAAATTAGTTATAGATTATAATAAAACTACTACAAAATAATTAAAAATATAGAATAATATACTAGTTTAACATTATTTACAAATATATTATATAAAAAAAGAAAGTTTTTGACTCGAATTAGCATTACCCTTGGTATTTGGATAGCTGTAATAGACCCTATGTATAACAAAGATTAAGTACAGTCACCAATACAACGATAGTATCCCTTGCAGTGGCGTAGCCAGGAATTACCCGAGGGGGGTGGGTTTACTGACTTTTTATTTTGATCACCTCTAAAATGCATTGTCCAGGAGCGGTAAAATGTATTGAGTTGTATGATAATTGAATAATACATTTCATACATAAGTATAAGGGGGTGTTTGAACACCCAAAACCTCCCCTGGCTACGCCACTGACCCCTTGTATTTTTAAACAAATAACTCAAATAATCTGAGTAAACTTAAAAAATTATGGGCAAACTTCAGCCCCTTTCACCACAAGCCAATTAAAAGTTACGCCTGCGCTTAGTATACCTATTACCTACATAATTTTATAAATTTATAGATACCATTCAAAAAACAACCTCAATTATGACCATGTGTGGACAATGGACATATTATAACGACGCAATTGTGTTTTACCACTAATAATTTTAAGCTTTTTATAGACAATTGAAATTTTTGAAATTGTTTTTTATGGTGTTGATAAAAAAATTTTAAACTGTCAAAAAGCTTTATAGTTTTGAACTAGACCATCATATAAGGTTATCTTAGACTAAGTCAAAATTTATTTATAATAATAATTAATTCAAAGATTATTATCAATAATAAGACAAACTTTTAACTTTCATAAACATATAATATTATATAAAACAAACCATAGCTGACTTTACACAAATGTGATAGCTGAAAATAAAGGAGATTATTATGAAACAACTAAACAAATGTAAATGATTAAAAACATAACAAAAGTCACAGTTTGTAGTACTATGTACTAGAGAGCCTACTGCCTAGATATTATCTAGGCTCTCTACTATATGTACTATGTTCACGAAGTTGCGTTATACAATTAATTGTACGATGGCGCGCGTTGTTCGTTCGTAGTATTCTACGACATAGGTACGTCATACCAAATTTACAAGGTGTCTGGTGTACAACAAATAAAATCTAACCTAATAGCAGTCCCCAAGTTACATTCCTTTAAATCATAATACACGGTCTTAAATTATAACATTATGTTTTAAAGAATATTGTGGTTATATCAGTATTATCTGCATGTATCTAGTACTATAATTAAGTACAGTGTGTGGTGGACACTCCGTACTTATAAATAAATATTGAAGATAACGATGAAATTGAAATCGATAATTTATTTTATAACTATTTACTTTATTACTTTTTGGCATTTATGAATACAAAATACGAATATTTAAACAAAGATTCACTTAGAATTATATAAATAATTTATGATGTAACTTATAAGCTATAGGGAATTTCTTTATACTATACCTAACCAAACAAAAAGAAAGAAAGAATTTCGTGATGGGGACACATGCCTTCAATACCCCCTTATGATTACTACACTAATATCTATACTATTATTTTAATCTCGTTAGTTATTAATTGGCCAGTGTCCTTCGTAGACCGTAGTCATATTTAGTTATCGCTCATTCGTTAAATATTGTTTTTTTCATATTTATATCGTATTTCATGTTATTTTATTTACATATAATACATTAATACATATAGATACTATCAGTGGCGGCGTGGATTTTTGTCTATGAAGTATGAAGTTACTATTTAAAATACACAAGTACCCGCACCCATAAATTTATTGTTGTCGTGTTAATTTGGAAAGCTAACGCATAGTCTACACACAACCCCAATTCATTAAAATGCATAATTTACTTGTAATGTACGTGTAACATGGCTGGGATCATTATAAAATATGTATACTCAACTTCATTCCACATGAAGCCATCGCTTCACAAAATAGCTATTCACGCCGGCCTCTAGTCTCTATTGCGGGCGTCCTATACTTAATACTTATAGAGTTATTACAGAGTTTCACAGTACTAACTATAATTAAATAAAACTTATGGAAAACTCATCATTTTTAGTTAATCTAATAAACTCTTGTACTATAGAAATTGGTATTTTAATTTTACAATAAAAATTGTCTCTCGGCTTTCTAAATCAGAATTTGAATAAATTCAAATTTTTTGTCCTCTTCTTTGGCTAAAAAAACAGTATTGAATTACCTATATAACTATGATATTTTTAATTAAAAAATATTTTATTATACCTATTATATTAATTTAACTACATAAAACACTAAACTATTTTATGTATACCTAATTAGGTATGTACATAATAAAATAATTAAAAAAATATATATATACGTCGTTTGGAAGATAATTTAACAAATTATCTATAAACTATAAAATGTAACGAATTAGTTTTTGTTTGCTCATAGAACGACAGGTAATTTTGATGAAAATGTACATGATGAAGGAGAAGGAGAAAATATCGGTGGAGAAGATTCGTCACACGAGTTAGAGATAGATTATATATGAAACTATACCAGCTCATTTGATAGATATTCTACTCCAAAAAGTAAATCACAAAATAAATTCAAGATACAAAAAAAATAACACAATTTCAAAGAGAATTATTAATAAATTTATCTACTTCCGAGCAAGATGTGACATTATCTGGTCCTGATATGGAATTCTATTTTCCTTATTACCCGATTATTAAGATTATATCATGAGCAAGAAACAGATTTTCGTCTCATGACTTTACAATATTTTAGGAACATATCATTGGGATCTAATCAATTACAATCAACTCCACCATCTTATGACATTAATCAAAACATTACTCAAATTCTCCCTATCGAAACTCAATATTCAAATGTATATTCTTCAGAGTTCAACCCTGGTTTGGAGTACAATCAAAATCATAATCTTATGCCACAACGCCCACAACCCATGCCATATACTAGCTCATATACTTATACATCTGATCAATCTCAACAACCTAATACTATAGTGGAGAAGTGTTTGGAAAAATTTGATATAATAAATAAGTAGAGTTCATAATCTTATATTTACTGCAATTTAAAAAGATGTGTTGTTTTATTTTTAAACAGTATGACTTTTTTTTATAAATATTTAAATAACAAAGTTTGTTATACAATATAGGTACCTACGATAAATATTACCTAATGTATTTCATTTCATTAAAAAAAATTAGATCTTAAATGAAAATAAAGTACTACATTTAGTATCTACTATATAATATTTTGAAATCTCTCAGTACACGTGATTATTGATAAGACTTTATATTCATATTCATACACCATGAATAATCGCATTACTCGATTTGTAATATATTCACCTGGACACGAATATCCATATAGTTATAGTATATTATATGTTAGATCACCATAACATTTTTCACGCTATAGGTAGTTTTCTTCCGACAAACGTCTATTATATTATAGAGGTCGTATCCCATAACTCAATAAATTTCGATTATTAATTTTTTAGATTTTTAGTTGTGTTATTTCCGACAGTAATTTCATTTTATTATTAAGTATTATTATTTTTTGTTATTCCGTATAACCACATACTTTTTTTTTCTATTATTTTTTTTCACTATTCAGGGCCCGGACAAGTAAATTAGTTTAGGCGTTGCATGTCAGAACACGACAAAGGCGTGGTGGGTCATCCTTTTTTTTTGTGATTAATGATTAGGGACCGTCAACGTTTAAAACACTTCGGTCACAAGGGAAATGCCGATATTGCT
>VUJU01000036.1:211203-229759 GCA_009835225.1 Aphis craccivora
TAGTTATTGTTTTGTGTCATATAATAGATGTAATTTATTATATAGTTACCTTTTAATAAAATAAATGTATTACCTAGACACCTAGTATAATAAATTAGATGCATAATCATATATAAAAGATTATGCCGATTATGGATAGGTATGTTAAGGTGTGTTACATAGAAAAATGTAATAATTATATATTATGATTATAATTAATTATTTAAATCATAATAAAAAATAATAATCTCGAGAATAATGTACTCGTATTTAGTTGGTATGGGGTTTTTTTTCCTATGACGGGGCTTTTTTTATCCGTTGAATGTTGCTAGGGGCTTTTTTATCCGGAGCTTTTTTTCCGGGGCTTTTTTTTCCAAGATTCATTTTGATACATGTATTACAATCATAGACCTTATACTATTACTACCTTATACAATACTACCTAAGTATAAGGTCTATGATGAAAATACGGAATATTTTTATAAGTGCATTTGTTTATAACCCATTTATGCATAATACCCATTATTTGTTATCTCGATTATTATAAGTATCGATTTTAGTATTGTGCTGTTCACGGTGTTCTTTTAATTTACAATCCGCAACGAAAAAATTACATTTCGAATTCGTTAAAAATATCAATAATAATTTTTATAAAGTAAATTTAAGCATTTAAAATAATAATAATACAAATTATTTTGAATTTTAATAGATATTATTTTAAATGTATGATTTACATTATACCTACTTAAATAATAGCATTAAGATTTTAGATTTTGATCGGAGAATTGAATCTGTAGGATTAATTCAATATTTTTTTTTTTCTTGAGCGGTTTTGTTGGTACTTTTTCATTATTTTTTTATCATTATAAACTAGACAAGAAAATTTTCAAAGTCGTTAGAAAGAAATACTGATCATCTGTTGAAACAAAGTTTAAAATGATGATTTAATATCATAGACTGAAGTGAGTGGTTTTATGTACAGATTAATGATAGGGACGTTTCCGTATAGGTAACTTATGGAGATATCTTTAAT
The DNA here is from genome assembly GCA_009835225.1 of Aphis craccivora. Lineage (NCBI taxonomy): Eukaryota > Metazoa > Arthropoda > Insecta > Hemiptera > Aphididae > Aphis > Aphis craccivora. Next base: position 212,216 of record VUJU01000036.1, read on the forward strand.
AGACTTTTTTATGTGAACTAAAAATACTATATAGTATTATATTATTATATTATTATATTATATGTTATTCGGAGGGAGCGGAGGTAATAATAAATTCTAAAATAAATCGGATAACCAAATTAAATATTTTTATACTGAAACATACAACAAATAAAATGTTTTCATGTAGAATAAAAGACTAATATTTTCATAATTCTCAAGCAAAATGTCAATTAATGTTCAATGATTTAAATATAAATTACTATGTATAGAGTATATCATGATGCTAATTGCTAATTACTATAGTATTACTATTATCTCAATATTATAGGTACTATTTATACAATATTAAAATATAAACTAAATTGATATTTTCGAAATCTGAGAAACTCATATAATATATAATGATAATAAATTAAGATGATCAATATCATGAAAACATTGCTCAGACATCATTATTTATATATCATTTATAGAGATTTTAATGTGAATCATAAAAATCATCTACTATCATACATAGAAGAATTAATAAGAATACTTGAATGATGAAATTATGTGAAATATAATATGGAAATAATTGAAAATAATTAATGAACATACATCAATATAGTTACGATAAAAATAATTATGATTATTACATAAATATGCATAAATTAATTTTATAAATTATAATATAATAATATTATAGTATGTATATTGTACCTATATAGACTCGGAATTAAAAAGTTGATGTGACGTTTAGAAAAAAAAACATTCATAACGATTTTTAAGCGTGATAAATGATAATATTAAACATAATATTACATATCTACTGAAGACCGGATGACATAATGTCTGCGAAGTCTTCAAGTTAGTTTGCATGTGTATTAGTTATTATTTTAATATTAATTACGTACTTTATTTTTTTACACGAGTCGTGGAAAATATTCCTAGGTTATGACACACAACATTAATATTAATTATTATCGTAATAATAACTAATATTATAATATATAATAATATTTAGCATTAAAAGATGCGCAATGCGTATTATAAAATAATATAGTATTACCCTGCACAGTACACATATTATGATAACACGATAATTTCACTATGTGTCGTTTATATATTTTATATTAGGTATATAATAATGATTATTGTTGTTAGAATATCATAATGTAATCACAATCATTGTACGGAAATAACGAATAAATAATTTGACCAAAAACAATAATTTATCCCCAAATCCTAGAAATTAATTCCGCGACACGAAATATGCAATGGGTAAACGGGAAGAGATTTTATATATTATCATCATTATGTTACAATATCATATATTGTACTGCAATATTATTGGTACCCATCGACGTATAATATTCGGCTTGCTGGTTGATCATGTGAGTTGAATGGTCTACATGTGTATGAATTTGTGGTGCAAATTGTTCACACAAGTAAATATACCTACCACCTACGATATAATAATATAACCGTTTTCGTGTTAAGACCAGTGATTTAGATATAATATACGAACCGGTAACGATTTACGCACCGCCGAATTACGTAGTTACATTGTAATAACAATTATTATTGTAATAATATACACATTATAATAATATTATATGATTATAGTATTATGAAACCGAGCGCTCGGTTTGACCTGCGAAGTACCTACCTACTGTTTTTCTCCATTTTTTGTTCTATTATATTGTGATTTCGAGCAGAAGTATAAACTACAAAAGCATAGCAATGATAATTACAATTTAAAATAATTTATCACAAAAAAAAGGTCATTTCTCGCACATTTCATTTACTTGCTGTATATGCTACACAAAAACAGTTCTATAATCATATGGGTATTATGGCATTACAATATTATTATAAGTGTGGGTGGGTTTGAAAACAATTTTATAGAACGTGAAATTTACTAAAAGTATAGGCACCTACACTTTTCTCACATGGAAATTGTTTTCATTTTAAAACTTGTCATTAATTCGTAATTATTTTTTAAGTGTTATAAATAAAATACAAATGAAACAGTACTGTTGTCTGTTCATTAATTATTCATATAGTACGTCAAAATTTAAATAATATTAATATTTGAATATTAATTTTTATGTTATACTATATTATATGGTACAAGAAAGCTTGATTTTAAAGAGCTTTGATTTATGCAATTTTAATTAAATGTCGAGAAAGATTTAAATTAAAAATTTATTTGAATATTAATTTAAATTATTTCGCAAGTGGTTCTACGTCAGTACCATTGTTGGTTGTTCTGAAATTATGACATTTTACAGAAAAAACTTTTTGGGTAAGAAAAAATCAAAAAAGTTACAGATAAAAAAAATAAATTTTTACTAAAAATATAGAAAAACTTAAGTCGCAGTGTCATTTATATTTTATCTATAACACTTATACTGACGAAAAAGTTATTCAAGTTTTAAAATATAAAAATAATGGACTTTAAAACAAAAACACTTTCTTTGTATATAAGTGATTATAAAAAAAAAAAATAACATATTGCATAGTCAGTTTTCTACTTTTTTATAGTGAAAATTTATTTTTTACCAGGATTAGGTATATAGATTTATTTAAATAATTTATTGTTTAATGAATTATTTAAATCTTCATACATGGAATTTTTTTATAATTATCAAATGCTAATATTTATAGTATCTGTTACAATTATTATAGGTAGTTTTTAAATCTATGTCGCTCATCACATATAGTAAACCGCACTTTTCCCTCTGAATCACTGAAAGGAATACAAAGAACGATAATATTGTTGCTGCATCGATTTGATAGAATATTATCTATTCTAATGTATAGCGCTATACAAACATATGCGTATAACATATTATTCAATGTGATCATTTTTCTACGAAATCGGATGACGTCTTAGGTATATAATATTATAATTTATCACACGAAGGTTTTCCCTATTTTACCATACGCCATATTATATACCCTTATGTATTAACTGCATAATGTATACAGTTTCGCTTGAAACCCGCTCAAATGTAAATATATACAGGATGATTCACCAAGCATGATGCTAAATTGCTAACACCTATTTTCCTTTAATAATTAATTTATTAAAACTTTCATTTTTTTAATATAATTATACCATATTTTTTAATTGTTGAGATTTTTTATGCTATACTTAAGGAGCGTCGTGGGGCGATTAAGCTTCTGTAATTCAAATGAAAACTCCTTTTTTACTGTAAATTATTTACTAGATATTTTTTTTAAAATGTTAATTATTTAAGTACTTGATACAATATTCGAACGAGTAATTTTTTGGTTATTAATAAATACAATAATCTTTAAAAATAATTTTACAAAAACATAAAATGTAATACTAAATATAGAATTTATTATACTTGGAATTAATTTTACGAATTAAAAATATTGATAAATTAATATTAATTAGTAATTACCAACATTTTCCAAACATGATGTTAGCCTCACCATCATATTATCTTCTGAACCCATCATCGTGGACTGTTTGTCTTTAGAAGTTAAATAACTCAAAAACTATACATTTGAGTTTTGGTTTCTAATACGTCAAAATGTTCAGAAAAATAATCCACTAAGTAAAAATGTACAGTAAAAACTAGAAAACCACCTAGGGAACCATCCCCGGTTCTCGTTTGAAAAATGGAAATTTAGTATCTTCATCAGACATTTTATTTATCTAACTTATTATTCCGAAAGTATCACAAAATATATCAACCATTTGAAAATATGGTCAAAGGATATGTTTATAAATTACAAAAATTAACTTTTGAACATTTGTATTATTGAAAAAAAAAAAACGGGTAAGTAATAATAGTATGCTTGCGATGAATCACCCTCTATAGTCTATACAGACTATAGTATGTAACTATATTCAGTCGCCGTCGTGGCCCGATTGATATTTAGATATTATGCGCCAGACCTAATAATATGTATATCTGATATTATCAGTAAACGGTTATTTGCATTTCTAAAACACGGGATCGGCTCGATGTTGTTGGCCACCCGACCGGGATATACTGCTGACCATGCAATACGAGCGTATTTATTTATTTATTTTTTTTCCGACTGAGGATTTCAAGATACTCTTACAGTATTACAGCTGACCCCTGCGCTGTATCATCTGCATATATAATACATATTATACGTACATTTTTTATCGGGGTCCATTCGAACTGGTCGTGTTTTTTTCATTTTGCCCACTGTGCTCCAGAACGCAATATCCGGTATCGTCGTCTTGTCGTATTACTAATAATACGTCTTATTACTACAATTCCGATTGTAGATCGCAAATCCTGATGGGTAAGTCTTGGGATAAAAAAGGTCTCATGTAAGCTCTTTCGGATGATTTTGAGGCTACAAAACAGGCGAACACACAATATGTAAAAATTGCAATAATGTCTGTACCTATTAGTGTTTGGAAATCAAGGCGCATAGTTTTAAAGTTGATTATATCTCTGGCTGATCGCTGAAATAAACTAATGTTCAATAAACCAACATTGTCTTAATAGAATTAATTGAAATGGCATGTCACGATTGTTACATATTCATATACTATATATAGTGACTATTATACACACACATCTCACACTATTACGAAATATAAAACATTTAGCAGCTCAATACGCAATTGTTTTTTTTAAGCATATTTTAATTATATTAAAAATGCGATTAGATAATGTTTTATTTACTATTTCTAACATTATGTAGTGATTGAATAAATATATACTTACATAAAAAAAATATATATGTATATAGTTTTACTGGGTTATTGGATTGACTTAGGTTGAGGCGTTGAATCATTAACATTGTACATTTATTTCAAAAAACAATAGTTCTTAAAATATTTAAAAGTGGTAAATAACGATATTGTTACGTCTTATCATAACAATATTGATGTTAACGATGGTCGCTTATGAACTCAATGAAGTACATTTTAAATTACATTTGCTCTAGAAGAGTTTACAAATGCTCGTCAGCTAGTTATGAAATTGACTCCAGGATAGCTTACATCAGATATTATTCAGGATAAAATTAAGTAAATCCCTGGAGAGTAGGGTACTATTATCTATTGTAGACAAATTCAAGAGAGAGAGAGAGAGAGAGAGAGAGAGTTTACAATCGTCGTACTGATACGAATAATATTGCCATCAACGCCTTCCAACAAATCATATGCATAGTAACGAATGATATCGTCGTAGTAGACAAAACACACACATATATTGCAATTATATGTAAATTTTTACTGTATACTTCCTGTTAGGTTAGTCCAATATCTGCAGGAAAAACATGCGCACGCATTTTATCACTGTGGTACCTGGCTTCGGTGTAACCAAATAATACATCCATTGCAACACATATTTGATGCGATAGGTATCTCATTTATAGTTGGTGTTGATGTGTATGTTTTTAGGTGGATGAAGGATTAAGGGTTTATTGGGTTCCAAGAAATCGACGGAAATCGATTTATTTGGAAACTTTCAAAATTTAATGAAAACACAGTTACACACTTACACGAAATGGTAATAATATGTGCTATATCACTGCTAATGGGATTTATATAACGAGAGATTATTTCAATGTCATAATTAACGTATAAGTTCATACTCCATTATATCATTACCACACAAGACAAGACATATAATAGATATTTTCTATATCAACGTAGGTTATACCTATCTAAAAATATTATATAAGAAAACGTATTAAATAGATAGCTATTATTCATAGAAAAATAAATACCAAGACTTCCAAAGTATAATTAGTTATTGTACTATTTAAAAAGGTAAACTTATAACTGTAAATATCTCTTTTTAAACTGTAGAAATTTGGGAAATAAGCATATATGGCTAAAAAAAAAAACATAATGCATGTATATATATCTCAACACATGGGACCAAAAATATTTATATTACATTAATTGTTTATTATATAATGCAAATGATAATTATTTTAAATGTACTAACATACAAATCTAGTTGTATAATTGTCAATAACTTTTAATCGGCGAAATTAATACAATATAATAATAGAACATCGCCGGTTTCTGTTAAAAAATTGTTACTCTTCCCTATTTCACAAAATCATACATAATTGTATTTCATTTTCTAGAAAAACCATACATTTCCTTTCTTTCAGATGAAAATTTTTTTTTATATGACGACAATTGAATAATATTGAATGATTAAAAAAAACAAAATGACAAAAAAAATGAAACAAATAAATAAATAAAAAAAAAAAATTAAATAGACAAATTTTTGACTTTTCTTCAATTTATGTGTGATTAAATTTTGGTTTTCGAGTAAAAAAGTTAAAATTTTAGAAACTGAATACAAGGTTTCTCATAGTAGTTGCAGCATAATGTTGTTACCACAGTAAAAATAAATACATAATCACTTTATTGTAATAAGGGTACCTATAATAAGTATTTAAACTTAAATTACATTAATATGTTAATTATTTCCCTGTGAACCATAAAATGATAAAATAATGTGGGAAATAACTAAAAAACTAATATTTTGGTTTTTGGTGTAAAAAAAAAATTATAGCTTAACAATTATAGCTCATAAATTTCATGTTATTTATAATATTAATCTATAAGTGGTGCTTTCACAGCATTCACAGCTAATCAGTGGCGGTTATAAGGGGGGGCGATAGGTGGTTCGCCCCCCCTCGGGCTCTTTCTTGATCATATTTTACGTTTTAATCTGGGATAGTACCTATATATGTATACTATTTATAATAATGCTCTGGGGGGTTCCCTATTTTCGTCCTCCCCTTGAAGATCACATATAACCGCCACTGCAGCTAATCTATACAATTTTTTTCGACAAAAATCGAATGCTACTTTATAAGTATATTTTCATACAGCGAAAAGTAAATCTTCGGAAAAGGAAAATGTATGATTTCGACTGACAAGAGAAATGTGTTTTGAGAAAACGGATAACTCTTAAATTAGTTAAATTATTATTATTATTATTAGAAAAAAATTATGATTTAAAATGCTAACATAATATGAAAGCAATAAAATCTGTTAAAGTTAAAAAATACGAGTTGTAAACATCCATATTTTAGCATACAGCAATAAAGCGTTAAACAATTAGATACTTATATTAATTATATTTAATTAGTCGTATGTAAAATATTTGTTTCCATTTGTCCATATTATACAATAACATGTTCTATATTTGTACTCTTCTTGACGTGCATAAAATATTAAAACAATGTATACTGCAATCTAACAATAATGGCATAGTGCCATAGTGGATAACAAATTATACATACGTTATATATGGAAATGGTTTGTTTGATAAGTCAATACGGTTGATCAAATATGATTACATACTACAATACCAGAAGAGGACTATATTGTGTTTGCATGATTTGATAAATCACCTATATATGTGATTGTAAACATATTTATTTGCAGACAAGCCGACAAAAACATTATTATGAATAAATATGTGCATACGTTTCCTTCGGAATTAACAATAATTTATTATAATTATAAGTCTGTATGCATACAATTATTATGAATGTCTGTATTTGGACTTTGACCTTATAACACGCGCAATTGTACAAATATAAACTCAAAAAAAGTATTTTAAAAATACTAGGCGTAGTCTTTTACTGTAATAAGTATAAACAATAATTATTTTTATAGTTTTTCTTAAGGTGTTATGGTTAATTACCCCAATTTTTTTTTTTTATCTTAAATATATAATATATCTATGGTCCTTATTTTCTTTCTGACATTAATAATGGTTTGGAAGTTTCTATGTTTACTTTTCTTCACATAGGTAGCTATGTAAACAACGCCAATACATTGACTTAGTTTTGTTCTAGGTGAAAAGAGTAAGTAATAGGTAGTAGATAGTTTACTTATAACTTTTAAGCACACACATTCACACAATCATCGTTGTTCTTGCAATCAATCTATAACATTAGACAACATACATATATATATAGTTCGATGTTTGATATATGGTTGATAATTAATTAAAGTTATATCTACTATTGGACTATAATAGTTTATGACTTTTAATTTAAAATAAAGCTGCAAATACACTTGTATAATTGTTAAACAATAGCTTTTAGAGTATTCGTATTAATTATACGTCAACGTATTCTCTTGAAAATAAAATGTCCAAAGTTCAAACTCAAACAAAGGCCCTCCAAACACTAGTGTTTACTTCACTACTTTTAAACTTGTGGGGATGAAAGATCCAATTAGAATTGTTGTGCCCCATGCTATATTAACTTAAATATTGTTTAAGTTGTGTACTACGCTTCGTCAATTCAAAATTTTAATATCTTAAATTTAAATAGGTAGATACTTGGATCCAACCATTTGATTCTGAATAAGAATATAATATATTAATATTTCATGTTATCAAATAAACTTGTATAAATAATTTAATAATATTCAAAATGTCAACATAAAATCAGATTTTATTTCAATAAGATACTATTACAATAGTTATACCAATTTATATTTACGTCGATTAAATCATTTTTGTAAAATAAATTACAGCCAATTTTCGATTAAGTTTTGCCATTATTAATTTAAAATATATATATATATATATATATAAGAAAATCTAGCATAAACGAATATAATGAAACACTAAATTCAACGTATGCCAATTACTGCGTTACCATTATGATTTTAAATTATTCACGTAACTGTTTCTTCACAAATCTCAACAGATAAACTATAACCTAGGATAACACCATACAGAAAGAACTTTATTAAATATAGCTCATATTTTTTATTGTGGTAATGTGTAATACACATACATAACTTATTATAGTAAGCTGGTATCATAGTATATAATATACAAGGTAAAGCACTTCAACAGCAAGTTGTACTTAATGGTATAATCTGATTAAATATTTCCACTTTTCTCATTGTGATGTTCGTATAAAATGATTATGATATAAAATATTACGAAAATAAAAAAATTAAATTAAAATACATAGGTACTTTATCGAAGTCCCAAAATTGTACCACTGGACACTGATTTTCTGCTTACACACATCATATGACATATACATGCCAGATTTACCAATAATAAATAATAATATGGGAATCAAATAAAAGTACCTACTGTGTAGTTCGTATGAACGACAGCTGGAATACTCGAGCTCAAGTGAAGTGGAAACTATATAATACCCAAAACATCTAAGGACACGTCGGCAGAATAATCGAAAATAATGTTTTAAACCAGGCACTTCAAAAATACTGCAGTGTACATATTAACACTCCATCGATTCATAAGCACTTTAAAATGGAAACTACCTTAAATAATAATATATCGACTGATATAGGTCCTAGTAACTTAGCCTTGGCCACTAGACATTATAAAATATAAAATTATTGACAAATCTAAAATATACACAAATCCCAACATAACAGGATTATCGCAGTCCCCAAATAATAATTTTGTAAAGATAAGTAATACATATCTAAGCCAAAAGTTTTATTTTATTTTACAAATTGACTACACATTATAAAATATATGCTTTTCCTTCCTATCAGACGATCGAAATGTCAATATCACTGCTGCTTAAATTCACGCATCGAACTCTTTCGTCCAATGAATCATATTATACGAACCACACTTATCTCAGACTTCCTTTACTTTACAAATGTGCGATGAAAATATACTATTAGGCTTTGACTAGACAATATCAAGTTACCAAAAACTAAAAGTTATTGAAAAATTCTTTCATCAAAATAAACAAGTCTTCAACTCGTTGCAATTACTTTGAGCAATAGAAAGCACACACATCATTATAAAATTACAAACTGAGTGATGACTCATGAGCAACGTCTTTAATGTGGACGACCAATAAAGATACTAATCAACATATGTATTGGCATATAGTATATATCGCGTCTATTTTACAACTACCGGGACAGAAAAGTAATACATCACTGTATAATTGTATAATTTTAGATTCTGAGTGGATAACAAATACAAAAATAAGGAAAAAAGGGGATTTTTACGCTAAATCAGATTTTGACTAAATTATAATTCGAATAATTACAGAAATTTGAAATTTTCACCAAGTATATTTTATATGATAATTTTGTATTGTACAGCTAATATGTTAAAAATTTGAAAAAAAATTGTCTTTTTTTCGAGCTATTTATAGACAATGCAATTTTCGAATGTCTATAAAAAATGTATGAATGAGTAAAAATGTTTTAAAATTTAATACAAAGTTTTCCCAAATTAAAATATACCAAAAATCATTATTCATAATATTTTTTATATGCATTTAAATTTAGAATTTAACCAAAACTAATAAAAATCACAACAATTAATAAAATATCATGTTATAAATTCATAATCGTTTTTATTTTTATATCTGAGATTTGAAAATTTAATACGAAATTCATTAATAATGTTTAAACTCAAATAAAAAAAATTCCATCGAAAAATAAAATTAACTTTTTAAATGATTACTATTACAACATACAATATTTATGGGTAAAATAATTATTTTTCTTCAAATGATTTTTTATATTTTGTTGTATTTCAAAAAACAACGATAAATGATATTGAAATTTTAGCTAAATGTTTATGTTATTATTTCAACTATACAATAACATTTTCAAATTTTTATTAATTTTTTGTTTATAAATGTTAATAAAATAGTCTCTGTGTCAAAATTCTTGAAAGTTTAATACTAAATTCCACATAAATTGTTTTTATATCTGTATAAAAGTACAGTTTTTTTATATTTATTTTAAGGTATAATTTTGACGAAATTACTTATTTAAACGCTAAATAACTATAAAAATATTATTTTATCATAATTTAAAAACGTTATTCGTGGAAACTTAAAACTTTTATGTATATTACATTATTATTAATTTCATTATACACAAGGAAATTTTTGATTTATTTCAAAACAATATCTATTCATATTATTAATCAATTTGTATAAAATAATATATTACAATAACAATTAAATACTGTATTATTCAAGAAAAAATATACAAACCTACCACAATACTAGAAGTAAAATAAATGGCTTTAACAATATATAAAATAATTAATTTATATCACAAAATATTTTTTATTGATATTATGGGCAAACAGACGGTTTTTTGAATATAATAATATACCATTTAATTCAAATTTTACATAGTCATAATAGTGACGCACTCGATACCTAATGTACGGTAGAACAGTATCCACTTTCCTACATTTTTATTATTAGATAATTTGTAAGTAATTAAAATTCTAAATGGAACCAAGTTAATTGAAATAAAATGATTTTAAATATAATGAAGTTATATCCTTATAGGTACTCACTAATATGTCTGTCATTGACTACTATATAGTCGTCCTGTTTAAATAAATCCTTATATCATTTTATAAAATTAATGTGTATCGCTAACGAACATAACAAATCATGTCAATATCAACTATTTTAAAATGGTTATTGATTGCTGTGACGTTTTTAATGTGTTTATATTTTATTTTGACAAAAATATAAAATTATATTTCGTAAACAAAAAAATGGCTAATTTAACAGAATATACACGATAATTTTAATGCAGGAAATTTACGTCATTGGTTCTGTTGAAAATTTCTAATCCATTCTCACCAATTTATTTTCCAGGATCCGGTATATTAATCGTACGTGTTTAAATAAAAAAAAAAGTGTCGTTGAGAAAATGTCGCGAGGTCGAAATAGTTTCTTTCTACCCCTTTTCCTTTTGCATATACATATACGATAATCACAAATAAACGAATCGAGTTTAAGCTGTTTGAACTGTTTGAAGTATGTTTTATACTTCACATAAACATTTACGATTCATATCTTATTATTGTTGTAATATCGAAACTGAGGGATTTTTTTAATCGATTTGCGATAAAACGTGTAATGTATTATCTATAAAGTATTTTACTTGGACACTTGGTAATTAACTTTCAGTGTTATTTTTGGAATATAGGCGATCAATCGGGTTGTCAAAAATATATGTTCGCCTGCTGTGTTTTCTTTTCTTGGAAAACACCCGTGGGAACGTGGATACGAAGAGAATACAATTTATAAACATCGACAGTTTAATACAAATAATATACAATATAATAACGCCATTCCGCTCTTGCACCAAAAGACTCGATATTTTAACACCATGAGTACCTATTTATTAATATACTTTCGAGCCGTCTTAACATTTGTCGAATACAGTCTTTGTCGTGCAACTTAAATCTTTATCGAAAAAGTACTACATGACGTGCAGTGTTTGTGAAAAAAGCAAGGTGCCCGAGTCCTTAACAAAAGGTAGTGAAAAAAAAATATAAGTTGGAGGATCGGTGTGCATTTATAAAATGATGAGGGGTGAGAGAAAATATGAGGAGCGGCGATTGAGGGCGGGCGGTTCTTTGCACCGGTATAGGGGATAAGAAATAACACACCTACGTGAATCAATAATTGTTGAAAACTCGTCGTATAATATAATAATAATTTAACAATTTAATAAATAATAATATTATTATGTAGGTATATACATAATACAATAATGATATACATACAGATTCTCGAGAGATGGTATCTGGAGACACATTCAAGTATACGACTTTCGACTGTATTATATATCGTACTATTTATACTTACTGTTATATAAAATTCGACACGGTACGTTATGTTGTCGTGTACACAGTTTTAGCGGATGGAATGGAATGCGCCGAAGAGAAAAATAGCTGAAAGAGACGGAACTATAAAGAGAACGAGAGTATAAGAGACCGAGAGACAAAGATAGCGACGGCGCGTGTATATATGTATATTGTATTCTATGGATCAGGAGTGGGCTGACTAACAGACAGAACGAAGAGAGAAATGAATCGGGATATGGAGGGTAGAAACGTAAATATTTCAGTAAATCGATTTTCCGTACACGGGCCGTCAGCTGCAGCGAACATAAACCTTTTACTGTTTCGCAATCCTCGAGTCGTTCTATATAATGATGATAATGATGATGATGACGACGACGACGATGATGATGATAATAATAAAATTAATAAAAATAATAATAATTTAATATAATACAAACTGTTTTCGGGCGGTGGTTGACGGACTCGATCATGATCAATGATATTATTGTAATGCTCACTATTTTTTTTAGACATTATTATTCTTATTATTCTCAATATTTCACCACTAAATCCGAGCAAGAAATATACCTATATCTTTCTTCGTCATTCAAATTTAGTTCTGTTTCATTTATTTTTTTTTTCCGGATGATTGATTGAAATTACAGTTTTTTATTTTTTCATTAATTTGCATATTACCAACGACAGGAGAAAAATATAATTTTCACATTTTCGACTTCAAAATATGTTATTGTAATCATTGAAGGGATAAATTATAAATATATACGATTATTCAGGATGAAATGTATAATACTATTAGGTACAAATTAATATCATTTTTTTTTTTTTTTTTGAGCATACTTTGTGCAATCTAAATTCTTATCCCTCACGTTATTCAAATGTTTCTAGCTGTATTACTGATCGAAAAAAATATCATAAGTAAATGGCTAATTTTGAAAAAAATATTAAAAAAAAAAATCTTATAATATGGAAATATATAATTATTTTTATATGAATATTGTATCATATCGAATATAATTTATATTTAACGTTATTTTAATATAAGTTACTACAAAAATAGATGTATTTTATTTATTGTCAGTGTAAAAGACACATACCTAGTGAGTTTTTACCTTACTAAAACATACATTATATGTATATTTATCACAGTACAAGTGTTACATAATAATATAATATCAATATGTAACAATTATAAGTTTTAAAAAAGGATAACACGTTTAATACTAATCCGAAAAATAAATTTCAATTTAACGGATCATCAGTTACTTAATACTTTGTAATTGTATGCATCCACAAGTTTAATTGAACAGCAGTCGCTTTAACATTAATTGTTGCATAACATGTATTTTATCACTATATTTTCTCAAATACTGTCACATAGGCCATAACTAAATACCCATCTGTTGGGAATGTACGGATTAAGAATAAATAATTTGAATATTAATTATAAAGTGACAAGTGATACACCTAATACAGCGATTAGTTAACTTGTCAAATAAATCCCATTCTGAATAGAACTTACTGTACCTCATTAAAAAAAAAAAAAAATAATACTATATGGGTATCTCTTCACAGTTTTGACAATAACAAAATGATTTTATTTACCTAACATATTATATACATATATTATTAAATGAACGAGTAATTAATTAATTATATTATTTTAATCGTATACTGAAACAAAATTTCACAAAAGCATAGTTGTTTTCAAAAAAGATTTCCATGTCTTAGATATAAAAAGAAACATTTTTATAAATTTCTAACTACAATTAAATTATATTTAGGTACGTGTTTTATTATGTACCTAATCATTATTTATTTATTTGCATGTGTCATACAGTCATGATCAATTTTAAATTTTACGAAATTGTATAAATCATAGAAAATGTGTATTAAAGTAAGGGGAAATTTTCAATTAAAAAATAAATTGCTAAAATAACAACATTTTCAATGTTTAAACGTTTAACGTTTCAAATACGAAATAAATGGAAATGAGTGTAATTAAATTTCTATTACTGATATATTAGATTTTGGTGAGGATATTAATCAATGTAATGTCTATTATAGAATATCGATCATAAAGCTTTATATTGCAATATTTCATTATGCTCAATTTTTCAATTTAATTGTGTTCGTATTATAGTACAGATTACTAATTATATTTGAAATGAACAATTAAAAATTATTTAGATATTCACCCTGTTCAACTAATATTGAATATAAAATATGTGTATATATATATAATGTATGCATATAATAGACAAGATTAAAATATATTATATATTAGTTTAAAAATAATGTAATTTAGTTTTTATTTTCTGGTAGTAAAAAGGTTCAAAAAGTAATATGTATCTATTTTCGATAGTGTCCATTATAATAATATATAAGAGTCATTATTTGATTTTTTAAATATTTTCCATAAATATAAAGGAAAACAGCGAAATGTTGTTGAAAACATGTAAGCTACAAATCAATAAGCTACGGCTTTAACTCGATATGGTGATATGGGTTATTCGCCATCACTTGCAGAAAGTAATAGGAGTTAAATCTTGAAAACTTTCCGTAAATGCAATATTCAGTAAACCGAGCTTGTATGACATTGTTTGTCGAATTGCCAAGGTGTAGTACTTGAATCTACATTTTATAAATAATCGCGTTATAGTGTATTTGCCATATTCAACTACTAATAATGGTCTTAATAAATATATGCAAATGTGCACTTGTGTATATTTTATAAAATAATTTAAAATTCGTAATCGAAGTATCAAAATAAAAATGCAAATTTTAATGATTATTATCGATAAGACAAATTATATAAATTGAAAATGTGATTTTTTTAATGTTCTCTAAACTTAAACTAAATCGAAAATATATTTACTATCTAAATTATTTAGTCAAATAAAACTATACGTATTATGCTAGCCATGAATAATGTAATTTATATAAGTACAAGATACCCAACACTTTATTGTATGTTCTGATTAAAAATTAATAGGTTTGAAAATATTGAACCTCGAAAAGTAAATAATCATGATTTAGTTCACCATGAACTTAGTGTATCAAATCTTTCGGAATGCAACAACATATTATTTTTGTTATTTCATGGGCCACGATTTGTAGATTGGTCGTATATCAACAATGTTTATTTATATTTGTTATAAAGAAATGACTTTATTTTATGGTGTTAAGGATTTATTTATTTGTGTGTTTTATATTCAATATAATTTATGTTTAAAAAAAAACAACAACAACAAAAATAATCACTTTTTCAATAAGTTATATAAAAAAGCTTTGAATAAAACATAGATAAAGTTAAACTCTTTCCAAAAAAAAAAAAAAAACAAAACTATATTGTTTCATGACCATTCAGTGAGAACCGATGAAATACTGAAACATATATAATGTAATGACAGTTCATTTTAGCTATTGTCGCGACCTCTTAAAAGCTCAATAATTTGTATACAAATATAATTCGCAACATTTAACATTCTATTTTATGTTTCCATTGTCATGTGGCATAAAAACAATTTTAATAACTGTTTTAAATGTAAAATGCAATTCTTTTTTTTCACAAGGAAATTAGTTTTGTACATTTATAAATTTATAATGTTAAAAATTTTAATGTATATTTATATTGTTATAATTGAAAATTCAAAATCGATTGGTAATTTTAAAAGTCAAAATGGTCTTTATAGAAAATTCAAAGAAGTTTAATTCAAATGTTGTACATAATTGAATCTTATTTTCGTTTTTATTTACTATACATATAAAACATCAAATCAGCTTATAATTGAAAACTACAAACAGTGGCTTAAAATAAAATAAATTAGTTCCAACATTATTTTCCATGAATTTCACATTAATAAACTTATATAACTTTACATTTTCAATCAGATATAATATATATTAATTATTTTTCATTGATTATTATGCACTTTGAAATATAAAATAACGTCAGTTATATTTAAATATAAAATTCAATATTTTAAATTCTTTTATTTTAAATTGCTTTATAATAAATGTTCCAAATCAAAGTCAAATAGGGACTGCAAATAAATTTAACTTCAATAAGAAATGTTATGTTATATTCTTGTATTATGCACTTAGTGTATATTATATGGTATTATATCATTGTGTTATATTGTTCAAAATATGAGAAAGAACAGAAGATACACATATATGTATTAAAAATCAATAATAATTTTTTTTTCAAATTAAAGTTTTTTTTTTTTAAATAAAAACTACATTTATTAGTAACAATTTTAATTGAAGTATCCGAGGCCATATATAGTAGCATAATGATATTTTATAAAATTGATACAATTTATCGCACACATAGATTAATAATGAATAACGTATTCCTATTGGGTTTTTCTGATAGTAATATATCATATATAAACATTTTTGCTACCTAGTTTAACATTATAATATTGTTGTGTTATTCGAAATGTTTAAATTAATAAATTACTATCATTAACATTTTCTTTAATATATTTGCTTTGATAGTTTTATATTTATAAGATATTATATTGTTTATATTTTATTATTTAAATGCAGCTAGTCATAAGTTATCTGATTACCATAAATATTTATATAAATACTATTATATAGGTGCAATTAAAATTTTATTTGGGAGGGCTAAACAAATTTATAGCATAGAGAACTCTATTACCTTACTTTTAACATTATTAACAACTACATATCTCAAAAGATTTTTTGCCATATTTTTTGCCATATTTTATTGGTATATTAATTTATTGACATCATTACTTTGGTTTTTTCAGGGAGGGGTAGGGACAGTTCACTCACATACGACTTGCCCACATTTACAAAAAAAAAAAAAAAAATGAACTATAATATCAAAAAAAGCGGGCAAGTGGGTACCGCTCTGCTGTACATTAGGTGCCGTGTGGATCACTATATATTGTAGGAC
>VUJU01000037.1:0-104618 GCA_009835225.1 Aphis craccivora
AGTTGTCTTTATTATATAACTATATAACGACAATATCGATCAAAAAAAAATTTACATCAGTAAAATAGATTAGATAGATAAGATGTAATTAAAAATACGTACCTAAAATTATTAAATTAAATTTTTTCTTTCAATAACATTGACCGTATAGAAACAGTAAATTAGGTATATAAAAAATATTGTTTCATTCAATTTTTCGTATTAAATTAGTTAATCATTTAATATACGAATAAGAAGTGCAGGTTAAACATAAATTTCAAACTTAGAGGTAAATATACATAAATTACACACAGTAACAATTAGTTTTAAAAACTTATGTATTATATATTATTTTATTGAAATCAAAGAATGTTTTTAAAACATTTTTTACGTGTGTAATTTATTAATAGTTTAATTTAAAGTTAATTTAATTTTGTTCCCCGATTTGCATTTGTACATCTACTAAAATGTATATTGTTTTGTGCCATAATTTATACAATTATTATTAGTTTATCGTATTATATTATTTATTTTGCAATAGTACACGGAGTTCTGAATAACAAATTTGGGTAGGTACATATGAAGTATGTATGAACCTACGTTACTGTCATGTGTCGACATTTGAAATCTGATTCTAATTGAAAATAACGTTTTCTTTTCATCAATAAGACTAACGTAATTCGATGACAGTATTTTTTTTTTAATAAAAAATATTATTATTATCTCTTTTTGGTATAATGAGTAATGCTAGTATGTACTACTTTAAAGTTAATTTGTGTTATTTACTGACTTGTGTTCATATTTCATACAAATTACCCACCGGTAATAATTTAGTTGCCTATTTTATTTTTTTAAGATAATGTGTTTTTTTGGATTCGAATATATATATTTTTAATTTTATAAAGTATTAATTGGTTTAAAAAAAATTTAAATGTGGTTAGTAATTATTATTTTAAAACTATAATACATAAAATGATAAGCAAACAAATACGGAAAACAATAAGAACTTTTAATACTTTTTTCTTTTAAATTTGCAATGTTATATGTGATATATACAAAATAATATTTTGTACTAGTTTGTTCATATCTATAACAACTAAGAATATTCCCGTATTTTATTTTTTGAAGGTACACATTTCATATTCAAACCTCTCAAATCTCTAGTTTAACACACAATATCGAACAAACACGAGGTAGATACAAAATATTATGATGAGATACTTTTACCTTTCTGAAAAATTTCACTCAATAATATTATGTTAAAATTGAATTGTACAAAACTTCATAAATAACACTAAGACAAAAAATAAGTACGAATAGTTCAAGTATAATAGTATAATATAAAATAAAAATAATACAATATAACAATAATATTATAAAAAGTTTTGTAAGAAATTTTGTATAATATAAACCATGATTTTTGCAGCCACTACAACAGTGATCGATGAGATTTCAGCAGCACTATAGTATACCAGTCAGCTGTACATACCTATACATATTTTAATGGTTTCCTTGGAGATTTCTATATGTTCATTGTTCGTTCATTGATGATTTGCTTATATATTATACAGAATGCAGAAATTTACCTGAACAACTATCCACATACAGTTTTATATGTTAATAAATAAATTAAGACTTGTATACATAATTAAATTCTAAAACATATAGCTAATTATAATAATAAATTAATGTATGACTTTAATATGACATTTAAATAATTTGATGATAATAAAAACATTTCTTTTTTTTCTATGAATAAGATTAATTAGTTTTGATAAAACCATTCAGCATTGAAGTCTCATAAAACAACTGTCAATAATTAAAGCATAAAATATTTATGTTCCTATATATAATATTATTAGTAGGTATAACCTTTTTATTTTTAGTGCCTAACATTTACATAGATACCTAGTGAATCAACAATATTATATAAATCAGTTTATTTTTCATAAAATATTTCTTTTTTTTGAGTTTTGACGATGCCAGGTTTTTATTGAAAACATGAGTAAAATGTCTATTGATATGCTGTTAATAATAATTATAGCCTATTGGGTTACCCATTTGTGCCAAAAAAAATGGATTCGTTTTGGGTGCAGCCCATTTGCGCCAAAATTAAAAAGGTATGGTTTTTAGACAACCCATTTGCGCCAAATTTACCTGGTATAATTATAATTATTTTTTCTCAAATAATAATTAATTAAACAATAATTAATACAATTTTATTTAAATCATAGTTAATTATACAAATGTTTTTAAAATAATAATCAATTATAGCTGTATGGCCCACATTTGCTGACAGAGTTATACCAATTTATTGTTTTTAAAAACTATAGGTAATAAATTATTACTAACTATAATTATAATAATCAGTAAAAAAGTAATAATAGTTAATAGTAGTTCCATATTTTTTATAATAACTTATCATACAATTTTTTAAATCAAATTATAGTCAATAATACGAATTTTTTAAAAATAATTCAATAATACACTTTTTAAACAAGGAATAATAAATAATTAGTATAATAGGTAATAGGTAATAACGGCCAATTAAAAATATCAATCAAATTAATCATAATAAAAATTATAAATAAAAATACAATAATCAGAAAAAATAAAAAAATAATTTTTTTAACATAATAATATCTTCCTAATCTTTATTGTAATTAAATGCAACTATTTGCACAAATTCATAACGCGTTAATTTTTCGTTTTTATAATTATAAATTGCTTCTAAAGTTTTTTTTAATCTGGCTTTAACTTGTGCATTTTTACGAGGGTTTGGTATATTTTTAATACAACTGTTTATTTTGATATAAACATCTGTTTGAACTGTTTTTATTAAAATTTCTATAAATGTAAAAATATTAGGATGCGATTTATAAAATTGTTCAGTGAAATGTGAGTGAAAATATTCACAGTTATTGGTGGTTCTAGTTAAATCAGCTGCAAACGCTGCCCAAGTGTTTGGAGGGAAATTGGCATTTTCTCTGATGTAGTTATCTACTAAATAATCTGCATATTCTCGGTATTTAGGATCATCAGGAATTTCAGATATAAAATCGTCAACGAAACAATCGGATACTTCATCTGGATCAAGAAAAGTTAATCCATATGTAAATTTTAACCACTTGTTATCCTTATAAGCTGAAGTTAATCCTAGAGATTGAATTTTCTTGTACCAAGCTTGAGTCAAGTGAAAGCGACAACCTATAATTTCGGAAAAAAGAATTTGGCCATACTGATTTCACAGCGAGATGTATAGCTAATTCAAAATTAACAGTGACATATTTTGGTTCAAACATTAAACTTAAATTTTGCGTGGCTTTATTTTTGATGTGTGATAAAGCAAGTTGATACGTATCTGTCGATTTATTATTTAAAATACAAAATACTAATGGTACATAATAATCGTTTATAAAACCATGAATGAATAACAAAAAATTGAACAAAATATTTTGGACAGTACGAAAAAGTCCCGTCAATGTATATCGTTTCTGATTTACATAAAAATGTTAAATTGTCATGACATGTAAATATAATTATACTAGATAATTCGTCATTAATAAATAAAAAAATCTTCGTTTTTAGAAAGAGGTAATTGTAGATCGTTTAATGCTTTATGCACATCAGATGCAGATTTAGGATTTGAAGGAAGAGTTCTTTTACGAGCATAGTAAATACTTTTTCGTATAGCAGATACATCAGATATAGTGAAATCAGTATAGGTTATGTGGTTATTCATTTTAGTTAATAATTTTTCTAAGACGAATACTTATGTCTTCGACAGCCACACGCTTGCATGCTGTCGTTATATTTGTCATTTTGTCTTGCTATAGTTGTACATTGTTCGTGATTATGCGAATCTATAAAATTAAAATTAAAATCATTTATGGTTTGATAATGTATAATTTAAGGGAATTTTGTTATTATTATCAGAGTAATACGAAATAAATAAAAAATTAAAATTAAAATTTGAATACTGCGAAAACAGTTAATTTGTTTTATATAATATTATGTAGATAAATTTATAGTAATTTTATATTACATATTAACACATTTTATTGAAATAAAAATTAATGTTTGCAACATACCATGCTTTTTAATAATTTTTCCATCTTCAATTAATATTTTTGCTGGACATATTTTATTTGAACAACGCCACCTTTCAACATTTTCAGAAGACGTATACGCCAAAATATATTTTTGTCAATTTTCAACAAGCATTTTCTTCCCTCTTGTACTTGTTATGAACTACATTCTTATAAATTATTATTCAAATAATTAATAAATTCGAGAATATTATTAAGTATAATGTAACGAATGTCTGATGAAATCACACTGCGTTCTTTCGACGAATAACGATACCTATATATTATATTCGATAACAGTTTACGATAATATCGTACAACATAATAAAACTGATATAAAACTTGTTAGTTTAACTTTCGACGCAATAATATATACAATGCTTTAAAATCCATAGACTTATAAAAATAACTTTAGTATACGTTATAGATACTACGTCTTGAAAATATAAGAATTATCCAAGTCGTTGATTTAAAATGTTTACACGGGCAAATTTGGCGCAAATTAGCTGTCTGAAAAAACATACCTTTTTTGTTCTGGCGCAAATGGGCTGTACCCAAACTGAATTAATTTTTTCAATGAGTTTTATGATTTCCATTAATTTTATGTATATGCCTATAATTGTCTACCTACGATCGTTTTTATTTTGATTCAAAGATACAATATTACAATGTTTAATTCAGTGTGAGAGGGTGAAAAAATTGATTTCACACAGACTGACAGACCCGCGTGGACTTGTTAACTTTGCTGTATAACTTTATATATTGTTAAATTGAATACATAAACTTAAACAGTACTTATACTTATTATACTAACAAAAATATATGTATAATTAACACTATTAACAATCATTTTAATCATACTTATACAAATAAGTAACATTGATGAATTTTATTATATTTTACTAAAATATCATGCATAATTTGAGTTATATTGCAAGTTAAGTGAAAGAGTAATTTAAAATAATACAATATCAAGTTTTTACAGCTCACTCGTGTAAAAAGAAAATAATTAAAACATAAAATGTAGTCAACTTAGACAACTTTGACTCGTGATACAATATGGTCGGAACATTAATTAAACATTTGTTTTGTATTAAAACGCGCAGACCATGTTGAAAATAATTAAAAAGATATACACACAAGTGTATACCTACGTGAAATAAAGTTGATGGTGCAAACTAAATTTATCTTCAAAATATATGCCGTACACCCACATATATAGCTGTTTTAACTCGAATGAACTGAATTTGACAGTCTTTTCAACTATGTAACATTTAAAACGTCCAAAAGTTATAAACAATATGGATATACATAACATTCACATTCTCTATACAGCGAATATTATAATAAATTCAATATTTCATGATAAAAATCATGCCAATCTACTATTATAGTACAAAAGTAAAATAAATGACCTTAATAGATATTATAACAAAAATACATATTACTTGGTGATAAAGGCTGATAGACCGTTTCCATTTAGAACCATTTTTGTATACAATATTATAATATGTGATATGTCATTGAATTCAAATTCAACAAACCTATAATGTACAGCGAAGAGACACTCACTTACCCATATTTGTTTGGTATAATTCGAACTATAAAAATTAAATTTTATATTTACATTTTATTATATTTAAAAATTGAAATATTATAAGGAGCTATATATATTTTGTTACACTCAATTCAGAAGCAGAGAACTCTGATGTTAGGTACCAAATAATCCATTTATAGCATCCAATCATAGACATTTAAAAGGTGTTTGTTTCATTTAATTTAACATTAAAATGAAACTCAGATTTCATAATTATCTGTTTTATTTTCCAATTCTCCATGTGGTTCGTTTAGATTTTAGATTTTAGGCTTATTATTCTTTTTATGTAAAATAACAAAAACGTTGATTTTTTAACTTTTAACAACCACCTCCCCTCCAGCCATGATGACATATTATACTTCATTATTTAAGCTGTTATGATGACATGCTATTCATCACAGCAATTATACAAATTTCAACACACATTTAGTGTTTTATATCAATTTTTATTAACATTTAAATTTTAGAAACAGTTAATATAGATGTTTTTTTCTTATGAGTTTTTCTTGAAAATGTCACATTTTATTATGTCTGAATATCTTAGATAAAAAATGTTTCTATTTGTGTTATACATTTATAAATAAAATAAGAGAAATTAAAATTCATTAGTAGGTACATAATATTATAATAATATATTGTATCATACAATGCATTAGGTAGGTAAGAAACTGATAGGTAGTGGTTTTCAAACTTTTCTAATTGTAACACTATTTAGAAAACAGTATTTATAAATTAAAAATCATAAACCAAATATTTGTATACTTATTAAGTAGTATTATACTTTATGTTTACAAAAAACAAGAGATGCTCTATATAAAGACACTGTTCCAATAATCGTAAAATACTAGGTATTGTATAAAAGTTTTTAATAATATTGTTCTGTCAAGACAAACATTTTATCTCAATCATTGCAGTGTGCAGCAGTGATAAATTCAAAACTTATGCATATTTTCAATTTGCAGAATATTAAACTAAATTACTGATTAATGAATCATCATTTTTTTTTTTAACTTTAGTATTTAGTATACGCACAATACAAGTATACAAATTCGTTTTTTTTTTTTAATGAGAAAATTTTTTTTTAATATTACATTCCAAATGCATTTTGTATTTGAAAATAAGCATAACGTACTGAGTTACAATATTTATGTTTCCATGGACACACAATACATAAAAATTAAAAATTAGATAACATAATATTTAACAAGGATTAACAAATCACATATTCAAGAATTAAATTCATTAATTAATTTTGGCTTTAATTTTTGAATTGCTTTAAGTGGTTTTTTTTTTTATGATGGAAACAGGAATTCAAACTATTTGTTATTGTATTAATCAATTGTTTTATGCTGTGGTGCAGGGTGTTCCAGCCTTTTGTAGTTGGCGGGAAAATGTACACTTTCATAAAAACATCAGGGGCCGACAGAAAAAAGAAAATTATATTAGTTATTACCTATTTATATTTTATTTTATATAATGCACAGATTATTACATTACAAATTAAGTTACTTATATTTAGAATTAATTGATAATTAATGTGATGATTAGCATTGCTTTTCAGAGGCAGTTTTTCAATATCAATTGAACACTCTAAATGGTATTAAAAATAAGTGTGGGAAGCTAAAAAAGGCTTAGAGGGCGGCATGCAGTGTGGTGCATGGTAAGGATTAAAATTAAATAATTTCAATTTATTTTAGAGGAAAATTTGATAAAAACTATATTTTATATATTTTTAAAATAATGAAATTGTTTCTAATACAATATTTAAATTTCCTATTAATTTAATAAAAATGGATAATATTTTTTCTACTCCTATTTAATTTTTGATTTTCGTTCAATTTTACAAAGAATTTTGGCTATCAAATTATTGTTTTTTTTTTTTTTGAAAATTTGATAATTATTTTATTTTAAATATTATTACTATGTCTTAAATACTTATTTTTGCATTTTTAAAAATGTTTAAACAACTTAAAAAAAATTATTTAGGATTTTGACATTTGATTTAGGAATATTTTCCTAAATAAATTCCTAAATTTAATTCCTTTAATATTTTTTTATAATTTGATTTTCCTTTATTTTGTTTCATTTTGAATTTATTTTTTTTTCATATAGTAATAATTATTATTTTACATTGTTTCAGATAACCTAGGATTACAGACTGCATATAATATTAATAATAATAATAATAATAAGGTATGTTTAATTTTAAAGTTTTAGTTTATTAGTTTTAGTTTTACATATATTTTGAATAATTATTATTGTTCTTACTTCCAGATAAAATATATGTATTTTAACTAGCTTACATTTATGAAAACAATAATTTTTTTTATTATTTGATCTTGATAAAAATATAATTGCGAGATCTTTTATAACTTAATCATAATGTGATAGTAATGAGTAATGAATAATGATTAATGGCTAATTATATGAATATTTCTGTAAAAATCTAATCCTAGAAAGCGGATATATAGAACGTTTTAAACAAAGTCTCTTGGTTTTGCAGCTGTCTTGCCAGCGAGTGTTGGGGACTTGGTGACTGTGGTAGTGGTGGGGTTAGTTGTGGTTGCTGCTGAAAGCAATATCTTGTTCTCCCACTTGCGGCGGTAGATTGTCGCCTTCACTGGATCTTGGAGGAGTTGCGTGATGAACATCCGTGCCACCTGCGCTGCCGTCTGTGGGGCGTCGGCATCTCCAGTCACATTCAGAAGTGGTATCATACAGTACATTTTGATCAATTTCATATCCAAAATACAGGCTTGGATCCACTTCATACTTATTAAACATAATAACTGGCCTTTGTTGTTTTTTGAACTGTGTGCCCACAGTAAGCGAGGCACTCTGTGAGGAGATTGTGGGGTTGTTTGTTGTTGCTGCTGCAATGTCCTGTCCTCCCACCCGCGATTACTAGTGCTCTACTAATAGCTGTAGAAAAGTTGGTGCTATGTGATAGTCATTAGGTCCTGGACTTGTCTAATGATTCCAAAAAACTTCTGAAAATTAATAAAATAATCATCATTATATATTTGTATAGAAACAAAAAACAAATATAAAATATATATTTATTGAAATATAGGTACCTAATAAAAATAATTTAATTAATTCTAGTGAGTCTTGATTACATTTTGCAGTTAAGACATAACTAAAAGCACAATCGTTTAAAAGGTATTCTACCAACTGTATTGTTGAAGTTAAAGTGATCCGTAATCTCTCACTAGATCGTTTCGTTAGGAACTCACTATCTTTAATTAGTCCTTTTTCCAAATTTAATTTTCATTCATTCAACCAATGTATAGCATTATTTAATATCTAAAATCAAAACTCAAACTAATTTTTGATCTCAACTAATATTTATAAACATTTATAAATTAAAATTTTAAATACAAATATAATAGGTACACAATCAATAAACATGCATCACAAACACACACACAAACCTCCAATTTATGACTATTTCATTTAATTCCTTCAGACGTATATCTCCTATTTAATGCACCAAGCATATCATTTATTGTTTTTGTAAATGCTACAGTCTCTTCTGATCCCTGACCTTTAAAACAGTCATAGTTCTTATTCCTATACAATTCAATACCTATTGCCATTGATTTGTTAAAGACCTGTAGAAAATTATTAATAAATGTAAAAAATAGTTTTAGGCCTAGGCATAAACTGTGGGGAAGGCGAGAGGGGCAACTGCCCCCATTGGTATTTTGTAAATTTATTTGAAAAATATTAACAAAAAGATATTTTAAATTTGTAAGAAATATTTTTTCAAGAAAACTGAAAATGTATTACCTGAACTGCAAATTTAACCTTCATATTTGAAAAATTGCTCAATTCATTTTAGTCAGTTTTGGGCATACTTTGATAATATTGTTATTTTCTATTTTAAATAAATTTGTATAATACTCCTCTGACTTAAATGGGTCCAAATATAGAAAGTTTAATAACATACATTTGGTTAGAAATCATTTACATATTATATTATTAAAATCTGTTAAACAATTTTAATTTACTCTTAATCAGGCGCAGATCCAGAGGGTGGGCCTGAGACCATCCAAAATTTTTAAAAATAATAATTATAATTTTGAATATTGGTATTTAAGTAATTATTTTAGAATTTATTATATATATTATACGTATATTTAATAATCATGCATGGAAACTTTAGAGTAGGTAACAAAACAATATTATATTCTACATTCAATCATAATATCTTACTGTATTATATTTTGTGGTTAAATTTACGGGCCCACCCAAAAATATATTACTGGATCCACGCCTGGTCTTAATTCTTTATTTTTGAATAATCGATTTTGAATTGTTTTCATCAAATGGGGAAAATCAGAAAAAACATACTTTTTTGTTATTGTATTGAAAGGATTTTCAAAAAATTGTATTAGTTGTCTTATTTCTCTAAGACCTTTTCAAATGAATTAATTCATACTAAATAGTATCCATATATAGTCATAGAGAATCAAGTTTAAAGTATAGAAATTTATTAAAAACTTACCTCTAGAATAGACCACACATTACGATTGGTTGCTACTCCATCGCTCGTAATACTAACTATTTGACATCCAGTCTTTTCAATTACAATTATGGATTTAATAATTAATTTGGCAAGATCAATTCCTACATTTAAAAATTAATGTGTAATGTAAGCATTTTTACAATCTTTCTGTTGTTATTTGTTAATATATAATACCTTTTACAGGACCATGTAAGGCAAACACTGCCTATAGGCTGAAAAATTCTCAGCTAGACTTTGCCACATTAAAACAAGTCCATGATTTGCTTTTTTAGGATTCTATTTCCTCACCAAAATCCTCAAGTCCAATGTAGATAAGTTCTCTAGTGTTAACACTTAGGCTTTCTCTTAAATTATAACCAGCAAAAATTGATCCGGTTCAACTTGTACCAAAAATATCTTGCTAAAAAATGTCCGGTAACAAAAAATATAAATAGATAGTTATTTAGGTATTAATTAATTATTATTTTATTTTCATAATATTTAAAAACGTCATTATAAAAGTAATAATATTATATTATATTTTATATTATTATATTAACCCAACCTAACCTTATATAATATAAATATATAAAAATTAGATTTTATTTTCAACTCGTTATTTTTTTTTATTATTGGCTTTCATTTACGTTCTGGATGTCTCCTAGCAAGGCGAGAAAAATAAAATTAATTAAGTAGTAAGTACCTCATTCCAGCCACATATCACAAGCTGGAGTAGGTACGTCCTCGTCGTTTTACGAAACATGTAGGTACTTTTTACATTTTATATAGATAATAGCCGATGCCTATTAGTTAATAAACAAATAAATAAATTATCGTAATCCACAATCCATTAAAATATTTTGAGCGTGAGAAGGTCCAGCGAATAGATGAAAAAATGTGACCCTACTACGAGTTAACAAGTTATTAAGAGTTGCTTTCGTATTGAAACAAAACTATATTTTTCATGCACATCATACAAGTCTTTTGTGTTTACTTAAATATAGTAGACAAGAACCAATGTCGGATAATTTCAAACACTTTTTTATAATATGAGTAGGACTGGTTTTTTATTATTATTATTGTATCACGGTCTTGGTAACCCTTTTTCGTCCCTAGAGATTCGTATATACTTATTACTTAGGTATACCCTTTGACGTACCGCATATATACAGTTATTCGGACTTTTTCCGCCCAAATCGAATTACGCCCATCCCGGTCATTTTGCTCCCTACAACGTTTGCACACAAACTATACTATGTATAATACATGATGTATATTATACATATTATAGGTATTTTGTAGACTACAGTAGAGTGTCATATTATACTGTAGTTAAGTCGGGTGGTTGATTGCGTTTGCGTTTGTTAGGCCGAGAGAGGAAGGTATCGAATAAGCAGCTGTGTGGACTTAAACAACAAAAACACAACACCTAATAAATAATATTAAAATAATATATAAAGTGGAAGCAAAAAGAGTAATTTACTAATTTATTAACATAATATCATCATTAATTTAGACCACGATTTTCGAGATGATTAGATATTAGAACCGTATTCGACCCTAAGCGTGCAGTTACTAAGAGACCACTGCTGACCGTCCATAATATACTCGTTGGCAATTCGGCATACATATACAATATGTAATAATATCACTACTGTAACTACTATAAAATTTACCATTTGTTTGACAGTAGTGTAATATTGGTGAAAATTACAGGGGTGCTAAAGGTATACTTAGCGCCCTGAATTTTAATGCTAGCACTCCAAATTCTACGATTATCTTAAATAATAATTAAAAATTTTGAACGCGTATCAAAGTCATGGTAAACTATCAGACGTATAACTTATATCATGGGCGTCCCCAAGGGGGGCCAGACGGGGCACTTGACCCCCCCCCTGGAAATTGGAATAATGTTTTTTCCACAGCAATTGGTAAAATTCCTAATGAGAAATAAGCTTCTAAAATAGGTCTACCTATGCATTAAGATAAAAAAAAAAATTTGCCCCCTCTCTAGAAAAATGTCTGGGGACGCCCATGAATTATATATTTATATCTAATTTATCCATGAATCGATAAAAATCTAATCCTAAATAATAAATGAATATAATTTAAATAGATATACTGAAAACAGGCATGTCTACAGTGTAATTCGTAAACCCCGGTTTTGCAATGTAAGCACTAAATTGATATGGATATCTGAATCAAAAACCTTAACAAATATGCAAATACACGCTTTTAAAATATTAAGAAATATGAAATATTTTGTTTTGACCATTTTATCTATAAAAATTCATGAAAATTATTACTGAGAACTAAGAAGTAAGAAATAATCCTTTGTATTAATAAAGTAGAAACATTGTAGCTACGACATTAGGATATTTTTTAACACGGATTACGAAATAATTTGTTAGGTATGCATAAAAGGTTATCTATAATAAATAGATACAATTTATTTAAAATTGATGTTTAATTAAATTTAATTATAAGATTTTATCAAATTTAATGGATATTAACCTGATATTTTTGTGTGACTTCCGTCTAAGGTCATACGGCCAGTCTAAATGAAAAATGTATATAATCAAATTAGGTTGTATGTATATTCAATATAGGCAAGTAATTTAATAGGCGGTAGGAACAATCGTTCTCCAAAGACCATTGTATTGCAATGACTATAATAATTATTAAAAAATTAAAAATGAACTATAAATTTGCCCAATGATATAATAATGCTTAGTACATACAAATCATAAACGTTTTATTTTTTACTAAAAAAAAACAAGGTTTTGGGCATTAGAATTTACAGAACCATGAAATAACAACCGTATAATGCTACCCCCTCTGCTTGAAATACAGAAACCAATTTCATAACCAAATACGTGACTATTTGAAAAATCTGTAATTGTTAGGTCAATGGTTGTAAAAATAATCAATTACTGTCATAAGATAGACATTTATAGACAAATCTTTCTTTTTTCTTTCTTAGGAATAACTAATTGTATTAAAACAAAACATAATAAAATAATATATAATATATAGGTAATAATTAATAGTAATAATTTTATATAATTTATATGGTTTATAAAGTTTATATTTATACCTACTTATTTTTTTTTTCATATATTTAGAGAAACAAAAAATAATCTGCCTGCTATAGCTACTGAAACCATATTTTTACTAAAAATGTGATGTGTTGACAGTGATGTCAATAAATATATTGGTCATTTTGTGAAATAAAAAGAAGTTCAAAACATCTGATTACAATAAAGCTAGAATATTAAAGCTTACTAATATATCTTTAACAGTTTTGTATAACATACATTTAATATACACATAAAAAAAGATAATTAAATATATCTTATTTTGGTACCTACTTATAAACAGCTAGTGAATTATTCTGAAATAATGGTTTACTCGGTAGTTTATGTTCTAAATGTTCTTTTGGTTGAAAAAGGAAAATGTAATTATGCTGTTTTAAAATATGATGTAAATTTCATTTGTCATATACTCATAACATATAATGAAATGTTGTTTCTTAGTATTAAACACAACTACATATTATTGCATAATTGACATTTGTATATAGCTTTAATTCAGCACTCATTTTCTAAATTAAGAAAACAACTATTAGTATTTTTATTTCTTTATACTTTATACAAATTTAAGTTTTATTTTTTTGATAATTTGAAAAGCTGGTTAGAATCATACTTGATATTGTTTGGATTATGTCTTTGAGTTTTACATCTTTTTAAAAACTTAAAAATATTGATGTATAATTATTAAGTATAAACTATTATAACAGTCATCAGTATGTTAATGGCTTTAGCATAGAGGTTCTCAACCTATGGTCAGCAGACTACCAGTGATTCTGGAGACATCGTAAGGTGGTGCGTAAACCATATCTACAAAATTTAAAAATATATTTTAATATTATGTTTATTGGTAAAAGAAATATAAGCCCAAAAATCACATTCAATTATACTTAATTTTTGATAAAAATAATGATAATAATATGATTAACATTTTTTTTTTTAATAGTAATTTGTATTAAATTGTTAATAAATGTAAAACATTTACTTTAACTTGAACAATTTGGTTAGATATCCAGCATAAACATACTTTTTTCTGCAATAATTTAACATTGATTGTTTGGAATGTCTTCAATCTCCGTGCACTCTCTATGGTTTTTGAATAAGCACCTGTCACTGGATCTTTAAAGTGGAGACTATGGTTCACAGTCATGTGAGCATAGCCTTCATCATTTAAAGTATTGTAAGTATAAAATAAAATAATTTATTATATTTATAATTTAAATGAATGCTAAAGTATATTACCTGCCAACAATCTGAGATTATTGTTGTTTCGAGTATTATCCACTCCTTAATTACAGCTAGAAGGGTTGTGGCATTATGGTTCTTAATCAGGACCATATTATCCACCAAACACCCATTGACCTTCAACTCTATGACCCCTATGATTCTTCTGACGTCCAAATTTGGATTCATCAATCTTGACGATGAGACCATATCCACCCAAATTGTTTTATTAATAACCATCATATCATATGTCACTTCTTCACAATGGATGACCAGTCAGTGTTATCCTTTTTATCTTTTGGTCCTCGATTGTAGTTGAATAACTGGGAATTTGCAGTTCATTGACCACAAATTAACAAACCCACAAATTGTCAGTAATAAGAGATGGGACTTACAGAAAAACATTTTGTGTCGGAGAAAAAGCTACAAATAAAAATATTTTTAAGTTTTTTTTTTTTTTTTTTTAATTTTGTGAATTATATTTAATTCAAGAAAGTACTTACCTGTAATTGCATGTATTTTCTCCTTTTTACCAGCAACCTTTTCTCAACAAATCCACTTTTAACTGTTAAACTGTCTATCATAGATTGATCTTTCACTCGTTTATTTAAGTATACATATAGTGTATACATTTATGTTTCGTTGGCAAAATACAAACATTTTGCAATTTTGTGATTAAATAGTCCAGTAATGTTGGAATGAACTTTAATGTTTCTAATCTTTGTGAAATAAATATTTAAATTTGTGATAAAATTAAACATTTATTTTAAATACTAAAAAATATACATTATAGTTCTTACTTCTTATCATATAATGATTATAATGAAAACATTTGGAACTCATTATTCCTAAAAGTATATTATGATGTACCATGTATAATTGCAAGTTTTAATAAACCTACCTAACCAATATTATTACTGAAAAATATAAATATAAAACGACTACTGCAAATAATAACAAAAAATTGGTACATATACCTATAGTCATTTTTCAACTAACACAATAATTTATCTTAATAAACTAAACATATCTACTTATAAGTTGTAATAAAAAAAATCAACTATTATCAGAATTTCAGAAACATTTTAAATTAATAAATTGTTGAATTAATTGACTTTTGAGTCAAAACCTAATGCCCTAATATCTAGGTAGTTAGATATAAGATGGCTTGAATGATATATAGGTAATAACATAAATATAAATTACTGAGTATTAAAAATTATTACACAATTTGGTGATGTAAGTACCTATAGGTACATAATTGTATATTGTTCAATTATAGGTACTTATAAAGAATAAAATAAAATTCAAAAGTAACAAAACATTTTAGCATGAAGGTATAATACTGTTAATAGGTATGAGTATGAGTATTAATTTTTCTGGCCAGTTAAAAACATTTTTTAAATTAAATAATTAGGTACATGTTTTAGTTGGAACTCGTATTACTCTGATATATCTAAATTCGTGCTCTGGGTATTACTCCAACAAACTTACAAAATGTATTGGACACAAAATGTCTAGGTACTAGGTATTACTACTACACCTAAATAGATCACTTATACTGATTGTAAAATATATATTTATATTACAGATTGTAGGTAGGTATAATCACGGACGTATATAAAACGTCCGTGAGTATACTAAATATTTGAAAAACAAAAAAAAAATAATGACTTATGAATAATGTAATAGATACCTAATTCATTATAATATACATGATAGGTATCTATTAATATTAGGTCTTACCTTTTTTTTTTATTTGAAAATTATTCCAATTTTTAGAACATAATACCTCCGCTACCATAATTTAACATGCATTTTTAAAATCATTAGGTATCACCATCGTCTCTAGAACTCATATCCCACAAACAAGGTTAGTTCTGGACTTCCGAAATCGATTTTTCATTTGAATACATATTATCTTATGCATTTCAATACAATCAAAAATAAAAATTAATTAATTAAACGCACTTAAGCGTTAACATTTCAACAACAGAACATCGTTAAATAATATTATACGAGACTAACCATGACAAAATAATTTTGTCATGAGATTAACGTAACGCTAGTACGCTACTATATAGAGACTGACTACCTATTGGCTATTGCCTATTACCTAATGTTCTAGTCGGTACCTACGGCCTACGCGTCGCCAGTTTTCAAAAGCATAATGCTAAATGCATATATATAAGCCACGCGACAAATCTACAAATCGTCAATCGATTTTAAAGTAGGTAGGTATTTACTGCGATTGATTGAGGCTTGGCGGTAATGAAATTAATATTATCGTCCGTGTTCTACGTAATGCTAATGCATAGTTATGACGGGACACGGAAAATCCTGTAGTTATTTTTAGTTTTTGATCAATTATATAAATGGATATACGTCACGTCCAGGTTATTCTATTATCCTAATAATATCTAAGGTATTCTAATCTATGGTCACGACGTCACGTCATATTCAATCTTTAATGTGGATGTTAATAATAATAATAGCAACATTATACTATTGTCTTAATTAAAAAAAGATTTATTTAAAAATAGTAAAAACGAGCTTAGTAATTGAATGCGCTTTATCGATAACTAATCGGGTTTTTATCGAATATTTTATTGTGGCCCAGCTTGGACAGTTGGACCTGTTTCGCACTAATAAATGTATCCAAACCGTTCAGGAGTACTAAGAGACAAAAGAACATCCTGTTGCCACTACGCCTATGATAGTATGACTTGACTTTTGCACATTAATAGCGAAATACATAATATATTATACAGTGACATAGTGTTGTGATTGTGAAAATGTGAACTTACACATATTTGGGGTGATCAGATAAAAAAATCAGAAATCTAAAAATTAAAGTAAAAACCAATACAGTAACGCAGCCAGGGTTGTTATTCCACAAGCACCCAAAATAGTTTAATAAAACGCCGATAGATCGCACTGCAATATTGTCTAATCATTAGCGTTATACGAATATTTTAAATCGTGATGACCAGATAATATTGGTGAGATAACGCCACATCCGCGTGTGTTGTTTCGGTCGTACATACAAATATACAACATTTTATATTATACATTTATACGAGTATACGACATAGACATAGGGAGGGTCATATGTCGTATTCTCGTATAATATACGACATGGCAAAGTTGCGTGTAAGAGAATTCATTTTATGTTGTTAGCTTTAATATTAAGTAAATTTACCTATTATCAAACTTTTAAGTAAGAATAGGTACTATCAAGGCTATAGCATTGGTTTTTATTAATATTTTATAATATTTTAAATCGAATTATGAGCATTTTAAAGTTATATTTTAAATATAAATAATAATAGTAATAATACTTACCATAATAGTTTATATTTTAAAATGGCCTAGGTAATAGGTTTTATAATAGATAAATTTACTTTAATATTTAAGCCAGCAACATATTAAAGATTCTGCTGAAAACAAATAATTTTTGAGTATATAAGATGGAAACACCACATATGCGGATGTCGCATCTTCTTAAAATTAAACATTAACATTATATTTATTGTGATATTAAAAATCAAATTAGTAAATAGGTAGCTAACGTACCTAATTGTTGCACACTAAGACGGAAAGGAACATCAATATAGTGTATCGAATAATTCTTGTAGATCAAGGAAACGCTTGTTATTTAATTAATATAATAATTAAATAAATTTAAGAACATTAATAATTTATAAAAATAAATTATATTAAACCATTTAAATGCTGTCCTGTAATAGGACGTAGGCATTAGTTATTATAAACACTAAAAAAAGTCAATTTATTGCTACACAAATTGACAAAAAACACAAGAATTAATACTTGATTGCTTCATGTGTATTAAATTTCTATTTACATTATCAGGCGTAGGCAAGTGTAACTGCTATTAAAAACATGAACAATAGGTACAATATCTATATAAGCAATATATTTTAAAAGATTATAATTATTTAATTATTATCTTAATTCATTCATAATTAATTGTATGTTGTTGAAGATATCTACGCATCAATGTAATATAAAATATACTTAACAACTTAACTAATAATAATTTTATGTGTATTGATCATTTTTATTATGTGTTTGTATTTGCATCTATTTTAATTTATTTCTTATAATACCACTACACCTACCACGGTTTGAAAAGTATCACTATGCTGTATATAACACAGTTATTATAAAGATTAATTTGTTTCACCTGTACTTTTATTTATTGGAACTGAAATACTTTTGAATTTAGGACTTAACAATATTACGTATCTTTGTCAAAATTCCATAGTCAATTTCTAATTAAACAACATTATACAAACCGTTAAACGTAAATGATAGTAAATAACGTTTAATTAACGTTAAATTATTAAGTCTGAGTATCATATTATTATGTAGATGGAAGTAACCTAACATAGTTAAATGCATGATAAGGAAATAGGTATATAATAATAATTGCAGACAAATTAATGTTAATGAAAAGATAATTATTATAGTAAATCACGAATCATCGATAATAATAATTATGATTTTTTTTTTCAAGAAACGTTTTTTGGACTATATCATAATTATAGTATTAAAAAACATCGTGCACGAGAAAAAAATAATGTTGTAATCACATAGTAAAAAATATATATATTGTAAAAAATTCATGGCCGCTGTCGTTCAAACGAATTACTGGAAGACATCTATCGAACAGGATAAAATACAGCGTACAAGTTCCGTAGCGAAAAACAATTTTATAATATTATATACCGTAGACTAACCGTCGAGGAGTTCAGTTTTTCACATTTTTCTTGCGATCGGCCGGTTTTAAATCTTTCGGGTCGGCCTTTGCGGGTACTGCCGTCAGCGCTCCGTCGACTTCTCCGTCGGTCGATTGATTGTCCTGTGAAGAGGGCATTTGTTGTTGCTGTGGTTGTTGTTGCTTTTGCTGTTGTTGTTGTTGTTGTTGTTGTTGTTGTTGCTGCTGCTGCAGTTGCTGCAGTTGTTCTAGTTGTTGCATTTGCTGCTCTTGTTGCACCGGTTGCCCGGCTGTCCTAGAATATCCACCGTAGTTGTACCGGTCTGTCATCGACATAATCGACTCGGGCCTGACGGGCACGTAACCACTGTACGCCAGCTGCCGCCTATCCAACGGACCACCCTCCGCAACTGCCGACGCCATAGACCTCTCGACGCCCGAAAATCGGTCGACCATCGGTTGCTGTGACAACTGGCCAGGAAACTGAAGTTCCGGTTCCGATACGAATCGCTGCTGTGGCTGCCATTCCGGTCCGGCACCGTCTCCGTATCCGTACTGGTCCGCCGACCTCAGCATCGCCGGCACGAACATGGGTCGCATCTCCACCGTTCTCGGGCGGCCGCCACTGAACCCTTTGCGAACCATTGCCGCGGGGCCTTCGTACGGTCCAGCCTCCAAGTAGTTTTGCATCATCGGCGCCTCGTCATCGTACACATCGTCAGCGCCCGCCATTTCGTCTACTGCCCTCGCCGGTACCGCCGTGGGAGATGCTTCGTCGGCCATACGATAACCACCACCCATGTAACCACCGTAACCGCCGTAACCGCCATTCGAGTAACCGTAACCCGATGAGTAACCGCCATCCGAGTAACCACCGTACTGCGAACACGGAGACTTGTAAGGTTGCAGTTGTGTCACTACCGCGGGTTTCTGGTAAACGACCGTCGGCTGGTAGTGCACCAGCGGCTGTTGCTGCTGCACGTAGTGTACCTGAGGCTGTTGCTGCACGTACTGCACCTGAGGCACCTGATGGTGCATCACGTGCAACTGTTCATAGTGTGGTTGTTCGTAGTGCTGTTGCGGTTGCACGTACACGGACACGGGAGTTTGCTTGGGTTTGTGTAGGAGGTCAAGACATTTTTCCGACGGGATTCTGGCTTCGGGACCCGTAGACTTTCTCTGCTGCAGCTGACTGGTCAAGATGGAGGCCAACGTGGGCGGTGCAGGATCGCCGCAGACAATCGTCTTCTTACCCGTTTTCGACACGTCCGCGTACACGCACTGCTCGCTGTTCTTCGACCCGACGTCCTTCTTCACTCGCACCGACGAGGCGCCGACAACAGTCGCTGCCACTACGAACAACGCCGCGAAAATAACGAACTTCATGTTGTTGTATTGGTTGTCGTCTGCTACAGATGTTCACGGACATTCGATGCGTCCGACGATCGATGTCTTTATAGGTTCCGTGTGTCCTGCAGTCACCTATTATATATGTATATATGTATACAGAAAGACGGTCGCGCGCCGATGTAAACAAAACGAATTAATGTGCTGACCGACGGTAAACCGTTTCGCAACCTATCGTTCTATCCCCAAACCAAACATTCAACACGGACGCATATTACAAAACCGAATAATATATATATATATGTGTTATTAGGTATAGGTAAATCGTTTATTGTATGTAATAATTAAGCACCTAAAGTATACCAGGTCAGCGTTATAAATAATAACATATCAAATAGTTAAATATTATGTATACAAATCGATGATCGGCATGCAAATGTTTTACATAGCTTTGCACGAAACTGTCAACATTACTTCGACAGTCGAACAATAATGTGCAAACAATGTAAGTCATAAAAGGACTTACGATTATTTTTCAAATAATATCAAGAGATAATATTATACCAAAACACTGACGACCTCATTAACGGGTGACGAGTTGAATTCCCCCGAGTCGCATAATATGTGGATTAGTATTTAGGACTAATGTACTTACACGATTTTAGGTGTTTTGTGCGAAAACAGTTGTCACAAAAGAAATGATAAATGGTAAAATACGCTTTTAAAATGCTCGAATACAGTCATATATGTATATATTTTTAATCAAACAGAAGTAGGTATACGCGTTATAATGCATAACAATTGTTAGAAGGTAGAACATTTAGGATACGTCTCAATAAAATGATAGGTAATTCCTGATTAAATATAATTTAAAACTTAATTATTTACTACCAACTATATTATTATTTAGCATTATTTATGCACACGGAATGACAGAATACAACGTATATACATACGTATATTCATATTTTTACTTATTTTATATACTTATTAGTTATTACCTACCATAAAAATGCTTTACATTATTTATGAATTTTTTTCCCCTAAATGTTAAGCTTTATAAATATATGCTGTAATAGGCTAAAATGACAGTAGGTAAATAATTAAAATAAATAAAAAGTAGTTAAGTATCTAAAATGGTAAAAATGTAAAAATGGTTATTGTATTCCTTTTAATACATTTATATTCTTAGTAAAAGTAACTACTATTATAACTTAAATATGTAAAATAAAATAAATAATATTATGTAAGTATAGATATTTGATGCATAACACATTAACACTGTTGGAATTATTCATAGATTGTATAATATGTCAATTACAATTTAATAAATGATTGGGTATTTGTAATTTTTCCCGAATCGAAATTCCCGAATAGTGTTTTGCCCAAAAATAGGTAATTGACAGCTTATTTATATGTATTATAATTTATCGACTTAAAAATAATTTATTTTTCACTAAAACATTTATTCTGTTATTATTCATTTTCATTTTTATATGTATCGGATTTTATCACAATATAGTTTCATTATATACACACTTACACGTAATTTATATATTTATATATTAATATATTAACATTAATTATTATTATGTATTATATATACATTGTTTTGAATATCTATGGTTTAATAATAATTTATTATACTATCAAATTACAAATTTATTCTATGCCTACACAGCCAGTGTATTCGTATTATTATATATTATATATATATATATTTTTTTTTTTGATTACGCCTTAAGTTTGAATAAAATATGCAACTACTTATTATCCTACGAAATTGGAGATAAGATATTAAAATTGCATCATTTTTTATAAAATCTTATTAAGTTAAAACCATACATCGCATAATATTGTTAAGTACATGCATGTCATAAGGTAGGAAAATTTACGACCATGAAACTTTTCTGGAATTCCCGGGAATACAAAAAAATATAGTAAGTAATAGAGTTAAAGCTATTCATGAATCAGTGTTGTATGTCATATTTCAATAAGATATTTATTTTTTATCAAAATAATTAACTAATAAATGAGAAAACAAAATAATATGTAATAGGTACTTTTATTTTTAATTTTTAAGTATTTAATAAGAATCATTGTGGAAAAATGAGAAATGTATCATGATGTTAGATTTAAGATGCAAGTATAAAATATAAAATTAAATAGAGAAACTAGCCAAATAATCTTAATCAATTATTTAAAATTATTATAAAATATCACCACTGGGCAGTTGCTTTTTTCATCATTAAATATGTCCGTTTCGGGAGTTCCAATTTTACATAATAATATATCTATTGTCTATGCCATAATTCATAAAATAACATTTTAATTAATTTATATTTAAACGGAATAATTAATACCACTTCATTATCAACAAAATTAAAAACATAGTATGAACTAATTTGTCGTTTTACGTAAAAATACAAAATCCATATTGGCACCACAGACTATACATATACATATTTAATTTGTTATAGTACTTCGTTCATAAATCATATTATTGTTTATTAAATAAAAACATATAATATTCGTAAAAGTAATTTAATTTTTTTTTTACAAGAGTAAACAAAATTATTTTATTTACTTAACATAATATTGAGTATACTTGAATAAAATATCAGGTAACTTCGTACATAATATCATAATAGTTGCATAATTGTAATAGCTATTAAACTACATAGGTAATATACTTAAATAATAACGATAAAATGGAAAAATACTTATAGAATCACTGCTAATATTAAAACGAAATAATTTAATAATTTACCAAAATAACAGTATATTATAATACAGTATTTAATATTAGTTTAATAATTATTAGTAGTATACGATGGGTCTATATTAAACTATAATTTAGCGTGTCATAGTAGTATAATAATATAGTCTTCTCGCCTCAATCTTCGGTCATGGTGTAGATCTTTTCCACCACCGAACGGCGTTACTGGCTGTCGTCTTCGGACTTCGATGGTGCGTCGTCTTCGATGTCGTCGTCGTCGTCGTATGTCGGCACCCGTCGGTGTTCGTCTTCGGACGAGTCGTACGTCTTTCGGGTCGCCTGTCTGGCGTCTAGATGTTTGACGCTAATATCGTCCCCCAGATCGTCATCCCGTTCCGCTTCCATGTGGTTGGCAATGGTCTGGTCCTTTTCCTTTGGCGGCGGCGACGGTCTCTTGGCACCCGTAGAACCGGAAGCCGCGAATTCCGGTGCTGCTTCCGGTAGAACCGCGGCCACGCGCTGATCGGTCGATGTTTCGTTTAAGGCGGCGGCGGGAGTTATCTTGTGGTCGACGAACGAGGCCAGCTGTCTGACGAACGCCGGATTCTTACGCATCTGATCCAACATCATCATAGCGTGCTGCTGCTGTTGATAGTACTGCTGCTGGATCTGCTGCTGGACGAGCTGGAACTCCTGCTGCCGGCGCTGTTGCTGCTCGTACAACTGCTGCTGAAACTGTTGTCGGGCCAACGTCTCCTGTTGACTCTTCAGCTGTTCGTAGAACGCGGCCAGCTTCTCTACGGTGACCGCCGAGGACGTGTCGTTGCCGTGCGCCCGCGGGTCGGCCACGGCCGCCTTGCAAGGCACGGCCACCGCCGCCACGGCCGCGTGGACGTCCTCTACACTGCCAAGCTGAGGCTTCGCTACACCGCCCGAATGAACGACGGTGGAAAATGGCGGTGGTTTGGCTGCCGCCACAGATGGAGTCTGCAGGACACCGGTCCAGCGGTCATCGGACCGGCTAGACCGGAAGTAAGTGGGTTCGGGCAGTTCCGTGGGAGTGAGTTCGATCACTTTCGAAGACGCGGCCGCGGGGAAGTACTGCGCTAGCATCGCTCTCGCGTAGTCGTCCTGCGTCAAGCACTGGTGCGGTTTACCGGACACCGACACGGCTGCGGCGGCCACGACGACCATAAGCGCGGCGCACACATGACGGCCACTGTGGTGACTGCTAGTCTTCATCGTTGTGTAACGAGCGGTGGATGGTCTACAGGTGTCAAACAGTGTCAAACGGTGTTCGAGTGTGTTTCTTCGTCGTCCTGCTCGCAGTGAAAGTCCTCGCTGTGTTTTTGGCGGCGATCGACTTATTAATCGTTTTTCACCGGACCGAGTCCCAATTTGCTGTGTCCTGTCTGTCGAGTACGACCAGCTATTTATGAACACGCTTTGGTTTATTATTATTTTTTTATTTTTATCAATTTCACACGGATAACTTCGAGACATCTGATACGGCTTCGTCGTGCCCAGCCTGTAGTTGTTTTGGACATTTTAGCGAGATAGTGGCGCGCAGTTCGAATTTATTCCTAAACAATTTTTGCAAAATAATGCGCGTGGCACGTAACGACCTCGCGAATAATGACCACTCATCGTTCTATTTGTATTATTGTCACTCTGTCAGACATCGGTTGTAAAGACGAGTGATATTTAATATACAATAAAATATGAACATAGGTACCTATATGCGTGAGTGATTGTTAAAGTCCCGACACGCGAGACATCGTCGATCCCACACCCCTAAAATTGTTAGCTAACCGATAACCGCCAATAGTGTTTGATGTTGAAAATGACGAACCTAACAAAAATTATAAGACGTTAACCGTGTAAATGAACGTGTTTATTATTAATTTATAGATTTATTAATAACTGAAAA
Source organism: Aphis craccivora (assembly GCA_009835225.1). NCBI lineage: Eukaryota > Metazoa > Arthropoda > Insecta > Hemiptera > Aphididae > Aphis > Aphis craccivora. The sequence goes on from VUJU01000037.1 coordinate 25,225, forward strand.
ACAAAGTAGAGTCCAAAACAACAAAGACAATTTTTACCGTTATATAAACTAGCGAGGATAAAATAGCATGCGGTTTTTTTCCCGGCCGCAATGCTGTGTACATTGGAAAATCCCTATTTTAGGATGTTTTTTTTTTTTTATTATGATTACGGACTCCCCTTGTAGGTATACAATTAATACAAATACACTATACGTTAGTCAGCATTATAGTAGGTAGCTATACCGTTATGAATATTTGACATACACCTAAAATCACGGATAATATCGTAGCAACATCGGCAATATTTTTAACCTTACCAAAACGATAGCATCTCTATATAATAATATTATTATAAAGGCACAAGGACAAGGTCAACTAAACCTTGTTAGTAGAAACCTTTTAGAATTTATTGAATATTATGATAAAAAATATACTTGAGTGAGAATATACGAGTACTGAGTACTATATAATATATTTTATGATATTCTTGAGTTGAAAACTGTGTTTGGATCATTCATTAAATGTTAATTGAAGCATAAATACTATTAATAACTAAATATTACTATATTTTTGTCTGAATAAAAATCTACGTATCGTATCCAGAGTAAACGGAGAAACTTTTTAAATTAAAAAAAAAAAATAATAATAATTATAATTGTATGATGCAATAAAATTTAATTAGAAACAATGCATGAATTTTTATTAAAAAATATCATTTTACCATGATTATTTTCTTTCTAAAATAATAATTAACAATTATTATAAATTAAAATGAAGATATCTTAAGACACCAATGTTATAGAAATACAAGTATTTTGACTCATTATTCGGTAAGCATTAATAATATTATTATGATTAATATACTAAATCAATACTATTACTTGTTATTACTTTTTTTTAACCATAGTATACATACATACTTTGTTAACGTAGAATATTATCTATTCTATGTAGTACATGAATAAATTGCATAAGTCTTTATGGAGTATTAATTACAGTACTTACTGTTATTGCACGAAATATTTGGAATATTATAATATATTTTGTTTGATTACTTAATATCAGTTTATAATTAAAATTATTATGACCTTTTAAATAATAAATATAGAAATATATAATCTTTAAATCGTATATTATTATAATTAAATACAATAATCTGATTTTAATTATTAAACATAAGTATATAATATATATAATTTATAATAGTTATAAAAATAAAATAAGATTTAAATATTTTCATTTCTTTTTAATATGAATATTTTCAATCTACGTTGGTATAATAATTATTTTGTCAAAACTTTATTATTCTTTGTGTTTGTTCTAATTATCAAAATATCTACAATATAAATAGTTGCACTTATTAGTTTTGGTATTTTTTAAATCGACAAACTGTTCTAGGATTATTTTAATTTCAAAATAATTGCCTCTTTTCATAGTTTATTTTAATGTTTATTAACTAGTCAAATGAATTACCTAGTTGTCTTGCATAGCCTTAACGCTGTATGGTAAAATAGTGAATACAAAGCACTATTTTACCATGCAATTAAGACTAGCCTCATGAGAAGTGCGAATTATAAATGTTAAAAACCACTTAAACGTATTTTATTTTTAATTAAATATATTTTTTTTTATAGGTTTTGAACGAATGGAACGTTTTTCAAACGCATATGGTAATATAAGTATACTTGAACAGCAATTCTGTAAACAGCTATCGTTATAAATCATAATACGACAACGCGTAGTTTACATATTCCAATATTTTGTATTTGATAATATTTTAATTGTATACTTACTTGATGCAGCGATTCATATTATTTATTAATTTAATACCTAGTTGAATTATTTGAAGTGTGTTGACTGTTGATCAATAGAATATGTTGATGAGATGTTTTTGTAAGTTTTTTTGATAATGTGACAGTTTTAATCAATACATATTACATATACCAGTATGATATTATTAGTAAATTCATTTGAAAATGTATTATAGTATTTGATTAAAAAATATTTCATTAGGATATTCTTTAAATAACTTCTTTTTTATACCTCATTAATGTTATAACTTATAATATTATCTTAGTAGCAGTCTACAGAAAACCTTCTTTTAAAATATATTTTTTTTTTCAGTTTATCTTATTCAACTTTAACATATCTATAATAAAGTTAAGATAAACCTTAATGGAAAGCACCAAGAAAGTTAAACTCCGAAGATTGAATTAATTACTTTTGCGATTAAATGCAATTAATAACCATTAAGTTAAAACATTTAAATTATCATAGTAAACATTGTTTTGAAAAACTATAAGTTTTGCAGATAGGAACTGTTGATGCAATAAACTTCATTAAATTCGATAAAACTTTTTGATACCACTACATTTAAAGTTGTAGGTTAGAGATATAATTAGTGCTTAGGTATCTTTATTAGTTTTCATCAAAATTGAATTAATTCCATGATTATTACATTAATAAAACCGTTGATTAACAAAACCAAAATAGGTAATATAGTTATTAATAAAAAAAAATATTGGATGTTTGTTCACAACTTTTTTTTTCACGGTCGTAGTTTCTATATAAGTATATATTTTTATGAAACAAAAAATTAAGTCAAATGGTCCTTCTAAAACCAAAATTATCCCAAAAATAAAATATAGGTAAGCCACACACAATTAGAATTGGACATTCAATCAATGTTATATGTTATTAATATACAAATCCTTATCTCTATCCGTGATTGTATATTTTCCCAAATTATTTCGATTTTTGTATTATAATCATTCTTAAAAACTGTATTTTTTTTACCTTTCAATCTAGAAAATACAGATTTAATCATGTCACTAAAATGTATTTTATTTTTTTTTATTTTAATAAGACTATTTAATTTATGTCTATCATTATATTATAATATTTGGTAATCTAAAGTCAGCCATCGAGTTTGGACAAATGCACGCAGACAGATTTTATAAGGATTTACCATTCTAGTGAAGGAAAAAATACAAGTACCTGAGAAAACAAAAATAAAACCACACATGTGTTTTTAAACTTGAAACAATATTTTTATTTTTAATCATAGTAACCGTTCATTGATAATGATTATATAATAATATATTGTATATTAACTTAAAGGTAAGCAACTTTAAAGTAGATAATAATATATATATATATATATGTATAAATTATATATATACATAATACATTTTGTACAACATTTATTTATCATACCATATTATATATAATGTATAACTGTGTGTACGTTTTGTTATAATAAGAACTACGTTATTAAGCATGGTTTTCGAATATAATAATAATAATTAATGAAAGCTCCGCCGACGACCCGTCTCGCATTTGTTATACGTATATACATCGTTTCAATACATACTGAAATATGTGTTATATTATACTATACTAGTAAAATAAACATACGCACACAGCATAAGCGTTTATCTACAAATAACCTACCTATACTATATTTGTATTTTTTATTACTTTAGACGGTCTCCAGTAATAAATAGCGCGTGCGCATAATTATAACAACGGTATTTTATGTACAAACGGACTCGCACACGTATGTTTTACAACGTGTTAAGAGTGACAAATTGCATAGAATTATCTTTTGATATACTGTTTTGTTTTGTTTTTTCATCGCGATTGTGTTTTGTTTTATTACGAATTTTTTTAAAAATATTTTATTATAAACGTCGCACTACACGGCGCAGCGTCGTCGCACGGATACTATCAATTTTATCAAAACGCATATACAGGCAGAGGGATGTGCGTGCGTGTGTGTGTATGTGAATATGTATGGAGGTAAATATTATACGTTTTAAACGGAAACTAAATGTGTAGCGCGCGTGATTTGTACGATTTACGAGGTTGGAACGAATCGAAGGTATTATGATTTCTTATGTGTATCATAATATTGTGTGCATAATATTATTATATTTTACACGTATATCAAACGATGCAGTTTTGAATGTTGCGTTTGGTAATAATATAACATGAAAATGTGTTAATTGTACGAGGTAGGCATTTACTGCAGTACGGTCACATAGATTTCGATCGTCCGTTTCGTGGTTTTCCAGCAAATCCCGAACGTCATACGACGTCATTGATGTTTAATACCTACGTATGTGTATATATGTACACGGATTATCCCTTGTCTTAACGTTTTACCTACGTGTGTGTGTTGGTTGTAAATGTAATATGATATTATAATATTGTTGCAGGATATAGTCGTGCGAGTTTGTAAATTATTTAAATTTAAATTTGTTTATTTGAATCTTAAAGGTAAGCCCTTCGTCTTCTTTGACGGCAAACGCGCCGTCGTAATATTATTCAAATTATTCAAAATTTCTATACTGTACATCATAATATTATAATATTTTTTAATTGTATTAAATCATATAAACGTCCAAGTAAATGGTTCTACGTATTAAATATATATGTATATATATATATTATTTGAATAGCACTACAATATAGGTATACAGGTAGTATTTATTCTATATTATATGTTTATTATTATATGACATTGAAAGAAAAAACAATTTAAAATCTAATATATAATAATAATAATAATAATAATAATAATAATAACCATAATAATATAATAACATAATATAGTTTCTTATAACGAAAGTATAGTTTAAGAATTGTAATATATAGGTCATTAACTAGTACGGTTATAAATTTGAATTGATTAATTGATAATATTATTTACTCAAAAATTGCAATGTCCCGCAAAATATTTTCATAGTGTGTATAATATACATAGGTATTGTTTAATTACCAAGGTCTTCATCATGATGTATATATAAAAAAAAAAAAACGCAAAACATTAATTTTTGTCATTTTTTTGTTTCATTTGTATATGCTTTCGATCCGACCTCGACAATCCACACAAATCATTGTACAGTAATAATATAGATAACACTGCGGTCAAACACATTGTATGAAAGACAAAAAAAAAATATATATATATAATCATAATAATATATACTAAAATTACAGTAATATTGTTGTAATCATAATAATAATCAATAATTTAGTTACAGATTTAAAGTAATAATTTATAATTATATAGTATTATAAATCATTTTGATGTATAATAAGTTTAAAACGTTTTATGGATAAAAAAAAAAAATAGTTACATTTTTTACAATAGTCATAAACGTATATTTATTATATAAATTTTATATTGTTGTTCATTTATCAGTGTTCGATAATATATTAAATAAAAAACTTGAAAATCGCACTTGCGCGCGCAGACATCACTACTGGATTTCACATCAGAATCACAGCATTTTATTGCGGCATAACATAGTATATAATATTAAATATTTTATTTATTTATTTATTTTTATTGGTACCATAATACGTTTATAATATTATGTATATATAAAATGTATGTATAATTATACATATATATATATTATATATTATAAAAAAAAAAATCGTGTATACTACTATACGCTAATTATTGCCATAATAAATTGCTAAACATTAGTTTCAGATGTTTAGCATTGATATGGTATTGAATTGCCACTGTTACTAGACAAAGATTGTATACAAATCTCGTCAATATTATTATCAAGTTTCACATAATTTATATATATATATCATTATTGGGTCGAAATCGGATATAACATGTATATTATATCGTACCTATATGGCATAGGTGTGCGACTTACTCATTTACTTCTAAATTTATGTATACCATATACATACATATATATATATATATATTTATACTTTAAAGAGAGATATGGGGGGATGGTAGAGATTGGATAAAGGAATGGGATAGAATTTACGATGCAAACGTATATAGTTTAAAGTTTCAAGACAAAATATAAAATATCGTTAGTGTTAAAAAAAAATTGAGCTTCTTTTATCCTTTTGTATAGTTAATATGTATATATATATACATAATATTATATAATATGTATATATTATAATATTATATTATATCACACGCATCGTGTATATTATATAACTTAATATTTTCAAGTAAAATCGTGACTATACAATTTCGTTTAGAGTTATAATTTTCAGGAAATTTTCTTCTATGTCATTTCTAAAAGTCAATAAGGAATATATTAATAAAATGGCTAAAATTTGTAATTTATAATAATAATCTTGTATCTAGTAATATTTATTTAGCTATTAAAATAACAAACGTTGTTATAATATTGTATCAATTATTATTGTTGTATTTTCCTTCACAGGGGCCCAGTTACCGAAAAAAAAAGGTGAGAATACATTTCTCAACGGGGTCAATACATAGGTATAGCGATTTTTTTCTTTTATACATATTTATTTAGTCTTACGTAATGTTAATAATGAATATCACGTGTTAAAAATAAAAAGAATAAAAACCGTTATAATTATAAATGAAATCACTCAACGGTGTATAAATTAATATTTAAAAGCAATCGTATATTATATTATAATAGAGCAATACAAGAGCGATTTATTTTTATAATGAACCACAATGCTACAAACTCGCGCGTGTGAGAGTGTGTCTAAAATAGGTTATAACCTAATAATATACCTAATATATTATATTCAAAAACTATTATTAAAATGTATTATTAATAGCTATATTATATTATATTTTATATTGTTTAGTCATAGTGACAAATGTAATAGGTAATACATAATAATAATTTATATATTATAAATAAATAATACATAATATATAAATATTTAAAAATGTTTCTACAATTTATTGTAGATTGTAGATTTAATATGAATTAATTGGATAAGAAAATATGTACACAATATTATTCAAATAATATAATTTATCGTTAATAATATAAGTACATATTTTAATTAATAATGTTATTATAAGTTAATTATTTTTTTATTTGTAAAATATCTTTACTTTATTTACAAAGAACATGGCTTTTTTATTTTACTTAAATGGGGTATTCATTATGTTTTGTATATTATATTGAAATAATACAAACGCTTTTCGATTTCGTTTATCGTAGAATAAATGGAGAAGTATATATCGAATGTAGGAATGTTTTGAAGTGGCGTTGGTAAGTATATTGATATTATATAAAACAAAATATTATTAAATTGCTGGTGTAAAATATGTGTTAATGAAAAACTTTCTAAAAGGCATACCTACCACAAATTAGACCTAAACTCTTCATTAATAATCCTTAAATTTCACGATTAACTCAAACAACCACATCACATTTCGTGTTATAGCTGAAAGTATATTTCATAAAATCGTGGAAGTTATATTTGTCTTTTCGGCTAAAGAGTAGAGAAACAGAACCTTTTCGTGAAAACGAGTCATTATTTAAATAATAAATTGCGAAATTATGATTTTCAAAAAAGTTAAGATTAAATTTCATGAATTACTATAATATTATATATGTATAGTAGTTGATGAAAACAATTAAATCTTATTCGTAAATTTAATATTTGAATATTTAAATCATTTTAATATCGATATTTAAATTAATAGAGTGAAATTAAATAGAAAATTAGATGAGTAGTCTTATGTACTTGATTATCATTTTGAATATAAAAATGACTTGATAAAATTGTTGCAATAGTAGTAATCGAAAACGGCGATGGAAATGAAAATGATTTATGGAAAATTTATCAAGTATATGAAAATTAATAATAACAAACAACGTCATCGTCGTTTCCAAGAGTTTGGTAAGTGTATCGACGGACGTGTAAAGTACCTCGCGGAGTATAACTAGGATTATAACACAAATTATAACAAAACCAAGACTTTGCAGATATAACGATAATATTATGCAACGTGTGTATTTAATGACAAATAAAAGAACAATTCGTCTGCAGTACAGATACGAATGAAAATGTATATTATATCAGTTGTGGATGTGGGTGGATTAGAATAAGCGACCTATTTCGAATAATGTAATCAAATATCAACAATGCAACTTAAAGTCTCGACTTTCAATCATTTTCACTAAACATAAAATAACCTGAGTACGAAATATAAGACACATTTTTGATATCGATTGTAAGGATAGACTGATTTTCATATCAATTTTGTGTAGTTGAAATATGTAAACGAAATTATTAGGATGAATAGCATCTCCATGTACTACACTCAGACCACAGTATAATACTATTACACTTAATATATGCAAAAAAGTTATTATCCACAAACGTTTAGTCTAGTAACGTACCTGACCACGAGTTATGGACAATGAAAACACCTGATGTGGTGTTTGAGATTTCGGCGCGCAAAGTAGTAGCATTTATCTTCCTGTGTACAAACTATTCATAACATTAATTGTCAAAAACTAAGATCATAAAATATTCTATGATCTAAGATCAAATGCTATTGATCTTTTTTTTTTTTTTTTATTAGAATTTTTGTTGTTTGTTGGTACACAATTAGGACACGACATCGCATAATGTAATAGCAGTACGAGGAGAATTAAGAAAATGCTCGGCGGTGGTCGATTGGTGATTTAATTATACTATTTTAAAAATGACAGATCTTAGAAAAAATCACAACCCTTGTGCGCGTATTCGTGAGAGATTAATGTCGGTAGTGACAGAATTTCGATGACATTGAAGTGATTTAAGACTACAAGGATACTGTATAGACGGATATCTATGTGCACGTACATGTATGATTGGCCTTGGTGGGATAGACTTTTTAGAAAATTATTTTCATTAGATAACTTCAGTTGTTCACATTCAACAGCGGTCAATTAATAAAGCAATTTTGATTTCTCCTAAAATTTAACGTTTCGAAAATTATATAGATAATTTTTTTTATTTTGTCCACTCCGTAAATGCTGTATTTTATATATTATAATAGGTAAAATGTATTCACAAACATACAGTCATTTGAACAAGGTCGATACTAAAATATTAAATATATATATATGCATATATAAAATATTAAAATAACGGTAAAGATGACGACACATTATATTATGGTATGGATTATGTGATTGGTGTTATGTATGCTTAAAGAAACAGAACGTTTATATATAGCTATTATAATTGTAATTATTCATATATATTATAAATACATTGTGTTGTATAATATTATAATACAATATATTTTATATTTATTCGAACAGGGCAGGGTGGGGATTTGGGAAAATGGGGATATCCAAAAAAAAAAAAACAAACAAAATACACTTAGTCATATTAAGATAAGTCAAAAGAAAAGAAGAAAAATTATAATATGTATAATATATAATGTTAAATTAAACTATTGACGAATTATATTATTATTAATTTAAAGATACGTTTTAAAGCCGTAATAACAATAATATTTTAACAACAATTATATTTAATTCAATATTTTGATAACAAATTAAAAAAAAAGAAAACGATAAAACGAAAAAAAATTAATGACAAAGAATAATTTTAAAAATACGTAACAAACATATTATAATAATAATAATAATAATAATAATAATAATAATAATGATAATAATAATTATAATATAATATAGTCTATTGGTTTATCATAATAATTGTTCGTTAAAAAAAAAATAAAATAAAATAAAAACGAAAAAATAATAATAATTATATTTATAAAACAAAAATTTGATTATCACCGTAAATAAATAAATATGAAATAGCAAAAACGAAAAAAATAAATAAAACCGTAAATAATTCACACATCAAGTTGGTGGTGGTGAAAGTGGAGGTATTGATAGTGGAGGCGGTGGTGGTATTTTATATGAGGGATAGGTGGATTGTAAATATTATTGTGGCCCATTATATTATAGTTATAAAAAACCAAAAAAAATTACACTCATGACGAGTGTCCGTCATCGTGTGGGTTATTATAATTATAACCATTATAATAATAAAACATTTACCCGTCGGTTCGATAAGTAATTATTATAATATTCCAATATATATTATCATAGTAAGTAAATAATAAATACGTTAATAATAATTATTATATTATTAATATGATCAACCTAAAAATTAAACTTATAAACAATTTATATTGTTCAGTAGTGTGCTCGATTGTTAAACTTTTCTGTTTTAAAATGTTTTCTATTTTATGACGCATATTTTTAATATTTATTTTTTCATAGAATAGAACGAGATAATTAAAGATGTATATTAGATATAATAAATGTAGTGTAAAACCAGTTACCGTGGCAATAAAAATGTTATTAGGTAATAATAACAACAAAACGTCGAATGTCGTCGCGAGTCGCGTCTGAACGGATCGATCCGGTATTATTTACACGGAGTTTAAAAGTAACAGGACGAATAATCGAGTGTCGAATCGTATTATTTAGTCTAAAGCAGTTGAATAGAATCTTATCTAAGTCAAATCTCTCGAATAGCAAAAATTTAATTTTAATATTATTATAATATAATATACCTATCGCATTTCATACAATAGGCACATAATATTATACGCATTATGATTATGATGATATTTTATGACGGTCTCGCGAAATATTCGTCGATTCGACGGTAGTTGATATTATAACAGTATTTTTTGTTATTATTACTACCTGCATATTGTGTGTGTGATTCATTATGAGATCTTAATAGATGGTTTTGATTTTTTTTCTATTCTACAATTATTATACGGCTGCGCCCTTATAATTATAATGAGCAACACGCGACAATTTTTTTTCTGATTTCCTGGTTTGATTTATCGTTCAGAGATTATAATTAGTTTAGGTATAGTTATTATTATTATATAATATAAGTATTAAGTTAATATTATTAAATTTACATATTTTGGGTAATTTCATTTATATAATAATAAAAACCCTAAAAAAAAAAAAAACGAATATAATAATAATTTTTTTCTTTAATGTAATTATCTTATATATTATTTTTTTTTATTTGTTATCATAATATAAACATTATTAATATAATAAAACATGTTTTTTTTTAAATTTTAAATTATTATAATTATTATATAATATAGAAACGATTATTATTAATAGCATTATTGAGAAAGAAAACCTTTGGTGTAAGTGAGAGTGAGTGAGACGTTTATATATATATCTCTGGTGATAGTTGTGAGTTATTGAGTCAATCACACGCATAGGGGCGACTAATATCGGTCAACCTGTAATAAAATAATAAAAATAAAACGTCAGACAGATAATTAATAAAAATAAATTATTATGATTTCTTTGTAATTAAAAAAAAAAAAAAAGAATGATTGGACGGTGTGATTTTAATGAATGAACAACAATGACCTTACGATGGAAGAAATTTATTGACTCTTGCGTTGTTCAGTGGTACCCATTGGTAAAAGCGGCCGGAATCAAAGCCCCCTGAAAAAAAAAGATATTGGTTAGTAAAAATTAAATAAATAAAAATAATTGTAATAATAAAAAAATGTCTTTTTACAAAAGAGGCGTATCTGTGTATGTGAGTGTGTGTGTGTGTGTGTGTGTGTGTGTGTGTGTACAAATAAGCCTAAAAGCCAAATAAATCAACACAACCGGCCGACAACACGAAGTTGCATAAAATTTCCTAGGTATGTTTTAACATTAAAACTTATTAAACATTAATTTATTAATTTTTCGATTAAATATGGACATTTTAAATATATTTTGATTTAGATCACGTAATGATATTAATATTGTAATACCTCCAAAATGCAGAGTTTAAAATATATTTTAAAATACGATCAACCCGAACACAGCCTTCTTACAAACATGAAGTCTGAACGATCTGGACACTATGCATTATATAGAAACCATATTATTACACATATTTTGGGTTTAATAATTTTGTACCATTCAAACGCCATGAGTCAAAATGCATAAAAAAATTTTATCACATAGCTAAAACAGCCGTTTAGATAGGTGTTAGGTTATTCACTGTTTTTCAACGAGCGTATACATTTGTATAGAAGAATAATAGTATATATAATACTAAAATTTATTCCTAAAAGTTTCATCTATACAATTATTAATCTTAAATAATAATTTTAAAATTATATTATATAAAATCATACCACAGGTATCCCCGTCACGTGTAAAATGCTTATTTCTTATACGAAGTAGAGACTGATATTAACGTTTCCTTGATTATGTTAAATAAATATATTTATCTCGTCGATATTATATTACCGCCTAAGTATATACCATTTGAAATATCCAAGTATACGTTTATTTTGATCATTAATTATTTTATAAATTATAATATACCTACTACATTATTTATTACTATTAGTATTATTCGATTTCACAGTAGTGGACGATGACGACGATGGATTGGAGACATGGTTTTACAGACAATGTTTAAAAAATCAGTATAAATGGTCGAAATAAAAGAACTATATTTATTTGTGATTCAAATCAAGGCAGATAATTTTCCGGTTTGAGATATATTTCATTGTCGTGCTTTCTTAAATTAAGAGTAATATGTATATAATACGCACATTCGTCACTGCCAGTCGTGCGTTAAATAATAATTAATAATGATTTTGTAATGCGATCCAGATTGAAATACACGTCTCCAACGCATAAATTTGTCTTGAAAATAATATTATGTGTTATCGACGTTCTGCGAAAGTTTATAAAATATTATAAGCCATGTTATAATGTATGGTTTATTAATATTCCCTGTAGTGAATGTCTAGATCAGTGACGGCTTTGAGGGTGGTTAGTCAAATGAGGCGCGCATAACCTCACCTTAAATGTAAAGTAAATAATTTTCAATTAATATATTTTCAAGTTATTAAAAGATCAAGTTTTTAAATTTTATTATGGATATATTTACATTAATTTTTTTAGTAAAAAATTATTTTTTTCCATCTACAAATGTAAGTATAATATATTTTGTAATAAATTGTTTTATATAAAAATATAATGAATAAACAAAAAAAAAAAAAACGATTGAAAAATCTATCAATAGCGCTGTCTAAAACGCATTGTTATGATGAATAATGGTTTCTTTTTTATAAAACAATAGTATAGTTTAGTTAATATCAATATTTTTGTTACAATAATAATATTATAATATTAAAATCTGTTGGCCGGCGCTATGTTTAGGCAATTTTGCTACATGACTATTTATAGTGAAGTGAAGCACGCATTTTTCTCGAAAAACGAATATTTCAGTATGGGAATTAAATTCATTGTAGAGTTGTTATATTTTATGATTAGAAACGTCATTTAGATTTTCAACGAATTATAATCAAAATCGATTACTTCATTAATTCGTCATACAAACTTTTACATTGTTTTTATTGTATATGATTTTGGACTATGGTGGGGATACGTATGTCACCTCATCAAAAAAAAAAAAATATATATATATAACTTTAAAATACTGATCTGGATGCATGTCAGTTACAGTTCAATAATATTATTAATATAAAATAATATAGTTTCATTCGAGATATTTAAGAGGAAAACGAAATGTTTAGTATGTCGAGATTTAATTTAAATGGAAATCTACGACTCAAATTTTTTTTATTTTTATTGATTCGAATATACAGTATACATAATATAATATACTCATGTATGTAATATATAATAACGATAACTTAATAATGTTTGAACTGATGGTATGTGATGAGAAAGGGGAGAAGGGGGGGGGGGTAACTGTAACTATGCGTTAAGAAAACGATTTGTTTGTGCGCAGATGAATATTATAATAATACATGATTTATTTTATTAATTTATATTTTTGTTAACATTAACAAAAAGAAAATCATTCAATTTGATGTATTCGTATATTATCAAAGTACTGTTGTATTTTGTAATAATAATATGTTATTATTTGATTCGTGTATGTATTGAATCAGAAAAAATGGTCGCTTGGATAGTATTTTATGTAGGTACATGGTAATCTTACTCGTATTGTGTGTGATATCGATGATGGAAAAATATTTAGTAAAAAAAAAACACATATGAACTGTTGTAAATTGAGATGCAGCCGAGAAACAAAGTATTTTATCTTGAAATAAAGAATTGATAGTTAGAAACATTTTAATTATCCACTACACCGTAAACTTTCTAGTATAGCTAATGCAGCAACCGGAGAATATAACAAACAGCGATAATAAAATAAAAAAATCGAAAAACTAAATGAATTTCGTCAGAAAAACTTATCACAGCAGAGCGCTCAATTTCATTGAGATTTCTTATTTTCTTTCAATTTAGATAAAAAAAAAGTATATTTATAATATACTAGAAAACCTACATTATATTATAACGAATATAATGATATTTGAAGTGCATAATTAACAAATTAATGAATAATAAATTTATGTTTATAAAAATAAATAAATAAAAAGTACATTATAATAAACGTCACTAAAACCTTATAAAATATTTTTATTATACAATAATACAGAAAGGATAATTAATTATAAATAATGTATATGCACGAGTTCCACAAGTCTACATTCTAATTTAAAATACGTAAACTCTATAAAGAATTGAAGAGAAATACTAGTATCTGCATTTTTTTCATTATTAATGTATTATCAACGCGGACCAGGAATTGTCTTAACACTGCAGATGGAAACAATATTTATCTCAAAGTCAGCAACACTCTATAGTCATGAAAATAATATTAAGTTGTAGTTTTCTCTCATTGTTTTTCGTCTAAAAAATAAAGTCTTCGATTATAGACCTCGGTAACGTCTGGACCTAGAGTTCCAGAATTGATGCGCTATAAATAGGTAAGCTGCACGTGGCATAAAGAACGTGCAGATATATTATTAATAAAAATATATTAAAATGGACCAGAAAGAAGGAATCATATTCGATTATTGTAATATATATATAAAATAATGCTTATATTGTTTTAGCGTAAATGACATGTAATCGAAATTGTATTCTTTTTTAAATACCTATAATATTTATTGTTAAAAATTTAACAAGAATTGTGAACAATAAACGTTTCCGGTGAACCAAATGTATAATAATATTATTATTATACATGTACAAGCTAACCATTGGAACCCGGAAGAAGGAAGTGTCTTAATAATACATAGTATGATATTATAGTATTGTAATTTTAGCATATAATATTGGCGGGTATCGCTTTGAAAGATTCATTTTTCTACATAATATAAGTGTATTTAGGGAGTTGTATTAACTATAACGTGGATAGCAATATGCAGGTGCATCGTGTATAGAATATGAGTGAATAGTTATAATAGTTTGTCAAGGAGACGCGATTCGAAATACGTCGGAAAGTTTGCAGGTGAGCAGACGCCATAACGATGACGACGACGACATGCGTTACCAACAGTGTTTTAATTTATAATATTTTGGAATCCCGGGGGATGCGGACTAGGAGGATTTGCTGAAGAGACCAGGCATACTACTCAACCCCCCAATGAAGTGATTAATTATCGCGTCGACCGAGGGCGGCGATGATGGAAGTTGAATAATGTATCGCGCGTGCGGAATCCGACACGAGTAAATATAATACGAGCGTTCACACATGATCAACGTATACTTCCTGACGTATCTACCACGAGGACGAAGGGGTTACCAGTAGTATAGACCTTAGTCGGGCGCTTATTTTATATGTATGTGGGTTATACGGGATATGGAAAAGCTCGTATAGCTGCAGAATATGGATGGATTTCTCTGAGCCGAATTTAAAAGAGGGTGTTATTAGAGAGTGATATTTTAAATTTTGATATCAATTAATGGACATAGCGTTATTTTAAGGACAATTTTTAAGTTTGAGGAGTTTCATTGATTCCATTCGCTCATTATATACGGTCGAAAACAGTAGGCCACCAAACCTGCCGATATACTTTAAATTGAATTGTCTGTAACCAACAGTATATTAAATTAATTTTCGATTGTTTTTATTTAACTTATAATTAACAAAAATATCGTGTGTGTAGAATTTTATTTAATGTCACAAACTTTATACTGTAGTATACAATATTATATCTTTGTCCTAAATAATATATTACCATACGTAGATGTTATCATTGTCGAAAGATGAGGCGGCGCTTGAGTGGTACCAACAATCTCATAGTTATTAAAATTTAAAACGTTGTTTAGACGAAACAATGCGATATTGTGTATTAAATGCGATTTGGACGAAAAGATAAGCAAAGCAAAAACAAAAAACTAAATTAAAAACAGTAAAAACCAATGATAAAAAAGCGTAAAAACATTTCGTCTGTCGGAGTGCAAAAAATAGTACACAGGACAGTTGTCCAAGGGGTTTTTCCTGCAGTGTTAGGTTAAGTTTTAACCTTATACATACACCTAAAATCTAAACTATAAAAAAAAAAAACTATAAAATACAGCGGACCACTGTTAGTATGGAGTGTGTGTGTTAGTGACTTCCATATCTTCTACAATATATGATATAAATATTAGTTATATCGTGCTACAATGTTTAGTATATTAATACATCGATATTACAAGAATATCGTTAAAACAAGAATTTTATATTTATTGTAATCATACCACATGAGTGGTAAATTGGTTAGATTAGTTAAAAAATGTTATTGAGTTCAATTAAATTAGTTAAACAAAAATAGTATACAGTATTAAAAAATTGTACAGTAAAATTCCCATCTCTACTCCATACACATACAGCTTAAACGATAATATTATACAATTTTTTTTATATAATATTATAATATTACCTATAAAATATTTTAATAAATCAGTTTTACAAAATAATCACACACACAATAATACGGTAGTTAAAGGCGTGCGGGAAATGTGCCTGAGGAAAGTGCGAATCGTGCGGGATTCCTATATAATATAATATATAGAGCTTTACACACTTATAATAATAATAATAATAATTACAACACAAAATTATATTGCAGTAGGCCGTTTGCGAGCGTTTTCACGAGACACCTATCCCCGTCGGCGGTCACACGGCAGCAGCTACACAGTGTACGTCACAAAAATATGCATATTATAGGCGAATGTGTGCGAGTGGGCGTGTGTGTGTGTGTGTGTGTGTGTGTGTGAGTGTGAGTGTGTGTGTGTACGTATGTTAGTTTTTCGTTAGAGTTTCGGTCGATACGAAAGAAAAAAATACGACATCGTGATTTACAAGTAATAGTATAGTAACATGGGCGTATAAAAAGATAGACTGCGCTTGGAGAGAGAGAGAGAGAGATTTCGTGTCGTCGTCATCTGCAAATAATGAAAATAGATAATATGCTCGGAAAGGGTGTCGCGGAATAAGCGACACATTACGAGTAATGGATTTGCATACGGTTTATTAGATATTCAAATATAATATAAATATAGTGATGTGCGAATAATATGTGAGTGCTCGGTTGAACTGACGTATTAATATATATTTTTTTTTTATCCAGCGAAAATGCTTTACAGCCACGGCGCTTTATGCGTATGTCGATTTTCCTTTCTCTATGTGTGGGGGGGGGAGGAAAGCGCAGCCCGACTCTCTACACGCACACACGAGTAAGTAAGTATGGTCGTCGTCGTCGTCGTCGTCGTGTAGTTGTCAACGGTAAGAGAGAAATGTCAAAAAAAAAAAAAAAAAATTATAAAATAATAAATTTTATATCGTTACAAACCCTTACGCAAATCGGACTATATACCTACAGGATTGTAATTAATGGGCGCACGTGAGACGGCGATCGCGGGGAACGCGGACGGTTGCGGTGACGCTGCTTGCACGTAATCGGCCGGGTTCGAGCTGTACATGTCCATGGTGGACGGGGCGCCGGGGCCGGGCGATGTGGCCGGCGGGAACGCGGCGGCCCGCGGGTTGCCGGGGCCGCCGGTGTGCGGCGACGCTGGTGGCCCGAAACCTTGTGCGGCGACCGCGGCTGCCTGATGGTGGTAATTGCTCATCACTTGAAAAATACACACGTTTGGTCATTTTATAAACATAATAATATATAACAATATTCATATAGTTAGTATAGGTATATAATATTATAGTATAAAAGAGTTTAGTGTTATTTTATATTATGATAATGATAATAATAATAATAATAATAATAATAACAACAACAACAACGACAACGATAATAATAATATGATATAAAAAAAATAATACATCTCGACACGCTAAAAAATTCGAGATAACGACACTGTAACTACTTTACACGATACGTAATTATTATAATAAAAATAATGTGTTTTATATAAATAAAAACGTCGTGTAATTAAAACACGCGATCCGATCGGAATGTCGTATTATTTTTATTGTTGCGGTGACGTATCGCGGAAAACCGGCGGAGAAACGTAACGATAATAATATTATGTAAAAATTTAAAAAATTTATTTTTGTTTTTATTTTCATTTTTACGCACGGGTCGTACAAGTACGATGGTATAGTATAATAACGATCACTCCGGTGTGGTATTAGGTACGAATTAATGCGATCATTTTAACATCCGATCAAATCACGTGACATATTTTATATACTGTACAATATAATAATATATTATACATACGATCCGTATACTGCAGTAGTGTAATATATAATAATAAAATATTTACGACGTGTACGATTGAAAAATCATTCATTCAGCACCGGTGTCATATTTTGATGGCGTGTTGTAAACCCCGGTAGTACCGGCCCTGGTGAAATATCGTTAAAGTGAATATTTACTCTTTGGTCGAATTTTTTTTTTGCTGAAAAATCACTAGCTGATTTTTTTATCGGTATATTTTTGATAGGCCACGGTAAAATTTCACTAGTGACCGAAGAGTAAATTTTCACTAGAGATATTTTACCGAGGTACGGCGATACGATTTCGTAGAGAAATTAATCATTGCCACATTGCGAGAAAATTGCATATAGTGTTACTGATTTGACACTATCTGTACTTTATCTGGATGGAAAATAATCATCGTGGATTCAGATTCATTTAGTCGATCGATCTCGATTTTAGCTTTTTAATTATTGTTCTTGAATTTGTAAGACTCACTCCATAAACAAGCATATAAGGTTGTTTCGACAATTTAAAAAGCACCGAGGTGACAAAGTAAGATCGAAGCTTACAATTTCTTTTCTTTAATTTTAGAATCTGTATTCTGAATATTGTTCTTCGTGACATGTCGCATCTTAGGCTAAAATGCTTTCCCCGCATTTTTTCATCGTGAATAAATATTTTACGCATGTAATGAAATAATAATTTACCTGTGCAGTGCGTATGTAGGTAGTGTATGATTTTTCAATTAAATCACGTACTTTAATATATTACATTATATACACATGTACTGGATGATCCATTTAACTGGCTGCATAAAACTTTGCTGCTAAATTTTGTGATTTTTTTTTAATAATGAGTACTTTTCAAAGCACGTTAAACTGTGGGACGATCAAACTACGAGTAAATGTTTAATTGCTATTTATATTATAATATTATGTAAGTAAGTGTTTATACAGGTACGGTAATGTCGACAATGTTATTGTTACGACAGCCGTCTTATTTGTTTATGTGTGTGTAAGTATGTGTGTCTGGTCAAAAATTAAATATTTAATTTATAAATTACGTATTTAATGCTAAATATTATTATGCTAAAGTGGACCTGAAAAACTTGCTGCTACGGTTATATATGATATTGGAAAAATTAAAATATATTACTATATAATATATATGTTTAAAACGTGTAATTGTGTATTATTATCGTTATTATTGTTCAATTCCATAATATCATTTTATATAACATTTTCGGCGGACATTCGAGCAAGTGACAATCCATTTCAGATATCAATATTTTACTTAATAATATTAAAGTAGGTACATATTATAATATACTAAGTAATATATTATATTATTATGATACCACGGCTGAATATCACGCACACACACACACACACAACTACACAAGCACTCATCACCGTTATGCCGATGGGAAGATTTTTTATATTATATTACATTATGTAAAATAAATATATAAAAATAAGGAAAGAAAATAGGTGAAAAACAGCAAACCGCCACTGCTAAGCCAAGCAAAAATAAATTATATCATAGCGTGATAAAAAAAAAAAAAATTGTTTATTTAGAGTTTTTTTTTTTCCCGACACCAAAACATTTCCCATACGCGTCATTATAATATCCTCTATCGACCATTGCATAATGTAAAATGAACAAATAGTAAGTTCGTCACCAAAAGAAAAAAAAAAAGAAAACACTTTTCTGATACTACATTGTAGCCGCTGCGAGACATCTACTAAAGGTATGAATATCGAGCGTAGGGTATTGTGCAAAAAAGAAACAAAAGCTTACATTTCGTTTGTTTTATACATTAACTGTGTCTGACACGACGTGTCAGTGATTATACCTATATATTATATTATGAGGCGATGACATTATAAAAATTAAAATTTGATGCTTACATTAAATTTTGACGGGGCACCTGTATATTGTTTGTGATGACAATTAACATTAGGTAGTATATTATGAATATATACCGAATTAAACTTATAAATTAAAAATAAGTAATATTCTAATTATTATTATCATTATTATTATTTACTGTTTTTATTGTAATATATTATTATTCAGGTATGTGGTGCGTTATAAAACATTATATATAGGCACATTATTGACAATTGTTTCAAACGCGATATTGTCAGATTATTATGGGACGTAGACTCAACATTAACATGTATAGTGCACATGGTTCACGTATGAAAAATACAAAAAAAATCTGAAGACATTTTAAATTTCTCTCGTCCCAAGTGTGTAAAATATCGACGATGATTTTATTAAATTAAATATAATATTAAATAGTATCGTTATATGATATGGTCTATATTTAATGGCATAACTTCAAAATTTGGGTTTAAGAGAAAAATTTTAAAGGCCCCGACTAGGATATTCTCGGCTTACTTCGGTCCCCCTAAGCAAACGGGCCCGGGTACACATGTACCCTCTGATTACTCTTATCAAGCCACTGCCTATATCGTTGTAAGTTTCGAACTGCATATTATAAGACTATTATTATTATCATTATTATACCACATAGATAATACAATAATATTATTGTTTTAACGCAACTGCGAAAATGATACGTAGGTTTTAAATTGAAAATAATGGCGTTACATTTTATGTACCAGCAATACCACGCAATGGTCACATATACTTGCGCCGGATAGTTTTTACGCAACAGTATGAAATAATAAAAATATTAATTTTAATTATGGCCAGTTTGTATTTTTATGTACATAATACATTATATTAAAGGTCAGCCGTTTACTTATCTTTTTTAGTAAATATATTTGTACAAGTACCTGAAAGCCTTTCAGTAAAAATAACGGTGTGTTATTATTGTTTAGAGTCAATATTATAATACGATCGTTTATCAGATCAAATGCAAGGACATACAATACGTTATTATAATATTGGTGATATTTAAACGCGAATTGGTTGCGAAAAAAAGGCGTACACAAAGATATTTATTTTACAGCGTTTTGTCAATATACCCAAATTACCCATCACTAAAAATAAGAATGTAACAACTATCTAAAAAATTACTCAAACATTTATTTGTACCCGGACAATATTTGTGTTTGTCAATAAATATTTTTGAAAATAATTTACTGTATACCGATGTAAATATTTAAAACATTAATTTACTAACCGTAATAAGTAGGTTTTAAATAATTTTAAGCTAGACAGAGTGTGAGTTCCGATATGAGTAAAAATATAATATATTTTTTTAAATAAATATTAAGTGGGATAGTAAGTGGGAGGGTTTGTAGGGGACACACGTGGTGGTAAGAAATTTTGTATATTATGCATATAATAAAATACCTATAGTGATATTATAATAATAGGTATGTAGGAAATGTTCTTTTGTTTCAATAATATTTATACACGTATGTATGAAAATTACGAAACACGCGTCTAAAACAACAAATCATTCGGTTGTAAAAACAAAACAAAAATAATATACTAATAATATTATACAACTACACACACATATTATATATAATGTAATAATATACATCGGAACGTTTATACATATTATATTGTTCGAATGGAATGAAAAATTTAAATTTCCAAATAATAACAATTCACAAAAAATAAGATAAATTAAACTAATATAGGTGGTATTTGTATACACATTTAATTGAAAAAAAAAATAATATACGAGACTTATGTGTACATATTGTACTATAAACCAATATTAATGACAAAAAAATATATATAATATATTAGTCGTTTAGAAACAGTTATTATGTGTCGGACACAATAATAAAATAAAAAAACTTATAGTGTACAAAAACGTCGAACGCTTTGAACAAAAAAAAAAATCAGTATTCAAGTTTATGTGTATGCGTACACAAAAAAGAGTTTTCTAGAATCTAAGCTCTTTGACGAAGGCGACAGTATACAATTTATTTAACTGAACCTTTAAAAAATGTAAAGGTTTTTATGTAGGTTGAAATATTTTATTTTATTTTATTTTTTTTATCGGAAAAGGTTAGATTCGTTTTATATTTATACAAACACTTTTAATGAAATTGTTGAAATTGTTATTAAATATTTAGCCTCATTGTGAATAAAGAAATGTAATACTCTAAGTAATGTATAAAAATATTTTTTCTACAATAATTTTTTAGGTACCTATAATAATGGGTTCACGCAAAGTTTCAATGTATAATACTAGAGTAAAGAACCCCACAGAGGTTGTGTCTAGTTGGTACTTATTGAAGAGGATAGATTGTTTTTTTTTTTTTTAAATATAAGAAAAAACTATCGAAGACCACGAAAAAAAAATATCACAAAATGTCATCAAACTTAATGCCTCGAAAACAATTTAACAAGGAATTTTATCAGGCGCCGAGCTAAATAAATCGAATAGACCGTATCGAGTCCTTCCCATCTATTCTGTTGGGCTTTGAAATAAAAAAATATATAATATTATAAAGAATATACCACACATAGAATATTATATCGCAATCATAATAATAATATAAAAATAAAAAGTTAATAACTGTGTACGGACTTGTTAAAAACGCATTGATTACCGATACAGAATTATAGATATAGGTAACCGAGCTTACAATACTAGCACTAAACATTCGAATTTTCCCATTTATATTATATTGTTACATTATGTACTATCGTCGGTCTCGCACCATCTCGACATTTGTCCATCGTCTATTGTAGATATTTGCGTCCGAGGTGTTATCGTCATTCGTCACTCTGTACGTCCTCCACCACACCTCGCAGTACGATATAAGACCTATTTACTCGTTCGGTCGCACATGTATCCGGATTCGAGATTGTAGCTCATACAATGTTATACGATATAAAACACGTCGATCTATGATAACATAATATTAATCTTATCGCGACGTTACACAATATGTCATTGTACGCAGTATTACATGGGCCGAATGCCACGCACAGTACACTGAGTTTCGTATTTAGGGGTCGAAGACAATAATTTCGTATTCCGCTCGAGCGGCGAATCCATTGCGCACGTATTTCATATGATATAATAATATATATATATATATATAAGAGTATGATGCGTGTGTTATAATGCGCGTGTGTCGTATACACCATCGGGAGAGGGGGTATTGCGTGGTCGTGAGGTGAGGGGGTTAAGTGCCGGAAGAATTTTTACGGTGGTCGTGTTATAAAAACGCGTGTATATACGTGTGTTGTAATATGCTCGCGTGCCTATATATATATATATATAAACTGTATTATATGGCACGCGTCGCGTCCGGGATAAACGCATCGGGTTGAACAGACAGATGTACCTATATATATAATACGAACATTTCACGGTAAAACGTTTCGCTATTTTCTTTTTTTTTAAAGCTACAGAAACAAAGAGAAAAGAAAAAGCTGAGACCTGCTATGTATGAGTATAGCAGCTATACTTGAAGGGCGGTGATAAGTGTTGAAATGTGAAATTATAGTCGTTTTCAGTTTTCCACCACCACCACTATAATAATATTATAGTCGCTATATTTTACGATAGCCGATTTGCGACCGCGGATGCGCTTAACTAGTGTATAATAATATGACTGCGCTACATATTATATCATAATATCATAATAATACATTGTGGTGAGCGCTGCACGTGGCCGCTATGACGCGTATTTCGTTGCCAACCCGAACCCGGGTATTGTTATTTGTTATTATTGTTATTTACGACGATATCGATTTATATTATGCGGAATATACACGAAGAAAGAAAAAAAGAAAATAAAACCAGGCGGCAAAACGGAAGTGCGAGGCGTGCAGCGATCGTTCGTCTTCCACACGCGGTCAACGGGGCTGCGTACACCGCTGCCATCGTATAAAACAACCCTCGCCCTATATAATATATATAAATAATATATATTATAAACGTATAATGAGTGTGTGTGAGCGCGCGCGTGCGCGCGTGTGTGTGTATAAATTTATAATAACAATAATAATAGTAATAATAATATAAATCGACTGGCGTGTGTGCGTGTTCATTTGTCATCCTCTTTCCGCCCCGACCGGATATAACGGAGTGCGAACGGTGAAAAGCTCGACGCCACACAACGATGTACATACATTTAACGCGTATATGTATATTTATACGTACATAATGATGTATACGTATACCCGTCACGTGGTAATCCTTTCTTTACGGTCCTGTGCAGCTTCCCGCGATCTACCCTATACCGGGCCCGCCGTACCTATACACCGCGGTCGCCGCACACGAACGGTCCATTATGGTAATTATTAAAACGCGCCCTCGCCTCTACTGACACCGTAACTACCGCGTCTTCCCTCGATGGCGCGTAGGTATACGCAACAATAGTATAATTTTTATGCATATACGTATCGTACGCAAGCCCACATAATATAATATTATATATATTACGTAAATACTTCACATTTACAGCCACAATTTTAGGTTATGGGCCCGTAATGCTACGCGTAAAATACATTTTGGTTGTTATATATACCGTATACAGCGGGCATTACGGGGAATATAATATATGATTGTATCGTGTAACGTACGCACGGGAAAAAGTAATACTTTAAAATATTTCGTTCCCCAGGAAGTCGTACTACCCACGAGCCTAAGTGAATAATATGAAATACGTAAATGCTGCGCGAGGTTAAACTACCTTTTCGGTCAGAGGTTGAGCACAAAACACAATAAATACGCATTGTACAGACGACGTTGAACGTAATACATCTCATAATAATATTACAAAGTGAATTTAATGTTAGTTTCAAGTCGAAAAAAGCAAACATGGCTCCTATAATCGTATAGAGGTACCTATATAATAATTTTAACATATTATTCACTAACGAAAACCCGTCGATGATAAAATTTCCTTCACTAAGTAACTAACAAATTATTTTACTGTACACTGCTATATTTATATAGTATATTATATATATATATATATATATACTAAATTATGCTTTTAAGCTGTGTAAAGCATAATAGTGCAGGCGTGTAACAATAGACTACAATCGGCTGGGGTGGAAATGGAAGGCCATAATGTATTTATATCTTTTTACGGTTATTTCGGTGAGGGGCAACGTTTTATATTTACTTATTAGGTGACACCCTTAGTTACGACTTCGCGGTTACTACCCAACAATATCGTCGGTGTATTATAATGTAATTATAATAGTACACGCAGCAGGAACGTCGCGAGAACCGCATCATAGCAAACGTATATTATTACTTCTTGACTCGAAATAAACGATCAAATTTTTATTTTGTCCGCAAAAGTCGTTGGCGTTAAAACTGCAGCACAGTATACATAATACACGAACAATAATTATACGTTTATTTCTTCCATGAATCAACGATATTACCCCGGACATGTCGCGACTCAAGTTTAAAACGATCGTTTCGCGACTCGACATTAAGCGCACGTGTATAATATATATTATACGTGTATATATATATATATATATTCACATTGTAGTACTACGTATCCCTTCGCAAAATACTTTAAAACGCAATATAAATTCAAATTGCTGTGTCGACGACGACAACGACGTGGCGAAAAATAATTACGTTGATATTACAAGCTGCGCGACGGTACATAATAATAATAACAACAACGGCAACGAGAATGATACAGCGTTCACTAATTCTAGTCATTCGCAGTTCTCCCCAGCCGACGTTTTCAGAGGTCACGTTTTAACAATTCTTAACGTTTCACGTTCGCATCGTCGTAGGTACGTCGAATTCGCATCTAACGCGAACACTCGCGAGTGAATTATTCATATTACGACGACCAATTTCGGGTTTTGATTTTAACGAAGTCGTGTTTCGTTAATGTTTTATAACAATAAAGATTTTCGTCACAAACGTAAAGCGTTTATTTCGGATACCTCAGTGAATAGTACCTACAATACCTTTGTTGTGGTTGTTTGTATGTTTAAGTTGCGGCATCGGAATAATAAAATGTAAATATTGTATATTACGAGTATATACTATATAGGAATCAACCTGTAAGTCAGACTAAAATATACAGATGGAAAAAACTGAAATATGTATAAATCGCATTTCCATAAAATATATATATATATATATATATAATAATAATATGTAAAAGACGGTAAATATACACTGCTGTTAGACACATTTTATACGAGCGGTATATTTACGAAGAGATTAAATTTTCACGATCCGCCAGTGTCATGTTACTGCCACTCACTTAGAATCATTCCAGAAAATAATACGCGCGGGTGAGAGGAGAGAGAAAACTATTTTTTCGAAGTCTGTAGTTTGAAGAAGAATAATAAGAAAATTATGAAAAGATTAAAATTTGTTTAAGCGCTAAAATAGTAACCGGCAAGTTCGTATGAACGGTGAAATTGTTGAGCATACTATTCCGGCTGCTTTACACAATAATATCAAGTCTATAGGTATTATGTAAATATATAAAGAGACACCATGGCCAAAATAGCTCGTTAGATAAATTACGGGTTGGGGATGAACGAATGTTATTTACACATCAACAGATGGAATGACATCAGCCATACCTGTTATCTTTAGTAGTTAAGACGCACGATAGTGACAGCAATTGAGAACTAAAGAAACTTGTGATATTGAAAGTAGACACTTTTCCGCCCAACAGTCTCAATTGTTATTGTAAAAAAAGATATCTATAGACATGATAAAACCATTCAGTGGGTAGAGAGAAAACGAATAGATTTATTCAATAATAAAATGCTACTACATAACTATAACGTTCGATTCATTATTAACGTAGATAATTAGATGTGAGTCGCACGTGGTTATAAGCATTGCAAGACGTCGTCCGTTTTTATTTCGAAGAAAACGACTTAGTGGGTTATAAGATTTATTTGTCATATTTTTCTTTATTGTATAATATTAAATTAATTTTTTTTTCTTCTTTTGTATAGTTCGAAAAGCGCGAGCTTGTATTTATATATATCGCCGACTTTGCGCGACCGGCAGCAGTACTAATTGCAAATTATTATAATTTCAAATGCGGATTAAGAGAACCGTCGGAGTTCCATCATATATTTTTTTCTCCGACTTCGTTCTCGGTCTACACCTCTCCGCCAGTCCGACCAACTCGGTTTTTTTTTTAAAAAAATTTTGGCTGCGCTCCGATGGCTCTCTAACCATCCGAATAAATAATTAATTTTTAACAATTCCATTTTGTTAATTGCTTCATGTTATTATATTTGACTGAAGGTTTTTTTTTTCGTCTGTTTGCTTCGTTACGTCTCTTTCTGTTTATCTCTGTTTCCCTCTCTCTATAGTTCGCCAACAGTTTTTCGACGCTGGCGAAAAAAAAAGGAAATAAAATAATATATACACACACGCATTTATGTATAGTATACGAGTACATACATATATGTGTTTATACATACATATCGGCAGAAAAATAATAACAATAAAAACAAAAGCTTCTGCTTGTGCGAGATTATGAATTTCCTCCACAGTTCGTCGTGAAGGGGTGGTGGACGGGCCGTGAGTGTGTAAAGCGAGAGCGCGTCTACCCAATTTGTCGGAAAACATCGCAAACGTCGACTACAATAATACAATATGTATATATTATATATGTACGCTATTTCGAGGCGCGTGAACGAAATTATTTACACGGCGGCGACGGCTAGCTACATAATATATATATATATATAAACAGAGTGATATCCTTATTTTTATTTTTACATCGTCCAAGCTTGTTTTATGAATTCGCTGTTTTCATTTTTTGAACTGTACAGGACGTAGATACTATTTTTGTCTACGTTTTTTTTATTATTTTATTCATTATTAATTTAAATATTTTTTTTTCATTACAAAAATAAACGTTTGCAATATTTTTACAGGCTATTCTTGAATAATTAAGCGCGTACAATTTAATTCTCCAACCCATGAAATATACATTATGAATAGAGTGAGAGATAACCAATTTATGTACGAGATCCGAGTTGGTTCAACGAATTTAACAACGACGCTCTTCAAAAATAAAATCGAAAATTTATCATTTAAAGTAGGTATTAATCGCCGTTGTGTAATGGTACCGAGAATAAACCGTTATGTGCGTAAACATAAATTATATTATGATATCACCGCGCATAGCCCAATTATTTGCATTTACAGCTGAAGGGTCGGAACGCATAGCGTTTTTATTTCTGTCATAACAACGATAGACTCGATTATATTTTGCATACACGTAGGTACATAAAAATTGACGGTTAATGTTTACAAATGAGTTATGGTTTACAATCGATTATAAATAAGAGCACGCGTGCTATATCAAAAAAAATAATAATAATAATAATAATAATAATAATGATAATAAATAAAACAGTAGTTACACGGGGGTAACATTCCGTTTGCGATAGAAATATTTGTTCGTTAGATTATAAATATAATAATATATATTATTGTTATGCATACAACCCCAGTGCGGCGTGTTGGTTATTCGCACACGTCAAGTTTTCACACTTCGTTTCCCCCCCCTCACCATCACCTACCCAATGAGCGCATTTTTAGTTAACAACGCTATTGTATATTATATAGAGGACGAAAAAAACGTGTTTAGGTTGCGAGTTGAAAATAATAATAATAATAATACAATTGTGACAAAAAGATAAAAATATAAATGCACGTGAAATACGGGAAAAAGCGGTGGGGCCGCGGTGCGACAGTATAATTTAATAGATAAATAAGGGCGGGTCTTTTCCTGAACCTCGTTCGTACCGGTAGTTACCCATCCATTATGCATCCATCAAAACGTACGTCCGAATATCACAGAGAAAATACCTACCTACATATACGATATCTCCCATAACAATATAACGATCTAGTTCGGAGATAGCAGAAATTTCGTAAATCGCACACGTAATATTAATATTATAGAAGTATAGCAGTGGATTTACACAGATTGGCGGAGATAGAGGACTAGCGGATAAGTGTCAAAAAAAAATCATCTGTAGTCGGCTATAGAAATTGTAAATAACGGTCGATAACTATAACAACACTAAGTCAGTGTACGAAATTTGTTTATATTATAATAATATACATTATACAATATATATATATAATAATAATAATGTTTATATAATAATTATTCAAAGAAAACTAATTATCAGCTCGAATCGTGTTGTATGTTGTAATAGTAGTATACTATTTATTATTATTATCGTTAATATAACAATATTATACGTTTACGATCGCGAAACAGTCTGGAGCTTTGTATACTACAATAACAATTATAACTATTATTAATAACGTTGCGTATTCCGGCGACATGTATTATTCGTATGCACGCAGACACGGTGTATAATATTATTATACTCACGCCTCAACTTCCGCGGGACAAATGGAAAGAGAACAATACATCCGAAGTCGCGTCTATACGGCTGATGGACTTGTATTGTATAATATTATATAAATATAGATATGCACAGAAGGAAAGAGAGATAGCGGAAATATCCGGATATGAGTTTTATGAATTCTGAACTCACGGGATTTCGTAGATCAATTTTTTCCCATCACAATAAATATTATAAAAGTATCACCATACTTATGATGATGATGATAATAATAATAATAATAATAATAATAGTACAGAATCAATTTTTAGTAAAAATAATTTAATATGATTTATGTCGTTTAATGATTTTTTTCCTGTAAATTTCGTATAATAATGATATTTATATAATTTTATAAAAGTTAACTTTAAATTTTTTTATAAAAAATTCATATTATTATTTTATTAAACCATCTATTTCGCATAAATAATTTTAACAGTTGGTTCACTCAAAATGTTAAGTATATCTATTATCAACCAAAATAAAGTAACCTCTTTAGCGTATATAATTTTTAATGTAAATAAAAATAATTATAAATCAACATTTAAGTGTACATCTAGAAAATTCACATAATATCTTATGCTACAGGAATGTTTTTTTATAGCTTAAAATAATTTTTTTAAAACTATTTTTTCTTATTTTTAGATCGTTATTTATGCGATTGTTTTTGATGTAGTTCGAGGCAAATATATGAAACGGAAGTACCTATACTATATGCATGTAAAGGAAAGCGTATCCATGAAAATAATGTTAAATTTATTAGGTAGTAATAATAATCAATATCGTCTTATATGCAGAAGGATATTATAATATTAGGTGTTCATTAGTTTATGTAGTTTGGTGATAAAACGTCTACATTTTTAATAATTATATTATGTACCAAATTATTATTATATACGCATAAATATCATCTCAAAAAGTTACAATACAATTATATTATACATATATAGTTCAGAAATAATAAGCTCGGGTTTTTGCATTTTATAGAGTCACATAATTATCATATTATAATTTATAGTATTATATAGGTAGTTTACTTCTGATTTTCTTATTATTTAAAATAAATCGTTCATTACTATTGATATGTTCATTCACTGGCACTGTTCATTTACTGGTGCAGTGACCTTATTATTATTATTAAGAATAACGTTTTTGTAATTTTGGCACAATCATTTTTAGCCTACGACTTATGTAAATATTAAAAAAAGTGAAATTATTGGTTTTCAATACGAATTCAAATAGTAAGTTTACAATGCAAGTTTTAAAGTTTATACGGTTAGAGACCGACGACCGCTGGTACTCAGTATAATAATAATAATATATACACGTAAAATATGGGCACAACGCGTGAGTGTGCTATCGTGGCGAAAACAACGATACGAGGTTAATAGTTTAACATAATACCGATTCTTTACGATAATTATAATTATTATTGCGAATAACAATCGAGAGCCCGGTTCGGTTGGCGGCTGCAAGGCCTAAAGTTTCGTCTTCGGTCGGTTTCCTTCTCTGCGTCAATGATTATTATATTATTATAATATAATAGCGATGGTATAGATAATGGAACACACTGCACCGTATTGCGATAACGCAGTATTGCTGTAGTATAGGTATATACGCAGAGTATTGCGAATATTATGTTTTATCGGCCTATATAATATACATATATAGTTTCGAAAACATTCGTTTTTGTTCCGTAAAGGAATAATGGCGGTGACGGAGACATTATTGTTAACGAAAACTTTTCCGGTGGAGTCTGGGAAAACAAACGGTCGCCCGGTCGGTGTGGCGATACGGTTTACGTATAATAATAATTATTATTATTGCTATCGTTATATATTATATTTTGTAAAAGAAGAAAATCGATGACTTATATCGCATACATCGCAGCGTCCAAGTTTTGTACGATACGTTCGTGGTAATGAGTAAATACGAAAACTCGCAGCAATATATTTCCGCGTGCGATTATATAGTATAAAATGTGTATGACTTATGCACGCCCTATAAAACGTATTGCTATACACGAACGGATAATGCAATAAATTCGGATATGCCGGTTTTTGATTTGAGAAAATAATTTTTGGCCCTATCTGAGCACGATACCAGTACGAGTCGGTCTTTATAACAATACAGATCTACGATTAATGATTGGAAAATGTAGATGAATTGGTGCACCAGTCTTTGAGTGCTATGTAGGGAGAAGAGTTGTATATTATACACTTTTTGTAGATGGTTTAACGGTATAGTCGAGACCGTTGAACGCGTCTAACAAACAACGAAAGTGTGTAATACTATAATAATGCAATGTTATATTATTATTATTATCATTGTACATGTAGCATGTGGTTACTGTTTATGTCTCCAATCCTGGGACGAAAATAAACGGGAAAACTTTAGAAAGCGCAATAACTAAATGGAAATGAAAAGTGAAGATATATGCACTAAATTTGTTTGAATATTTCTTTTGTTTTTAACTTTTTTCTGGCTTTAAATTCATCGATTATATACAAATACAATTGTATACATATAATATTAGTTTAAGGTCTACGTCGAAGTAAATAAGCTACATGGCGAGTATGCCATATACATAATGAAGGGATAAAGGATGGCTATTAATTTAGGGTGTTTAAAACTCCATTTTATAAAATATAAATAATATTTCATGCGCGTTTACAGTATTATATACAGAGTGGTTATGCGGTTAAGACGACTATTACTGCCTCAGTTCAAGAGCCATTTTTAATTTTTTAATACCGGAACCACACGCTCCGTCTAATCTAACTTATAATCCGTATATTCTTCGGTGGGTCTAATCGGAGGATGTGGTTGTTTATGAGACGTTTCGACAGTGAACGCACCCGATATAGTCAGAAACGATAAACATATACAGCGTGTAGCAATATTATAATATAGTGTAGTTGATTCTATACAAAAGTAGTAACAATATACAATAACAGCCGTCGTATGCGTGTATATAATATATAGGTACTCCACCCGCCACCGACCACAACCCTATCGTAGATATAATATATTCTATCATATTATTACGCGGTGGAATACATGTACAACAATAAAAATATATTTCCGACGATAAAATTATTCGCTGAGGCCACCATAATCATCCACCATGTGCTCGAATTGCCCGTATTATATTATTATTATTATTATTATAAACGTCATATAGACGCGTGGAATTTGGAAAACGTCTAGAAATAAAGAAAAAACGAATCTGACTGCTAAAGCTCTACTATACGCCACCAATGCGAAGTACGCGGCTGAGAGGTTTGGTTGTTTGTCGTTTTTGTTTTATTTTATTTATTTATTTTTATATTTTTTTTGTTTTAGTTTTTATATTTTTTCTCGTTTTTTTTTTTTTTTTTTTTTTTTNTTTTAATGCGACTGGCATTTGGATAACAGACCTGCTGCAGGGGCTTTACGGAGGAACCCTTTATCTAGCAATAATGTGGACATTAACGAACGCCGGCACATAAAAACCATAACAATCGCAATACCCGCCAGCCACTCTCCGTTGCTCGTAAAACGCATAAAACCACGGAATCGCAATTACTTTTATATATATATTATTTTTTTCATCCAGCCCAGTGTATAATATAAACTATCATTTATCAACTGAACATCGAACGAGATAGGATTTCTCCTCTCTATTTTTATTATATAGGTATGTGTTTGTGTGCGTGTGATCGGCAATATTTTTTTTTTTGTTCAAGAGAAGCGGATATCGGATTTTTTTATGATTACTTCCGGATAAAGCTTTCTGACCGAGGTCGGCGGACTGTTACATTAATGCATGACCACGGATTTAATGATGAATTTTTTTACCACCAAGTACGTGTGGTAGGAGGTGAGGGAGAACCCCACCCTCTCATTTATTGGTTGTCGGGTGATGGACGGGGAAGACTAGGGAGAGTACGCGAGCAGAGAAACAGATAATCAATCATCCGGGTGTTTCGGAATTTGTTTGTCATCGTCGCCATCTGGTGAAATAAATTAACTGAAAATAATATTCAGAATAAATAAACACACTGTAGTATGCAGCTTAATCTTTTACTCCGGGAAGCCTAATCGGAAAATTATCAACCAGGCAAAAGAAAAAAAAAAGTTAAATGTTATCACTGGAATAAAATTAAACTTAAAAAAAAAAACCGTTTCATAAAACTATATTATATCAATGTTGCTAACGGCGAAGGCCCCCATCGAAAAATGATCTTATCGATTCTGTCGGAGACATTAAAGATGGTGTAAATTAAAAGATTATATTATACCTAATCATTTACATTAAATATTACTGCCGAGTATAGGTATATTATCTAAATAACCATAAGTACCTACAAAAAATCATCTTCGCGCTGTTAACCTAGCTACTACGACGAACGTTCAATAATATAGTTCACTGACGCCTAAAATGGTCGACTGAAGCATCGTTCATGAAATACAATATATATAATGTCGTACGTATATAATATATTATTATATTATGCATACCTAGTCGAAATACTGATCATCTAAGATTAAAATACTCGGGGTTATTAACATATACTAATACAATATACTCGAAAATAATAATAAATAATAGATAAGTAATAGTAATAATAATAAAAACTAATACAAATAGTAATAATAGATAGTGGGAACGTTTCAATGCTGTATATACGAACTATATAGATGGTAATATATTATATATATGTGGTTAATAAAACTCGTCTAAACAAACTAGCGTGTGTCATACACTTACATTTTTTAATGCACTAAATATTATTTTAATTTACTAAATAAAATATTTTATAAAAAAATAATAATAATAATAAGTAAAAATATATATAATATAGGTACTAATATAATATAAGTAACTATACGGTCTAAGTAAATACTTGTACACTTTAATATACACAATAATATTAATAATATATTACTGTAATACACGTCTAACTATATATGAATAATAGTGTATAAAAGAAGTAAATCGATATCGTACAGCGAAAGCGACGGGCAACACAATAATACATCGTCGAAGAGCGCTTTAATGTATATTGTGATCAGACTTTCCTGTGCATGTACGGTAGTCGTTTTACCATGGTTATTACTTATTATAATATTATTACAATGATGTTAAAAAATGTCATCGGTTGGATCGGAACGAGCAGTGGTATAGCAGGCTTATCTAGATAAGAAATCTTAACGACAACTAAAATTATAAAACATTATAATTTATCACAGTGACATAGTCCGCTAACACCACATTAACGAATAGAATACAGATGATAATAATAATAATAATACATATTATTATTGCCACTGCGGCCAGAAAATTGTATTATCAATAATATTGTGTTTAACAAACTCACGATTAAGAATAGGTATTAGGTAGTACTGCGTTTTAGTCTTTCTTTACTATTTTAAGCCGCTATAATATATTAAGACATAACTATACAAGATAAATACAAAATATTATTTTGTTTGTTCATTAAGAACGGGGATAATAACTAAGTCTATACCACTAGGCTAAAATCACTACAGTATGTATAATCAATAATAATAATAATAAAAAAATAATAATATGAATATGAATAATATATACTGTAAGCCTGGCCAAGAACTCTGAGAGGAATAATTTTATTGCGTTTTACATTTGTAAGCTACGTTTCTGTGCTTGGAAATTCAATTAAACTTAAACTTTTCAATTATTCAAAGATGAAGAGTGAAATACTGATAAAACTTGTAACACGCAAAAGTTATTCGCCAGACTTTTACTGCAGGTGTTATTAATAATATTAGACGGAAACAATCAAATTTTGGGAACGGGACGATTTTTCATACCGCTAAAAAAAAAAAAAAATTAATAAATAAATAATAATAATAGTACCATACGTAGTATATACTTATTGCATATATATTTTAATATTGAATATTTACTCGTGTCTATCGGAGAAGAAATCGTCAGGAGACATCTGCGTTTTCTTCGATATGCTGCACACACCACCGTAGAGTCGGTTGGGTAAGCATATACACACACACCTTTATTACATTGCTCTTCCAATTGGTTTTGTATATAAATATTGGTTTTTTTTTTTCATATGCGTACCGTATTTGTATACTTATATTATATACGGTTTTACGCACGGTTCGGGGTCAACCCGTATATTATATATGGTTGGGATGAGATATATGACTTGTATAGACCAAATACAAAACAAAAAAATCGCTGCTGTTACGTTTCCGAAACGAGCTGCGTCGTTATTGATAAAACGAATAAAAAAAAAAAAAAGATAATAAGAACGACAGGGATAAATAAATACATAAAAATTCAGCATATACATATATATAGAAATGTATATACAAGGAAAAACAGAAAAAAAATATCCAAGAGACTCATCCATCTACATTGGTTATACATGAAATATTTCTCGGATGGACATCACCCATTACATGAAATGATATAATTTAATATTTTGTGTAGTATTTAACCTCCTTTACTATTCGAATTTTATTTTGACCGTTGCAAAATTAAAAAATTGTTGTTGTTATGTATGCTCGACAAAATATTCAATCTAATGAAATCTTAAGGAACGTATAAAATAATAATAATATTAATACGTTTTTAAAACTCCGATATGTCTGTAATATTGTTAGTGGTTATAGAAGATATAGAAGATATTATAGGTACGTTAGTATCATAATAATATACGCGACGTACGCATTATATTATATCTATATAATATAATGCAGGTAATACACTAATATAGTTTAGGGTTAACAAAAATGAATGATAATAATAATGATGATGATGATATTATCCTACGT
Organism: Aphis craccivora; assembly: GCA_009835225.1. Lineage (NCBI taxonomy): Eukaryota > Metazoa > Arthropoda > Insecta > Hemiptera > Aphididae > Aphis > Aphis craccivora. The sequence goes on from VUJU01000037.1 coordinate 61,737, forward strand.
AAACCACAGGTGCAGGACACTAAAAACAAGCTCGTCTAATCCTCAGGAGGTTTTTACCGGCAAGTGCAGCTATAAATGTATACCTATAGGTAGAGTTTATCCCGACATATCACTTGTATCGCGATAGTATTAACAATATTACAATAATTTATGACCGTCTAATATTATTATTGTTTTATATATTATGGTTGGTATACGACAAAATCGAAAAAAATTTAATGATAAATAGTTTACCGTTATGACATTGGGCTGGAGTAATACCGCATCGAGGCCTGGTCCCGATAATAGCAACCCCTACAAAATGTTAAAAAAACAAAACGTACAAATAAACGAAAAAACAAAGATGAAAATTTTGATCATCGTATTGAAACGTTTCAAACAAATACATTGACAAAAAATATATCTAAAACAACAAAAAATTTCAACCCAACTCAACGAAGGTACGATACTTTATAATACGATAACGTTTAAATATTTAAAAACGAGTATTACGTACATCTTCTACGCTAATGAAGAAATCTAATTAGGATTTAATTCGACAACTCAGGCAAATAAAAACTAAATATATCATAGGCTATATTTTAGTAACTACGATAAGTATCTTGGCCAAATATAATATTATAATATGTTTCAATGTATATAATTTGCGTGTATGTATGTGTATATATATATATTAAGAGAGTGAGAGAGATTGGATCTTATATAATATACAAAACGAAAATAATGCAAATCGGTACGGTATACTTTGCGGTCGTTGGTTTCAGACGACGCTGTCAATCGAAACAAATTGTTTTTAAACACCAGAATTGGGAGAGAAAAAAATAATGAATTATGCAAAACCTCCTTTGAATGGATGAGCCTTTGGAATGTATTACGGTAGAGAGAAAGAAAAAAAATTAAAATAATAATAACGAAAAAAAAAATATAATAAAATTAAAGAAATATAATCAATATTTAAGAATGTATCTGGTCGATATAAATCAAAAATGTACTCCTACATAAATTAAAACATTTGTGATTTGTATATTATCAATAATTTATTTAAATTTATTTGATAGAATAATCATTGTATGTAACATAATAGATTTTTATTATGAGACATTAAATTGCCCATATTATACATTGTTATAAAACAATAATTATCATTAATTTAAAGTATTACAATACAGTAATAATTAACTTTTTAAATTACAAACATAAAGTATAGGATAATAATTATATTTAACAGCGAGAATCCCACATAGTATAATTGGGTCATCATCATTCGTTTATAATATAATATAAACATTTACATAATATTGCTGAATATTGTGTTTTAAATAAGTTTCTTAAATCTAAATAATATTATTTCCTAATATTTAACATTAAAAACACCTAGTCGATTAATTTTACTGGGAACCTTCTCTGACAGATAAAGAAAAAAAAATTAGACTAGTCGGACCCTCGGGCCAAAGAACAGTGTAACAATTCCATTAAATATAATATACAACACAATATGCTATATTATATATTAATAATTGTTTTTGTTATTATTTTCTACATATATATATATATTTATATATATGAATTAAAATTAATATGCCGTAATGAAACACATTGGACCATGCTACTGTGAACTAACGGACTGACATTATTAATTAATTGACTAACCCGTTTATAGTAATATATATAATAACATTTTTTTTTTGTGTACACGAAATGGTTGTACGGACACACACTAGAATAGTAGTAGTATACATGAATTGCAACGATCGTAACAAACAAAAAAAAAAAAAAACTTATAAAAAAACTTATATAGTTGATGCGGCACTATCTAAAGTGTATAATATTATTACTAAATGGAGGTGATGACAAACATTAACGGGTAAAAATTCGACGCGGTAACAACAAAATATTAATGAAAAAATTGTAGACAAAAAGATTGATTCATAAAAAAAAAAAAATATATCCAAAACGAAACAAAACCAAAAGATTATTACTATATGAATTATAATAATATTATAATACACGCAAATAATGTACAACGGTATATAGCGATTTATCACAGAATTTTTGATTAATTATTTAAGTCGTGACATTTATAGGTTATAAACCGATATATAAATATGTATATGTATATTATAATAGGCAAACGGCCGTGAACTTTATTTTGTAACACATTTGAAGAAATAAAAAAAAGGTACATCGTCGGAGAGTAGAAAAAAATTATAATAACAGATTCAAAAAAAAATTACAAACAATTATGTATTAAAAACAAAAAAAAAATAGAACGAAGCAAACAATATTATGATAATAAATAAAAACCATCGTGGCGATGAACATATTATATCGTTTCCAATTATTTTTTTTTCAATAACAGTGTTTTTATTTTCAAATTTACACTTATCCCTAATAATAATATTATATTATATAATATTTACTACTATATATATTTATTTTGCTATGCCTAAATTTTTTCGTTAAACATACAATATAATATATTATAATAATTTTATTAACCTAATAAACATCGTAATTAAAAATGTCTAAAGCTATAGTCGATGATAATAATTATTAATATTATAATATATAGTCGTGAATCGAGAAACGTACGTTTAATTAATATCGTATATTATATTATTATTATATTTTATATATTATTATACGTAAACCTAAACTAACGCGCAAGTTCGAATAATCATAATAATATTAAAATTACTACCGAAATTATATATTATATTATCCTAACCGGTCACTATATGTGTAATATTATGTTATATGATAATAAAACGACTAGAATTTATTTAATTCCCGTGAAAAAAAATGATCGGCTTGAATACCGTGAATAATATTATCCTCTCTAATGTTAATATTATATGTAATATTGACTCGTTTTTATCGTTGCCATGGTCATAAGTAACACATTTTAATATAAAATTATGGACAGTTTAAGACCGACAACGACTTTGTCGGGAAATTTCAACGAGTTAAAGATATTTAGTTTTTATTAAAAGTAATATTATTATATATAATGTATCGTCTCAGGCATGAAACGGTTCCGAATTTTTTTTTTTTTTTTGATTTGTATAATAATAATTATATAATGTATAATATATAATAATTAATAAATTACGTCCCAAACGTATACCTAATGATCGATGAAATGTTAAATAAATGAGCCCAACCCCCCCACGGAACAAAAAATAAAATAAAAATAAAATCAACAACAGACCGAAAGCGAGACGTATTATGGACGACTCAAAATATGTAAATGTATATAATATATATAATACATACAATATACATATACATACTGTATATAATGTTAGCGGTAGCGATTTAAAACGCATAATAAAATAAATTATTGTTATTACAATAAAAATAAATAATAAGTAAGCGCATAGACACATGATAGTACATATAGTAATATTTAAGTGATTCATTTGATGTATGTGTTTTTTTACGTTTATATAGCGGAATTTTTTTTTTTTATATATAAGAGAGCAATATTCCAGCCGAGCGTCTGGGCCGAACGTTCGCAAACCACGTCTCGAATATATTATTGTCGCGGATAACAAACTCTGGATAGTGAGTATATAAGGAGCGAGTATAAGTAAAACGAAAAAATAAGAAACTCAGACGACGAGCAATACACGGACGACAGCGAACGACGATATAGGGGATGGAGAAACAAACAATAAACACAAACACACGCACACACACAAACACTGAAAAATATAATAATATAAACAAACACACACGTGGATATCATAATATGTAGGTAATAGTAGTTGTATATATTAAAGATCGAGGGGAATGCGATATCACTCCGCGTTTGGTGGGTGTAGGGGAGATCATCGGTGGTGGCGTCCGGTGAACAGTGCAACGATCGTAATATATAAAAAACGCTATTTATTACGAAGTTTGAAATATTTTTTTATGCGTAAATCTCAACGATATAGAAAAACCGACGGAATGGATGACACTTTCGGTTTTGCGAATTCGACCCGGAGCACTGGTGTCGTCTTTAATAATAATAATAATAATAATAATAATATAATATAATAATAAGAATAATAATAGTAATAATAATAATAATAATTATGTTCACAGAGGCATGGCATGCATATAGAAAGGATGGGTGTTGTGATGGTTGTGGTGATGGTCAAGCAGTGCGGGAAAAGGGAGCACAGTGACCTGTGCGTGGTTATTACCTGCTGGATACGAGAGTCCGAAACTAGGGTAACCCGAAAAACCTCGGCTAGAGGCATAAGCCGCGTACGCAGCAGCCGGAAAACCTGAAACACAAACACATACGTGATTAGTATATTATATATATAGCAAGGAAATTGTTCAAAGTAAAACAATAACGATAACAATAACAGTAAAAATAACAATGACAATGATGATAATAATAATAATATAAACGCGCGTTGAAAACGGAAATGAGTGTAAGCGCGCAACTAGGTACCTACAGGGACGAGTGCATATAGAGTATAATATCATGATTATAAATATATATATATATTATATTGTGGCACGCCAGGAAGTTACAAAGAAACGGCTAGACTTTTATACAGTCGACATATTATTATATATAATAATATGATATGTTGTACAAAGTGAGGTTGTCGCGATGAGAGAAAAGAGTGAACAATGAATTATGAGAAATACCTCTAGGAGCTATAATCCGTGTATTTATTATTTATTGTATAAGTTGTATAATATATAAATATACAGCACACAATTAATAAAACATAATAATTTGATTGGCCTAACCTACGGCGTTGTGCCCGTTTAAGTTTGTGGTTGAATAAAACGCTAAATGGATCATTTTTGGTACCAACCTAAAATACTAATATAGACAATTTTAAACTTATTGAATGCTTTATATTTTGTTTGTATTATAAAATTGAAAAAAAACCGAAATTGATTAATTGTATATTAAAATATTATAATGTAAACGCAGTAATATGCGACGCTATAAAATAAGCTATATTTTGAATCGTTATAATATTAATAGACTTTAATAATATTATTAATCTTAATATGGACGCCCACAAAATGAATGGATTAATTATTACCATTAAAATTAAGGTCCTTGGTCTTATGCGATAAAAAAATGAAATGAATATTATTTGAAGTATATATTTTATTTAATGTTATGCACCTGATCTGAACAGATGCAATGTGTAATCAATTATAGAAGTCCCGTAGTTAAGATTTAGGGTAGCTGTAATATTATTAAAGAAAAACATGTATAGCTTGAGTGAAATGTTTGAATAAAAATAAATAGAGGGATGACATTTCATTCACATTATTTCACTCCCATTACATACATTATAGAAGTCCGTAAGTAACATGTCATTCAATTTTTCCCCTGTAGTCTGTAGACTAAACGTTTAATACTTTTAACTAAATGATACAATACCATATTTATCAAAGTCAAATGAGATTAGGCGAAAAAATCGTTTAAATAAAAGTATTATTTGTTGCTTGAAATAGGTAGTTGATAGTGATAATGATTTTTACAATGAATAGCGATGAAGGTTAAATTATCAATGTTCAATACTAAATTCTGAACTCAAAGTATTTAACTATATTTATTCCATCTCCTTAAGTAATAACAATAGTATACTTATAATATTATTATTATATAATATTTACGAATATGTTTTTGTTATTCATAAGCTTTGTTTTAAAACTTTATTAGGATCGGTCTTAAAAACTTGCTCATAAAACTGTATTTACATTTATTTTTATTTAGGCAGTATATATTTAGGGTTAATAATCTTAATATTCATATTTTACTATGCAATGAAACACTATTAGGACGAGTTTTTGTTTGGTTCGAATGATTTGTAAGTTTTAATAATTTAATCCGATAAACTCATATAAAAATTCCATTTAAAAAGAGATTATAAAAATAAATCGTTAAAAATGTCCTTATAAACGAGTAATTTTATATTATTTAGGTCGTTATAAAATAATCACAATATCGAAAGCTGGTACTATGCCATTTGAATTATTTTATATTTAAACTTGGAATATATTATAATATGAGTTGGGTGATTTATTGTTTCTTCTCCTGCAGCAAATCTCAAACATATAATACATTTTATGAATACGATTACTTTTCCTCTTATTCCTTTTACGTCCAAATGAGATATTAATATCTCAATGAAACATTTCTTAATTGTGCGTCATTTAAATAATTGTCAGATTGTATTATAAAAGCGGATTTTTATAATATATACAAAAAAAAAAAATGATAATAATAATAACAACGACATAAAACGCGATATAATTAGAATAAATATATATAATATATATATTATTTAATATTAAATAATGTATAATGTAAATAACATAAAAAAATGTATGCTAACAAACTTCGTAATACATTCAGTGCTTAGTTCCTCGGTTTAAGCGGTTTGTAATAATTAATAAATCTGAATACAGATTAAACTAACAAACATTATATTATTAAAATAATTTAATGAATATTATACGAATATATAAATAGTAATTTAACCGCAGTGAGATATTTATTAATTAATTTAACTTAATAAAAATGTACCGTTATAATTACCACATAGGTACATTAGTAGAAAAAAAATGTTGGCCCGCAAAATACGTCGTTATCAAGTAGAGTAGATTTCAATATGAAAATAAACTCAAAATATTCTATTTGAAACCCGTGACGAGGACAAATCAAAGTGGGTCGACAATCTGTTTAGACGAACAACGGATTTCGAGTGTTTTTCAGATGATGTTTTTGGACGGAAAGGATAATACTATTTTGTCGCACAAAACGTATACAATTATACATATATCAAGCGCAATATATATTATGGTATGTATAAAATTAATGTAAATATATTTATATATATACAACGGTCTAGCAGAGGAACAGCAATAATAATATAACATGAGCATCATAAATAATGGTTTTCGCACGATTTCGTCCGTCGCTGACGAGTGCCGCCACCAGTGTCTCCCGCCCATCATCGCCGCACGCGCAAACAAACTCGCGGGGTATTTTGTACACCGAAGATTGATATCGCGAATTCATTATGGTGATTCGTTGTCCCCGGTTGGATCTCAAGTATTTCTCTGAATGAACGGAAATTTGGTATAAAAAGAGGGATGAATGTCAAATGTTTTTTTTTCCCGTCCCGTTCACCTCTTGCCGTGTAACGCAAACGTGGCGTTGCGCGGCTCGAGGGGACGATCATCTGTCTTGGCACTGTCGCGATGACTGTTTGGACGTACACGAATCCATTTGTCGGGCATACCAGATAAGCTTCGCCATATCCCTTCTAGTGCTTTAGAGTGACAAGGGGCTTAAATAAAAAAAAAAAAAAAAAAAAGAACGAGCCAGCGGCTGACGCAGTTATTATCCATAATTAAAACGGCTGCGGATAAATGCACGTTTAAAATATGTTTGTATTAGGTTTTATCCAAATGTTTTCTACCGAAACAAAAGAACAATAATATTATATTGTGTATAAAATATCGTTTCAGGCGATAAACTATTTTTGACCGAAAATTTATCAAGGCGATGGAATTTTCATATTTGCGTTTCGCCATTGAACAAAAATTAAAAGTGCGCATAGTATAATATAGTATATTATATAATTTGATAGACAAACTTTATATAATTTCGTTTATAAATTATAATGATTAAAATGAATCGTTTTGACGCAATAGGTACATATCGAACGGATTAATGAGAACTGTGACGACGGGAACGCCGGACACGATAAAGGAATTAGTCGTGTCTTAGAATAATTTGTTATGCGAACCCAACAGCGAGTGTCAGCTAGCCAGCCCAATTCACCCTCACCTAGCCGGTATGTCCCTCATTTTACCACCATCTTCTTCCCACTATTCATAGCTCGGTGCCGGTACGGGCGAGGGAGACCATTTGTCATTGTCTGAACACACTTCCCTCCCCTACGACCATCCCTCAACCAGGAACTCCGTCATCATCCAACCAATCAGCCATTCGCCTATACACAATAATAATTTATATGTATATAGGTTCTCTATTGTATCGCGACTCCCGTGCGTGCAGAGGGTAGAGGTAATGTTTATTATTTTGTAACGACGTTACACATCAGCCTTGACGTGTTACGTTACTAATGACGCCGGAATCGGACAGCAGCTACCCCTCCCCGGTTAAACTTTGTTCGATTAATTATATTTAGGTGTAAAAAAGAGACTGCAACGATATAATAGTAATAATAATAATATTGTATAATATTATAATTTATAACACACGCAATATCGAATTGTTAAAAAAAATACACCATATTTGTTTTATTTTAAACAAAATAAAATTGTATCTATTGAAAATAATTATTATGGTACTCACCGTCAGGCAAGGTCCCCAATGGCCACATAAAATCTAAAAAAAATCAAAAAAAAATCACGCATATTAATATTTTAGTATAACATAAACTATAATAATATTTATCAGTTTAACATCATAAAATTATTCAATACAATTAATTATATTATATTATATTAAGAACATAAATCGTTTCGTCAATATAACATTCATCATATAGCTTATCAATTCATTTAAACGTGTGCATTTGAAACGTTTGGTTATGTGATCGAATTTTTGGGACGGTATTATGGAGGATTACGCGATGGTCGTTATTTTTCGAAATCACATAAATTCATTTTAAGTGAGAGCTTTAAGGACTAAGCTAAACTATAAAAGACACTATGTGTTACGTATATAATATAATAATAATAAAATAACATTATAATTATAGTTTTATCTAAATTTCGAAGAACGAAAAAAAAAATGTAGAAAAAACCTAAGTCTAATGTTCTGCGAAGAACGAAAAATATTAAGGTATCTAAGATAGAACAATAATAATTGAAAAATATTCTGAAGTTAAGTGTAAATAAAAAAAATAAAAACAAAAAAAAATTAATAATAATATAAAAATGGGATAACAACTATACGTGTTATAAGATTTTAGTATGACCGGAGGTCGTATGGACACGTTTCAATGTACCTATATATGTAAACAATTTTTTTTTATTGGTAACTAAAATACGGCTGAATTGGGAACCATTACACATACTACGGTCGGTTTCCAATCCATCTCGTTATTATTGGGATGCATTACAATATAATCAATAAAACTATCTATAAACACAAAAAATATAATTTAGTTGTAGAACGTATAAATATTATACATAGTAATAATTACAGTGAAAATGTCCACTAAACATAATCAAATCTAATCCAGAAGAACCGTATAATATTTTATTATAAAGTCTTCGGCCTGATACAATATAATTAAATTTTAATATTAAACATATATTATTATAAATTACCAACACTCGTTTGTGACTTTATATTTAACAATAATTATCATAATGGTTCATAGTTAAATGCGCAGATTATGGCTGATTATGTGTTGTTCAAAAATATGATTATTTATTTTATTTTTATCGTCTATGTACACAAAATCTCTGAATCACATACCAAATATATTAATTATTAATGTATTTCTTAGGTACAGATGTATATTATATATCATACGTATGCAAATCTATCTTCCAGTATTTGTAGTAATAAAATATATTTTTTTCTGTTTTTATTTTGCTTTGTGGTTGTTAGAAATCTTTCTAAACTAATGGTTCAGATCCAGGTTCACCAGGTCCGTAGTCAGGGCTGTCAGTGGTGCAAAACTATAACATCCATTCCACGCGATCTATTAAGTGGGCGGGTAGTTAGGTGAAGGGAAAATATAGATTATATATTTTTTAAAGCGTCTAAAGAATATTGATCGGAACTTTGGCAAGAGCTTATAATGCCTCGGAGAACGTAAGCCGATTAATGTCGGACAATATGATGAAAAAATCCCATCAAACTGTTTGGTCCGTTAGGCGAGATTTTTTTTTTTTTAATAAAAATCACGTTATTTATCTTGTGTATAAAGTACGAGTATATATATATATAAAAAAAAAAAAAAAATACGAAAACCGAATATGTAATAGGTGTTTGGATGGAATGTCGACAAAAATTGGCACGAAGGTCTTATACAAAGCCGCAAAACCTACGCATTTTGGTCACATCCATATTTAAGAAAAATCATTCTTCAACCGGTGTATTTTATATTTATATTTTTCACTAAACGAGCTATGTAATAATAAATAATGATATATACATAGAAAAAAAATAATACAAATAATAACTCGAACAGGAGACTTATTTGTATATAGATACACAAAATAATACTGCAGGGACAATTTTGTTTTTTAATAAATAATCAAACGATAACGAAGTACAATATTTAAATTATACATGCTGAATTAAAATGTGGTCCGAGAAAGTAGAACGTTCAACTACTTATACATCTCACTATTAAAATAATATATAATACAATGTTGTAGCTACCTATTGTAAAATGCACTTTTTTATTTTAAATGATCCGAATACAAAATCGTCGGCTTTTTTGATATATTTTGTTTTTCGGAATTTCATCAACATCAGTCTGTTTCGATAAGAAGAGAACAAATCGATAAGAGCAAATGATGTCGGTTAATATATTATATGATTCGCACGTCTCAGATCTCTCATCGCAAAGAAATATAGAATCGAATAGATAGCGAAAACGCTGCGACGTGGCACGTGGAAGACCTTACAATAAAGTTTTAAAACGTCGATATGTATTATATACGAAAAATCTCAAAATATTTTTCCACTATTATATTCGAATGTTACGCGATATGATTATTATATGATATTATGATACATTGTTGTGTGAATCGGAAATGGTAATTTTCAAAATATTTGATATGCAATTGTTTTTTTTAGTATTTAAATATAGGCAAAAACACATTAGGTACTTACTATTAAATATTTAGGTACACGCAAGGTAATCTAGTGATATGATAAAATTTTCAGATATATGAATCAAAATTTTACTCTTTCGAGTGTAAATGACATTATTTTATAATTTTAAAATAGTGATAGAAATTTAAAAATTAAACGTAAAAAAGAGTATCAGCTAAACGGGATATCAAACCACTATCTACTTACTAAGTGATAACAAAATTATAATTAATTAATTTACAATAGCTGTTATTTTTGTATACATAAAACGTTACAAATAAGTAATAATATAATATATGGTCTATACTACAGATATAATATATATTAATATAATATAATAAATTTGTATAGGTACAATATAATATTCTAATGTTGTATCGATATAATTTTTCTGTCTATTCTAAACACATAAATGTTTCGTCATTATGATTACATTATAAATGTAATCGTTTGCCGAAAACAATTTTTAACGACGAAAATATTATTACATAATACCTACGCTACAGGAATTAGGTTTTAATATTGATGATAGCAAAAAAAAAAAAAACAATTACTTATTAACAAATACCAAGAGCAGGCCACATCAGACATAGTCAACTTACGGTTCTAGTACATCCATTTTGGTACCGGTTAAACATAGGCCGCAAGGAAAAAAATTTGTATTTTTTCGCTACACGAGTCCCAAAGCTCTCCCGGACTAACACATTTGGTAAACGCGCAAACACAATATAATAATACCATCGCACACAATAATCTTCTTTTTTTTTTTTTTTTAATACAAATAGGACCCGATTTGTGAGAAAAACCACAACCGGTTTTGGTTTTCATGTAATATATATTATACATTTTTATTTGAGGTCGTCATCAGCTAGGAATGGTTGGTAGCATCAGCTGACGATAAGGATTTCAGTGGTTCGAGATTGGTACAGCATTAAACTGGGAGGGGGCTAGATTTTTACAGTCTGGCAGGGGAAGGGACGCGTTCGTTTAAAACGTTATCGGCAAAGTAGAGGTCTGGTAAAGGGCGGGAATTTCGGCGGCGCCGGGCACGCCTTGGACGGCGAACGCGAGCCCTTCGGGAAAATTAAATGCGACCGTCTGCGGGGGTGGCTGTTGCGGCTGAGGGTTGCAGACGGGCAAGCGGACGCCGGCGGCCGCAGCGGCCAGCAGACGTTTGCACGCGGCCGCCTGCTGCATCGCCCCAATCATGGGTAGCTGTACGAGCGACGCGGCCGCCGGCTGATGGTGCTGGAGGTGGTGGTGAAGGTGTTGCTGTTGCTGAAGGTGGTGCTGTTGTTGGTGCAGCTGCTGCTGCTGTTGCTGTTGCTGTTGGTGGTGGTGGCTGTGGTGGAGGAGGAGGTGCTGCTGCTGATGCTGCTGCTGATGTTGTTGCTGGCTGGCGGCCACCGCGGCGGCGGCCACCGACTGTTGCGGCAGCGGATACGGCGCGAAACGGTAACCGATGGCCGCGGCCGCGGTGGCTGGCGTGGCCGCGATCATCGCACCGCCACCGCCTCCGCCACCCACGCCTCCCCCGCCAAAGCCAACGCCACCGCCACCACCCCCCAACACAGCACTGGTCACGCCACCGACGACACCATGGTGTTGGTGATGATGTGCGCCGGATGGCGAGCCACCCACCAGACGGTGGTGATGATGGTGGTGATGGCACACGCGCGACCCACCACCGGCGGTGCACAAGCCCACGCCTGATTTTTTCATAACAATAAACTCACCGTAAGTCCCGCGGCCAGCAGCTCGCGTTTTCGCCAGGTTGGCCGGCAGCATCACTTCCTTTGGTTGCGCTTTTTTACACTCCACCTGCGGAAGCACAAAAAAAAAGAAATCAGTGTCATTGGAAAAACAAAAGATAAATATTTCACTGAAATAGATTAATTTCCTCGTGTTCTTTAACCTGTCCCCGCCATAACTCCCTTGCAGAATTCGATATTAAGAAGCGCTCAGATTATTACTTCATTCATCCCAACAGAAATGATGCGATTTATATCAGAAATATTTAATAGGATACAATCATATAATAACTTACATAATATTATTATGAATTATCCCGGAAGTTTAGATAGGCATAATGAAAAATGTTATGCCTACATTATTTTATTTTATTGTATTTTATATTATTTTTAATGCGAAATCTTTGTACGTAAAACCAATAGTGTCTAATAATATAATATTCCAATTGCATTTAGAATATTTTGAACGCATGTATATGAGTGATGATGTGTTCTTGTCTGTCGAATGGGAATACAAGCGAAATGGGTGACTTTGAATGATATGGATTCGATGCTTTTAAAGGGCTGTTCGCTGTAACCAATGACTAACGACTGAATGATTAATAACATAGATAATATATCAGTTTATAATATGTATACATGAAAAATGGATACAACTTTAGGCTTATAACTGTTTGTCAATATAATTGAAGAAAAACGCAACAGAAATAAGAATTACATGATAATAATTAATAACGTTTGAAACTTCCCTTTAAAAATATCCGGCAAAAATATTTTTCTCTTCGATTTACAACTAAAATAAATGTAGAGCTTTAATAATATCACGTTTAACAATTTTACCATAAATGCACCAAACATTTGAATTAGAATCACTAATATTCGCGAATATATTATTAAGTATATACTATTTCGAATATTATTTTATGATATTAGGTTTAAACATACGATTATCATGGTTTAACTGCACATTAAAAATTAAACGGTGTTAGTTGTAGTATTATTGAATGACTATGAACGGTATCATGCATAACCCTTTGATTTTTCACATATTTTCCCGGAGATAGATACTAGGTATAAACATTTATCGCCAATGGACTACTATATTATCTTATTTTACGGTCGGAGAAATGGATTTACGAGCAGCCTTTGCGATTGCGTATCGTGAAACCTCAATAAATTATCGTAATTGTGCAAACGTTAAAGTGACTGTAATATATTAATTGTAATGCTTGTAAAAGTCTCAAATTTTAGTAATGTCAAGTAGATTAATTTTTAAAAAGTGTAAAATTTTAGACTGCGTTTAAAAATAGTTTTTCACTTAATAAAGATTTATAAATTGAAGAGGAAAATTTCACGCAATCAGCTAAATATAATAATATGTGGATTATCCCGTACGACAATACGTACCATCTATTTATTAGTGTTTACTGTTTATGTACCTTTATTATACTCTAACGACACACGCATTTGATAATTCATAGTTTTGTCAGACTAAAATGTACAGGGAATGATTGTGTCGATGATGATAGTAATAACGTTACATTTGTACCGTAAGACCTCCATATCCATCGAACGAGCGTAGACGTATATTATAGCGTATATTTATAAATATTAATAATATAATACTATCATGCACATAATAATGTATTATATTGACATAATATTGTGTTTCTTAATCCAGCCGATTATTGACCTTATGGTATATTCTATGATATGTATAGCACTATGGCCGCACCTACACGCTGCGTACCATGCTTTGGTAACACACACGTACACATACTTAAGTATAAATTATACATACGATGACTGTCACGACATCAAAGCAGTGAGGAGTACAACACGCGCGAACGTCACCCTACAATACTCGCTAGGAAGGCCGGTTTGGGATCGTGGACACGCAATGGAAGTAGCATATTGAAGAGGAGAGGTAGGGAAAATCATCATTTCAAAAGAAAGTTAACCGAAGCACTGAAACGGTAAAATGAAAATGAAAAAAAATAAAATATAATGAAAACCCCTAGTCGGAATGAGGTTTTAAAAGTAAATATTTTATTGAGGGTAGCTTTTAATAACAGTCCTACCGCGATTCGAGCAAACTATTATAATGTATACTATACAGTACATATAATACGTATAATACGACTCTGCCATCTATCATACGTGAACGCGACATAAGCCCATTATTCTCGAAATGTCCTCTCTCTCTCCCATACACACAGACATGCGCGTTTTCTCTCTTTCTTTTTCTTACTATATTATGCATATTGTATACCTACATATTTGTGCGTTAAGAGAAATAATGCATTTTCGATGGGCCACGGTGTTTCGAATCGCTTTTATTTGCATAGACACTACTTTATTACGGTCTTATCTCGTACAATAACACCCTAAAACTAGATCGTAATCGTAGTATGTGTGCATAGTTATACTCAGCACCCAATCCGATACCAATTCCATTTTTTTAAAAGGTTGTGAAAAGGAAAATAAAACGAGTGGTCTCGTATAATTTTATAAAATAATATAGTACACGAGAACTAATCATGATTTCTGAAATATTATTCCGACACGGATAATGACTGTGGAATTATTGTCCTGTATCCTCCATCCTGAATGTTATCCCCATCAACAGACACACATAGGCGTACTCGCGATCCATTATATTCGGCCCTTTTATGCGTGTATAATATACTCGTGCAGCTATGTATATTAAAGCTACCATATATTCTATATATATATAAGACTATCACAAGGCAAGTAAATGAGAGAAATAAATGACCGAGTGCGATAAAGGAACTACTTATCGTATCCATTGAAAATCGGTCTAGTCGTTTACAGTTATTATTACTATTGTTGTTGTTGTTGTTGTTGTTATACGTTTTAGTAGAACAAATAGGCGACCGAGTATGGTCCATTATTTGAACGACTTAAGAATCATCTAATCGGAGTACAATATTTATACGAATATTTATTGATCGTTTTCATGTCTGAAACGAAAAGCTGCATTTATTTTATAATACTCATCCTTCATATAATATATATTTCCTCATTATTCAATTTTCTGAGAAAAAAATGTATTACTGTCCTAATCGACCTGATAAAACGTCCAAACGAAATTGTCTATAATTTTGTTATAACTGCAGCGTAAATTAGATTGTGATTTAGTCAGCTACAACGATATTTGAAGCTTAATACGTTTTCAGGATATATTTTTTTTTTCAAAAATATACAAATCAACATATAAAATAATAGTTTTTCCGTTTAAATTAATCTCTCTGCATATAACATGTGAAACCATGACTACGCAAAACCATCCCAACGATATACAACCACTCACCCTTCAAAATGTGTTTTGAAACTCCCGTATAAATTATTAATATAAGCTCGCCAGGAGCTTCTGAAACGATATGGACGACTTCACTGCAGCAGTTCAATTATTCTTGTTATATATTGATATGTATTATATATTACGGTTCACGAGTCTTCCGCAATTCCAGAGCCGCACAATAATATACGAGAATTATAATACGCTACGCACTATCCAATTACTATAGTATATAAAAACTTAAGATATTTATCTGCCTATCTAATATTATAAAATATGTGTATGTATTCTGTATATACGTTGTTTTATTCGTAATGATAATTATTTTTTTTATTTTTTAGTAGCGAATAAATAAGGTATAATGTTTTAATCAAAATCAATTTAATTTAATTGACGTAAATGTTTTATTTAAATATTGTTTTTGATTATGTTCAATAAAGAACAAATCATACTATAATTTATTATATAGGGAGATAATCTCTTAAGACATCCGTTTCGTTTTATTGATTTTTGGAATTTGTTAGAAATAAAAAAATATAAAATAAGTGATTCATAAAAAAAGAGAAGTATTGAAATTATTATCCTTGAGGATTGATAATTTAAAAAATTAAATAATACAATTTATTGCAGAAGAGATATATAAACATTTTATCTAAATAATTATTTAAAAAATTGTTAGTGTTAATATTGTATGTAATTTTAAATATTAAAAACAATCTAAAAATTCGTCATATGGCGTTTTCTTTTAAAAATAATTAGAATTCATTGTTTTATTATTTATTTTTCAAGGTGTCAGTTGATACAACAAGATTATAAAATAACTAAATTATATCAAAACTTTCCCAATGGTTGATTTGTGAGGGATATAATAACTGTTTTCGTTCACTGTAAAAATTACCTTATCACCATCCTTATCTCTTACAATTTTGATGCTTAAGTCGTTTAACTTAATTTTGATGTGCGAAATGAAAATGTATTATCTCCAGAGAATGTTAAACAACATTTATATTCAAAATGAACGCTAATTACTAGCATTATAAATAACCAAAACGATCCATACATTTTATGGATGGCAAGACAGGGATGATGGAAGTGTGGTCAACGTTGAGTTTAATATTAACAAGCAAACACACTCGCTCTCGCAAACCTACACATCATCCCCGATGTATATATTATACATCAAATTTATTCACCAAACAAGGTTATAGCCATTAGCAAAAAAAAAAAAAAAACAATAATAATAATTTAGTTATTTTTTTATTTGCGCACACGCTATCGTCTCGCATGAGTAGAATATACGCAAGTACATAGATATATTTATGTATGCGCATAAAATGCTTATATATATACATCGGTCATGGTCGGGAGTTGTGTCAAACGGGGAAGATTAATTAATTTCAACTCGATCGGGGTGCGTCGATAAGGTCTCCCCACATCCCCACTCGTTCGACGATCCTCATCCGATCGGTCTGCAGTAACGTGCACCTAGTCGTCCATATCTGTAGCGTCGGTGGTGCAAAATTAAATTAACCCTTCGAAAAACATTAAAGCCCAGACATTACATTAATTACCGGAAAACAATTAATAGCGCATATTAGCTCCGCCTGGACACAACTGTATGTGTGTGTGTGTGTGTGTGTGTGTGTATATATATGTGGGTGTAATATGCATAACACTCTCTGCATTACGTCCAGCCTCACACCGTCAAATGCCCCACACGCCACTTAAACGGATGCCGTTTTGTAGAGATTAAAACAATTCCACAGAGACCCACGGTGACGGGGTGGGCGGGAAAAAAAACAAAAACAAACTAAAAAAAAACAAACAAAAAATGACAACGACTTCGCCAGCTAGCTTTCCATTAATACCACGCAGGATTGTTACAACCCTTTACCCTTTCCTGAAGATTACAGCCATCCGGTGACGACCGTACTCGATCTTCGTGGTTAATGCTCTTACGCATTAATAACTCGTTACGGAAAATATTATACTTTGGCTTTAATTTTTTTATACTTTCTTTCAACCCCAGACGCACAACACACGTGGGGCATGATTTCTTGGGTAGGGGATGTAGATATAGTGGTTTATCCATCGACTAAAATTTGCGTAAAGCGATTCGATTTGAAAAAAATAATGTATAGAAAAAAATAACGATATAACATTGTTTTTACAGTTATTCGGTTAAAGTAGTTTTGTGTATATATAATAAGATTATATTATTAAAATATGCGCATGAGGTTTTTCTTTATATAATATTATACACGATCACAAACTTGTTTTTTAACTTCTCTCCACTACTTTTCATTTTCTCTGTATTGCGTCTATTTAACCTTAAGTCAATAACGAGAGGAAATGACTACTTTATATTGGAAGTACGTATCGAAGTCCCATCACTACCACCACCACCCCCACCCCCACTACCATCACACATCAATCGGATATTTGTATATAATATATGCATATATATATATTATATACATTATACAGAGATAATATGCATTACATAATGGTATGGGATTTGTGTCATACCGGACATGAAACGGTTTTCAAAATGGATTACATTATATGATATTATAATGCGGAATGGTTCGCGTATTTGTCAGAAAGACGACCAACGGTAAACATGAGAGAGAACTATGTATAAATATACATGTGAACGAGTTCTCTGTAGTGTAAAGCTATCTGTTACCCCGTAAAGTTGCATCGTTACGAATGTCTAATAGAAATATATAATAAGATCGTGCGAGCACATATATTATTTGAAGTTTTTTAGAAAACAGTAAAATTCGGTTTATGGGAGCGACATATTATGTATATATTTACATATATATATATATATATTTCTTATGTTTGTGTGGTAAGTATTTAAACTCTTTGTAAATAACTGAACAGATTTTTAAGAAATTTTGTGTGCGCGATTAAATTGGTCCGAGGAAGATTTAGTTTCACAATTTGATCTAATAGAAAGTGTTTTTAATTTGTTATTAATTAATATTAATCTATAATATGATAATAGTAAGATCTACGATATGATTATTTATGACACGGGGATATAGTGATTCAATCATCTGATTGTGTTTATTCTAGAACATGTGAAAGAAATTAGTGTGACCACGGTAGTTTGTTTTGATTCGTGATCTATTTATTGGTTGTACATCTAAAAACTATGCTTATTATAAAAATAATTTATATTTTTACTCAACGCGTTGAAGTTTATAGTAATAAATACAATCACATGAAACAGATTAACAGGATTATAACAGATTAATAGGGGAACAGGACAATCTCTATCAGGTATTTATATTTAAATTAAACATTAACAATAGGCTTACGAAATAGCAAAAGCTAAACTAATAGGTACACGGACAATGCCGGGTTGGATGGCAGATAGTAATCGTATACTATATACATATATTTTATTAGTTACATAAAATGTCTATGGAGAATGATCAAACATAACATTATTTTCCCAAACAATATCGTTTAGGCTTCTGGTTTTGGTGGAGTGCAATTACTCAACAAATCCATTACAATACACAATTTGTTTTATCTTTTCCCGTGTGGAACTATGAGAACATTTATTTCAAAAGTCAGACGTACATTTACTGTGATACAAGTAAACCTATCATGACTATTATGACGGTTATGCGATGCATATTATACTGCACACAAATTAGATACATTTTACTTTAACGTACTTGAGATACAAAGGCACGTGTATCATTATCCACCTACGTATAAAACGCTTTTCGTGTTATAATTCTTTCAAAGAGAACGGAAACCAAAAGATACAAAAAAACAACATTCGGTATTTTGTCACATGTATTCATTCGCTGAACGCACAGAAAGCGCAATTAAGTCTAGAAAATGTAAGTAGGTAGGTAGTTTACTGAAATAAATAAAACGCAACGCACAATGTAAAAATAAAATAACAGCGTTTATATTATATAATATGCAAGTGAAATTACATTTTGTGAACAAATGTGTGCACTATTTCTATAAATAATGGTTATTTCGAATAATTTGAAATAATTCAATTATTTCGTGAAATATTGAATTTTTTTGTTATATTATATATCGAATAAATTGAAATATCGCATGTCATTATATCGTTCATTGGCGACATAGAACACGTGACGCCCTGTACATTATACCATGCCATCCTAATGTGTATGTAATCGGCGTTTTGTTTTTACGCAGTGTATCGAAATAATTATACGGTAACTATTACGTTGCAAAAATCTAATATACTATTTAATAGTTTCCACCCCAGTAAAATTAAGATAATATGATGATGATGTATAATATTAGAGATGCGGATAATCACGGCAAAAATAATTTACACTGTCTATATAATTTTAATTGCGTAGTTTTATATTTTAAAACACATGTTTTTAATATATTAGCATTTATTATAAATGATCTAAATCAAAATAATTATGTATTTTTCATTTTCATCATATTTTAATAATAATTACATAATATGTTTTTCATCATTTTATAAACTTAGATCATAATATTAAATGTTTATACTTATGGAAGAAAAAATGGTAATAATCCAATAAATTTTAATTTATAATAAATACTACGGTTCGCATCCATGATATTATAATAATATGATTAAAGCATCGAGGTAAATGTAATAGAAAACTTACCATTTTACTGTTGATTTCGTGGAAATGTATTTCGCAGACTTTATCTACTACATCTTCCGAGTGGAAAGTCACGAAACCGAAACCTGTAAAAAATTGATAAATTTAATTAAAACATATTATACATATATACAAAGATGCGCGTTCGATGTACATTAATAATGATTGAATAACAGTAAATTGTAATTAATGACTAAAGGTAAAGTGTATATAAATAATAAAGATGTTCGGTCTGTGGCGTTAATATGGCAAAACTATTATGGGCGTTATTAATTAATTTATAAGTTTAGAGTATCAATTTTACCATATTTATAAAAATAACTCACGTACGCATAAAACAACGTAATAATATTTAAAAGTCTTATCCTAACGAATAAAATTGGGAGGTATAATATTATATTTCCAGACAAGTGATGAACTCATATGATCATAAAAAGCGGTGACGGGTCACAAGATCGGATCCCGGTGAATCGTTGCGACGGCTCAAAAGTTGCACGCCTCTAACACACTACATCACAATCATAATTGTAGTAATTATAATAATAACAATAATCAATATTAATTAATTATTCCAATTTTACCACACCGAAGTATATTATATTATAATAATATACGGACGGCAGTAATCTCGGGTTCTCGTTGTATTCCCACAACACCGATGATAAAGTGGTTAATTGAATTGTCGTTATACACCATATAAATTAAGTCACGAATATTGCGACCCTTCGCGTTCGATGTAAATTATCTAAGTGGCTTATATTATCCGCGTTAAGAGCTATGTGCATGATGCAACGGCGTTGGAACGCTGCTGTAAAATAGAATAATAATAATATGACTATTGGTATATGAAAGAGTGAGTATTCCGTATACTTGACGCCAATATGCGTTAATCATTAAATTTAATAAAATATTTTAATATATAATTATACAGTTTTTATACAATTATAATAAAAAAATAAAAATGTAGTTGTTATTAAAATTATCGCGGTCGATAATAGTCTAATACCAATTAAAATTAAAAATGTATACTATTATTATTAATTCGTAATATTTTATTGAATTTCTATGGAACGACGGCGAGTTGGATAGGCAAATAAGCAGCACGAGTGCATTGACTTCGACCCCAGTGAACTCACTACGGTTTACTATAACTACCGCTGCACTGAACTACCCCAGGTGGTTTTTAGAATATTATTATTATTACTTCGTATGAGATAATGCTTTTATATAAACATAAAAAAAATAAAAATATGTATGGTCGATTTGTTAAATATTATTATTAAGAATAGAACACGCGGGGTATGTTATTCCCGTACCTTCGTCGACGTATTATTACTACAGCTAAAGAAATATTTACTCAAATATTTTTTCGACGACAAATATAACTATGTATAACAAATTAATAAATAACAGTACATTTTTGTAATAACAGTGGTTAAACTTTAGCCGAGACTCCGGCGATGTATAATATAATACGATTTGGATACAACAACAACGTCGTTAAGTTCAAACCTCGTGCAATATTTATAGTACCGCTAATAAAATATTATAGTCTGTTATAGATTAAAAACATTTACAACACATTCAAAATAAAAAATCGTTATTAGTAATAAAAATAATATTTATTAAGTTGTGCGTTGTATACATTATATTGAGAAGTATACCTACACATCTTATTAACGTAGTATACATTTATATTTTAAGGTACCTACATTTTAAGGTACTTAAAATATTAAATTGCCACTTTAATTGACCTCAAAACTAAATTTATGATGCTATTACATTATTATTTTATATAATATAATATGTTTGGAGATTTTGCTTACATTCAACAATAATTTAGCGAACAAACGTAATGCTGTGTGTCATTACTTATTGTTATTGATTACGTGGAACGGTGGTTTGAGTTATATGCCACGACTTACAACGCCGTCTAAACGCGTGTACGCGGTCTGTAATGCGAATTCAGAACACACGTGTGCAAATATAGCGACCGAGTTTTGGCAATTAAACTTATTTAGCTAATCTCGTTTTGCACCACAACCTCGTTAACCAATAGACATAACTTGTTATTAGTCAGTCACGGAGCATAGAGTTCTCGCGCACGTTTCTTCATATATTTGGTTTGGTTCCAAGTGTAATTAAGTTTTACGAATTTCCCCGGCTTTCTCACCCTCCTTACAACAATTCACGTCTCATACTCTCACCCCTATATCACTTAAATCACACATATTATACATTTTATTTGAATTGGCGTTTCGGAGAAAACACTAATTTGTTTCTGTTGTTGTTTTATTTTTTGCCTCATAAAACCAAAGACATGCAAACTTATGCGATATAATATAATATATTCGGTGCACGACTATAATTATATTATATATCGTACGAAGGATCGTTTGAATTTTTAGTTCCAAAACTAATGTAACTACCTATATAATATCGTGTGTTAACCTCAAGCGATATTTTTGTAATGAATCCATATTACTCAATATATAGGCAACAACTTCGTTGGCGTTTAGGTGCGAGCTGTGATATATTGTATTATAATATTGTGTATGTTGTACTCTTTGAATTGGGATTTTATATCGTTTTCGTTTACGGCTTGATATTTAACGGGTGCGGTGCACATTCAAAACTTTGAAGTTCGTTTAATGCTGTTCTTTCGATCATTTAACGGCCGTGACTTTGTGAATATTTTAAATGTATGTGTGTATGTTTCCAACCTAATGGCAAATGAAGAAAATACAGTTGACGAATAAAACAAACATACATACGAACATATACCTACCTATCTAAGTTAAGTTATACCTACCTATATGTATATATTACCTTACAATATGTCTATATAGTTGTGTTTGGAAAATGAGAAAAACGACGAATTTAAAGTCATTCTGCAGGTGAAAATAAAAACTAAAAATAGATAATAATTGAAGGAGAAAGAAAATGGGCATATTGTCACCATCGTCTAGAACGTACTCCATAAAAATAATAATATGGTATCATACAATTTCATAATCGCAATTATTGAACTGTGAATAAAGATAAAGGGATCACATTTAAAAAAATTTCATTACATATAAAATGTTTATTTTTACACATGAAAAGGCGCGTTGTATGTAATATTTCAGGCTTGCATTTGTAAAGAGTTTTCCGACAAACGATTTATTGCGATAGTCTCAAAGGATTTTATTAAAAGAATAAATGAAAAGAAAAACTCAAAGGATTTTCGTTTTATTTGGTTTTTGACGCAATTCGTTTCGGATTAAAATTGATCCAGACGTCATACAAGGCACTAGTTAAAAGTTGCGCTTTAAAGGATATTAAACACTCGTTGAAACCATTACCATTCTCATGAGCTTTCGAACGGTGCAAAAGAAAAAAATATGAAGTGTAAGTTTCAATATTTTACTTCCCATTACTAAACCAAGAATTTTTCCCATAGATTTGAACGGGAAATTATGTACTAGAAACATAGAATTCGACCAAGCGTTTGATTCCACGATTAAGAACTTCATTTTTTTTTCTCTTATAATTTACTAACTAACAATACTAAAGCAATTAAAAAATGTGTTGACTGTAAGTACATAATTTATAGCGTTAAGTTTATGTGTAACATATAACATTATGTACTTTATTTTTATATTTTAATACTTATGTACCACTCTATAAATGCATATTACATATAGGTGCCAAAATGTTTATTCTGAATATAAAACGGATCGTGTTATAATCTATACTCAATAATATTAGTACTATATATGTCAAACGTGTATGATGGATAATATTATGTACATAACTTGAAATAATATTATAATATATTAAGTAAATTACATTACTCCGTTATCAATCATAAGTACATAAATGTACATAAATTATTGATTGTTGTCTATTTAGTTGATTTATCAATTTATGTAACAAATAATTGTTAACAAAAACCTAAGATTATGGCCATAATTTATTTATGTACAAATTACACCAAATTAAATTATTGCATATGATTTTACATAAACATAAAACGATTGGAGACAGATTCAACAAATGCTTACAAAATAAACTTAAAATACATTCCAAGCCTCAAGGAATCTATTGATATAACGTTTATTAAAAACGATCGAGACGTTCAGAAATTTAACGACCACAAAAGACTGGTAAAATAATTAAACACATATAAATATTATCAGCCGTTGGTGAGGAATTTAGAAGCATTATTTTAGTATAGCAATAATTGTTTTTACTTAGTTCATAGAATGTTACATGGTGGCACCAAGTCTATATGCATCCGAAGTAGAAAATTATTTACTATTATTTTTTTTCTTAAACATAAGACAGACGCGTGCAGAGATGTTCTCGGTAAATTTGTTTGCGTTTTTGTTTTGATGTATTTGCAAATGCGTTAAGGGTAACGATTACTCGTCACGATATACCCATGAAATTGACTAATGAAACGATTACAATACAAACTACGCAAGAACTGTCTAACGATAAAAAAAATAATGCAATATTATTATACGGGTAGGTATTATAATAATATAGGTACGCGTATTTTATAAAATGCAGTCTGATGTCTGTCACACGCCAAATGTAGAGTTTAAGCTTCTTTGGTGGTGTTTGAAAAAGCGAAGGTGGTCCGCCATTGTGTTCGATTAAGTTTGAGTGGACAAGATGGGTAATGGAAAGGGATGAAACGTACAAGAGGGACGATTATTTGAGAAATTCTATGCGGGAGGTAAACGACGACGATTAATCGCCTGAGCTGATGAAAATAAACTAATGTCGCATATATAGGTATATACGTGTGTCGTGGCAATAAAAGTCGAAGAATTAACCGCCCGGGACAATGGGTAAAACTATGCTCGTGGTTTTAATAAGAGCGTTCGACGCTAAGAAGGGGTTTTGATAGTTGTGGTAGTTGTGGTGTAGGTGCTGGTATAGTGGTATACGGCGATAGTGGATAACAATGGCCAAAAACGTACAGAATTACAACGGAGTCCTCGACGGCTTAGGTAGAATCTTCGAAAGTTTATTTTTTTTTATCGTACATGACCTGATATATTATACCCATAATAATAATATCCCAAACTGAAAAGAAGGAAATCGATAAGATTATAACACTTTGCCCGAGAACATTACATACATACTATACCGCATGAATTTTCATCGCTCGAAAATAAGTTTAAACTCAATGGACGGAATTTATATATTTTCTGTATAAGAATAAGGAGCCATAGGTATTTTGTTTCGCTCACGTTTATATATTTTATAACACTAATTACATAATCATTTCCGGATTTTAGTCAAAAATAGCAATAATGTAATCTTGGGTACCGCACACAAAGGTCTTATAGTTTTATAGTTCGTAGCATGCTGTACTTCAGACATTTTACATGAACAGTGTATAACCACCACAAATTTTTAAAATCGTAAAAACGATAGATGATTGTCTATCATTATAATATACAGGGCACAGGAGGTTTTCGATTTCACGGCGAAAACGATGCGGGTTTCCGAGTGAAAATAAACGCCGCCCTTTCCCAATCAACTAACCCCCAACCCTTTTACCCGAGCAACCTGTACGGGCAGCACACGGCGGTAACGGACACCCACAACAGTAATAATAACAATAATAATACCTATAGTTTGTATACGTTTCGAAAGGGTTTGCAATCGAGTACGGTCGTAACTCGCGTAATATATATTATATACATACTATACACACTACACAGGTGCACATATTATAAATTAATACTATACATCTATAATTTATTATGCATAGTATACGACGGTCCTATTATTATTACACGTGCCGGTCACGGTAAAGATTTTGGAAACGCGAACGCGTAACGCACGAACGTTCGGGTCCCCCCGGAAACGACGATAGCACGCGCTATGCGCCTTCCACCGCCGGTGTTACCACCGCCATCGATCATCGTTTGGCCGCACGCGGGCCAAAGTTTTTCGGAGAAGTTCGGAGTGCTTATTTAAGGGGCGGCAGTAGCCTTTCGTGCCGGAACGCTTGTGCGTGATAATTATTATTTCTACTTTCTACCGCCGCTGTATGTCCAATAAACGTATAGGCACTATTATATAGGTAGTTAATAGCGTATTAAACGGGGCCTTACCTTTATATATATACATGTGTATCACAGTTGTCGACGACCGTGTTTTTAATACGTAACCTTTTAAATAAAACATCGCGACCATAATATGCGAACGCGCGCACGTGTATGTTATGTATATATATCACACCGTTACTACTAACATCGCCTTTACCAGGTAAACGTATATAACCTATGTATAATTATATGTATATTACGTACACATGAAATAGCTATATAATACTGCAACGACTTGACGTGCACCCTCCTATGTTTATGTATATATATATAATATTATATTATATATCTTTTACGACCGCACCGTCATCACAAATGCTTTCCACTCTACTACTAAACCCTACGGGAATCGCCGTTTGGCGCACGCGTGTGCATATACTGTCGGGCAATTTAAATAACGGCCGGATGAGTGTTTGGCGTGTCGAGTCCGTGTTTTACATTCATAGAGCCCAATTAAGGGTTAGGTTTCGTCGAACTAGGGTAACAGGGTGCGAACCTTATACACTTATATATTATACTCTTGAGGTTTGTATAAATGTGTGTGTGTGTGCGTGCGTGTAAAAATGTCAGTGTCTGTACGCGAAAAGGTATCTTAAAACGTTTTTGACAAAACTCCGAATGTATAAGACGCGTTATATTATCAGAAGGTTTACGCATACCCATATGTACACGTCATATTATTACAGCTTTTGATTTCGTGCTAAATTCTAAACCAACCACACCGAATCGGTATTATAATACGCAGGGCTCTATAATGCGCATTTAAGGTATATATTAAGAAAATGTAAAATTACGTTGCTATGTTTCACTTAAAGTGTTGCGTTTATGGCAATATTTACAAAACACTACATGTAAAATTTAAGACGTGTTTAAAAGTGCGGGATCGAACCATTCAGCAATAATAAGAGTATCTGCGTACAATGTCCCATTAAAGTAAACGATAAAACGGTAGATACAACGATAACGTCGCAATAAACGCTCGGTGAACACGACTATGCGAAAAGTGTGAAATCGTGACAAAAAGATAAATGCAAAACCAAATAATTCAAAGGAACAACAATATACGCGTAACGAAGAGGTACTATATTATTAAATTTACAAATTTAAATTAACCGCATTATTCTTTAGTATGGTACTTTAATAATATAGTTGTATTATAAAATATCAAAGAACGTTATTCATTTAAGTTCTAAAAAAAAAGAAATATTTGAGAATAAATTAAATATTTTGTTTAGGTACATACTACAAACATAATATACTTAATTGATTAATGAAAAGCTGTATGGAGATGCACGTTAATTATATTATTTCAAACTTCCTTAGAGATATTCATTTAGAAAAAATGAGGGAATGGATGAAAAATGAACACTTAAAAATAAGTAGTATTGTAAAGTCACAACTCCCCACATCGACCGCAGATAAAGTATAATATTATACGATAAACGAGCATAAAAAAGATTATTATTAAATAATCTCAGTAAAACAGATTTATAATTCTACAATGCCATGACGTCTGTTTGAGCGCATCGTTGTGACTTTTTGATTTATGCATTTATATTCTTATGTTTTTTTTTTTTATTTTATAATGCCATCAAAAAGATAAAGGGGCGAAAACGTGGTGTGAGGGCAATTATTTAAGAGTAAGAATCAAAGTTGTGGATGTCAGTTGCACGACGAGGCGTTAAGAGAGCGACTTTGGAAGTTTGGTGTGGAGGAGACGCAACGGGTGACAGAGGTTTTTATTGGCTTTTCTGGTGAAGATGACAAGGAACGTGGGGGTTTGTGTTTTATAGAGTCTGTAAGGTTTATATAAATAAGAGAGGAAATAATAATATACACGCAAGATATATATACATATTGAAATAAAACGTTCCCGGCGTGACACGGAATTTTCCATCGTAAAAAAAAAAAAAAAACACAGAAATAAACACGGTATAAGAGCATAAACCGAATTAAATATTCAGAGATGCGCGTGGCTACAAAGTCGGAATTAAAGTTTGCGGGCTCGAATTTTTATGTACACGACGGCCACGCGGTATATTAATCCATTCGTTCGTGTGACTATCGATCCGCTGCAAATATCGCAACACACCTGCGATTTTGATTTTACGGTTGTTTACTCCACATTTCAAGTCCAAGTACCAACGACTAAGACTGTAAAAAATGAAAAAAAAATTGGAAACGAATATTCAGAGGTTCTGTTCACAGCGATGAAAAAAAATATCATCACGAAGATTACTGACCAGCAGTCGACTCACTACATATTACGGCTCTTGTACGGAGAAACATCATACGTACATATAGTATATTTTTGCCAGAAACGCATACTAGTGGCATATATAAATGAATGTAGGGTTGACCCCAGACCTGGAATTCCACAAAACCGTTTAAACGAATTCCAAGAATTGTGTGTCCCTCCCACCACCATCAGTCGTGTATATATATTGTGTTCCGTTACATACACCAAGTGCTCATCACGCTGTGCAGAGGTCATCCAAATAGTTTTCTTTTTCAGATTTCCTTTTACGAAAGCAATTTTTCGTCTGTTCTTGTTTCATTTCTTTTCTTTTGTCCAACCGAACCATTGAAGTTATTTTATGTAGACGATTTTTAATTTAAAAACGAAACAGAATTGGACAACGAGCGCCACAGGTCTTATTTTTTCAAATGTATACTTCTTTTACAGTTGAACAAATTTATTTAATCCAATAGTCATACTATAATTAAGAGTCATGATTAATTTATATTGTTTATATTATATATATTTTTATATACATATTTTAATTAACCAACATAAACTAAATAGTGGTCAAAGAATTGATATAAAATGGTTTTTGATTCATCCTATTGTACAATTATTTTTATACGAACGTAAAATGTTTAACATTAATTTCTTTACATTTTTCATTTTTCTAACAGGATAATAATCTTATTGGTTTTTCCTTCATTCGTTGTCTATACCTACTTTAGTTTACGTTTATTTTTAGACTGAGTACATCCGCATTCTTTCTTATTCAAATTAAACGATCTGTGCTTTCTCATTTTTATTTTAACGATTTCATTTGGCGACTCCATATAACGTTATAGTAACTTATAATGTAAGTCCGGAAGCTAAAGCAAACCGGATGCGATACATCGCGAATCATCCGAGTAAAGCCATCCCCCCATGACTCATTAACTAAACATCCATCTATATGGCTGAATAATAATTATTATTACTCCCTCCACTAAACTGGGCCGGTACATCAATATAAGTACCTCACTCGCCACCGATCACTCCTTTTACGTGTCACGGATAGGTACTTATAGTTTTAAATATTCCAACACATGCAACCTTAAAACTAAAGTAGGAATGTTTAGGAAAAAAAAAATGCAATACATTATTATTATTACATGCATATAATAATATGATCGTAGGTAAATACAAATCTATAATATAGTAAAGACATTTTATGTGTCTTATGTAAATGTATACCAAGTATATTACTATACTTATCAAATTATTCAGTCGAAATATTGATTGAATCTATACATTAAACATATTATACTAATTACATTTTGCTTGTATTATTTCGATGTATCGTCTTTAGATTTGCACAACTTTAACTGTGGGATAAAAATGAATACAATTTCCGTTGGATAAATTACAAAATTTGTGTATAGCAAGAATAAATAACAACATTATAAACAAAGAAACCGATAATGTACAAATGATGGATCAAATGATGGTAAATAATAATGTATGGTGGGTAATAAATCGTATTATACATTAATACATTTACAGTATACAAAATGTAATACATTATTAATATTAAAAATAATTGTTACAATCATCGAAAAAGCAATTGAAAAATATTTTAGTAATAAATAATTTCTATTTCCATAATAATAGAAAAAGTAAAAATGAATAAACAATATGACTTTTCAATTAAACTATTTAAATTTATATAGATTCGTTTAATTTAGTAATAATAATTGGTTTTAGCTATTAAGTAAATATGGAAATCCTCATATACCTTTTGCATCCATATCAAATATCTTATGTCAACCAATTACGGTTAATTGATATTATATAGTATAAATAATTTCCCAAGCTACCAATTATAATTAATAATATTATTAATTCATAGCGTATTATATTTACTTAAATAATTAGTGATGAGGAAAATCGCCTTCGGCCATTATTATGTTGCTACTATATTATGCACATTGCACGTCTTATTGAATTTCAAGATAATTGTTCTGGTGAATATTATAGTTCAATATTGTTAAATTTTTATAAAATATAATTAATTGAACTTGAACGTTTTTAAAAAAAATGTATTTATACATTTTATATTATACAAATTATGTTTTAAGCGAAATTGGACATTTAATGGACAATTGGAAAATATTCAAATAATAATATTAATGAAGGGAATGGACGAAAACAACGGTTTTAAAGGGTATCCTTATTAACTATTTAAATGTAACTGGACGAGTCTAACTCGTGAAATAACTTTCCCTGTATGTAGGTCAAATAAACGTTTAAATTTTCAGCAGCACTCCCACTTTCAACCCTTTTATTATAGATGATATAATCTCAGGCTTTAAGTTTTGAGCCAACTGTTCATAAATCATGACTACATCAACATGATAACGTATTTTGCTTTTATATCTGTTTTATTTGACTCAGAAATTTAGTAAATACGTGTGTACAACTTCCAATAAGTAATTAAAAATTTGGTTTGAGAAAAAACTTTTACAATATTTCTATTAATACTTATTATTATTTTTAATTATTAAAAGTATTACTGATATGAGATATATTTGTTTTATTCAGAATGTATTCACATTATGATTAAATAAATATTGACTACCAAGTAATAATATAATGTACTGAATTTATTGTGATTCAAGTCATATTATAATATTATTATATTGAAACCGTTCATTGAAATACAATCATTTTACGCAAAAAGTAATATCTGCTGGCTAAAACTAATTAAATACGTTTGAATGAATCGCGTCAACAACAAAAAGAAAACAAATATTTATTTTTTATCTAATAAGATTACATTTTACGGTAGACTCCAAATTGCAATTATATCATGAAATGTCATTGAGATATTGCAAAAAGTCTGTATTGTCTGCAAATGACGTTAAATTGACATAATTCAATTTATTTTTTGGAATGAAATGATACTTGCAGCTGTCGTCAATCGAACTTCACTGCCTCTGTCTCATCCCCCTCTTCCCTCTTTCTCTCCCCTTTTCACTATTTCTCTATACAAATATATACACATATAATATATATCTATAGATATATAGATATATTTTTGGTAAGAAGGGTGCATTTTGTATTTCGCACCCACGACCGATATTTTTTTCTACTCTAATATATATACAACGTCCTCGAAGAGTTTTGACAACTAAAAGTGTGTCCGGTGTGGACGATAGATAACATTTAATGAAATTCCAAAAATACAATGAAACACTTTTGACGTCATTTTTTCTCGTTACGCTTTCCAGACATAAAAAATACTGTATCCGTAAGCAAATCTACGCAAAGTATTCATCATTTTTGGCAGTATACACAACGTACGTAAACATGACGTCCGGTAGGGCTCGATACGAAACCGTTGTCAAAAAAAAAAAAAAACGATCGGCGTGCCAACGGAAAACAAGAGAACACAAATCCGTATATTTTAAACATCGAGGTCACAATAAAAACTTTGCGTCCAACCCAGGGGCTTTCTCCCTTAAGCTAGGGAAAATCGTTTGGAAAGTTTTACTAAGCAACTATGAAGATTCTGAGAAGCCCGTGGTGCCTTAGGCGTATGGCTTTGCTAATACAATGACGCATGAATTCTAAACTGAAGCTTTAAGAAATCATATAATTTTTTGCTAACAGTCTGTTCTTTATTTTATGTCTCTGGACGCGTATACGGCGAGTAATAATTATTAAACATCGAAAAAAAATGTTATTAAATATACAATCGGTGAAAGTAATATCTGACAGCTGTATCCGGCAAAACCCATATATATACACCATATAGATAGAGGTACCTACGCACCGCGGGTGAAAAACGATTACCAATTTTTCAAACGGGATTAAAATAAGTAATGGTTTCGGCAGCAGGGCAACGCCCATATTACGACTCTGCAAAATTGAGTTTAAGCATGCACACAAAATAATATTGACCCCCCCCCCGCCTACTATACCCTCCTTTAACCACCATCGCCGCTTCTGCTAACTGAGTTCTCATCGGCAAAGAAACGGCCGCTCCCGAGCTTATTGACGTTTTCAACACACGCATTATTTATACACCCTTAAAAACTACCGTACAACAATATATCGGATTGCGTTTTCTCACTGTTCACCGCAATAACTATACACACGATTGTCCCTTTCCTCTCCTTTTTTTCACACAACGTAAATCTTATATTGTATTATCTACAAACACACTTCATCTCAACTTTTTAGATGTATATATTTTTTTTTGTTTTGTTTGTTTCTCTATTGATCAGTGGCACAGAGCTTGGCGGCATTCGAATGGCGCAATGCACATAGAAACAGTAATAATGTTCATTCAAAACTATCATAACGATTTAATAAAATAGTTTTCGTTTGCACTCCGTTGTGGTTTTTTAGGTACCGATGGGTAGGTAAATCGCAATCACAGTAATTAGTAATCATTAGTGAATCATAACATTGTAATTAATGTTAACACAATATATTATGTTATATTTTAGAGTTGAGGGTGGCTATTTAACTTCCGTATATATATACACTTCCATCGAGGTCATTTTTAAATTAAAATAAGGTCATTACACGTTATTATCAACAGAAAGGTTTTATAATGGCTACGATACTTTTAAATTATTCACGTGTACAGTCAGCGTATAAAACGGGAAATTTAAACAGCCCTAAGGTTTTATAAATAATTAAAAATTACATGAACCGCGAACGAAGGTATCCAAGGTTAGGTTAGGTATTCGTCGTCGTAACCAACGAGTGTACACCAAATAGATGCATATATGTGGTTGTAAGGTAAGACTTTGGTGGCGAACACGATATCCATGTATAATGTATATATCATTGCAGCGTATCGGAAGTAATAAACATTATAAATGGCGAGCGGACAAGCTTTAAACGATAGAGAGCGGTTTGATGATATATCATTTCAATAATTATTATGCGTTAATAACAATAACTATACCACGACCGTGTACTTGCTTACACTACCTAGTTATATTTCGTCAGTATACCACAGTGCACCATTTAATCGAACCGACTGGTCGTTTGAACGGTCTTATCCGTGTAAATATATTATACATAGGTATAATGTATATTATTATCTTATCGTTCGTATAATAGCATTGCGTGCTCCTTTGTATTGCACCCAACGACGTCTTGTAGCGTAAATATTTGCCGCACGTTTATCTCGACTAACCATCCTCTGCGGGACGTAGACGAGAAACCGACCGCGGTAATCGCCGTTTAATGGGTAATATTATAATATATTATTATGTCGTGTACACATTGGCTGTGGCGGGGGGTAATAATGCTAAAGTTAGTGACCACCGCCGACCGGTCCAGTTCGGTCAGAATAAACGCAGGTCTATTAAACCAAAAATATTTCAATATTATACTGACGGTAGGGTAGTGACGAGTTTAATAATAATAACAGCAATGTGATGTAATGACATTACGATTTATTATTATCTAATATTTTATAGGAAAATCGTGGCGGGGCGCACGAGCGGAAAAAAAATGAGAGAAAAACCTTTACCTCACGTTTGTATACAACAAACGCGGAAATGGGATTTTCCGGTAATTTCGCCGTTCATATTACGCGGTTGGCAATTTTCCACGAATTTGATGGCACAACGGGCCGAGCCCCTCACGCATCTTGTCCCGTTGCCAAATGTAATTCGCCGGCAAGAGCAGCAGCGGGGAGGCTGCAGCATCGCTCCCACTCTATCTCCGACCTCTCCCACGGACCGTAAATCGTTTTGGCCCGATGTCTCTGTGATCTTTGTCTCCACTCGCACGGGAAAACCCGACTGCGTATCATACATCCCACGACGACCCCCACGCCACAAGCACATCTTCTTTCTCCCCGTGCACCGTGAAGCCTTCCCACACGCCTCAACGAGATGAGTATACGCCTGTTCGTCCAACAGCACCGCATTTCTTATAATGTTATGTAATATAACCTTCCTATATGTATAATATTGTGCATGTAATATAATGTTATTATATAGACGAGCAATTTCATTTACAACGCTTGCACACACACCCACTGAGAAAAATATTATAAACGGCATGATATGTTATATTATTTATATTTATTATTACTTTTTTTTTTCTTAAACATATTTCCGAGCGAGAGTATCGTCTCGTTAGACGGTGGTTTTATATATTTTAGCTTAAATAATATGATACAAACCGCGACCGTGCAGTAAACAGATACGCTTCGTTCGTTTTGATTCGAGTACGGTATATTATAATATATGATTATTATTTATTATGCATGATAGAATACTGTGTGTATATTTATATATATATATATGTGGTTGGGCTCAGAACTATTAAATTAACATTCCCAGCGTGAAGTTCGTTATTCCGACGAGCGCCAAAAAGATTCAGTCGTATACTGCAGTCCTATAAATCTATGTATAAATACATACGCATAGTCTCGACGATGACGTCAAGCCGTCAATGGCAGTGGATGTAAATCGAACTCGGGAAGTGTCAGGGTAGGGATGACGGTGGTGCGCGCGATGTGTATAAGTACACAACAATACAGTGAAATGGATTACGCGTATAAACATCTGTCAATTTCTCCCATTGGGCAAATGGTTTTTCCGTGTACCTATCGTTCGGCTGTTACTTTCGACTATACTGAGTATACATTATATCGCACCGAGGACGAGGACCACTCTCTGAAAACACGGCCGATGCACCTCCCGTGCGCGTGTATTTAGTCCGTGATGCGTGTTATTGCAAGTTTGCAAAATGTAGTTTAATACTAGAGTAGGTAGTGGTAAGTACGGGGAGAGGGTGCTGCCAAAATAATTATCACCAATATCTTATTATATTATATTATATTATGTATAGATATTTAAAGCGCTTATTTAAGAGTGGGTAATTATGCGTAAATATTATACTATAATATGTGTAATAAGTATGTGAAAATCGTTCGTAAATGAATATAATATGGTTCTCGATATCGCTACCTTCCATTGGACATCACAGTACACCCACAATCGAAACTTTGAGTATGAGTAGACATATAGTGGTTGGTATTAACTAGGAATGAGCAATCATGATGACAGTATGATTGAAAAAAATTATTAAATAACATTATCGTGGTATAAACATTAGCATGTTAAGGTAGATATAGGTGTATGCTAAATATGGGAACACCGGAAGACGTTTCAAACCCCCAGCTAAACCCAACCGAATTGTGTGAATAATAACGGCTGAGGCTAAAATATTATCTGCATATTATTACACAAAAGCCACGAAGAAAAAATAATTATGACTGGTATATAATATGAACTATATAGATTAGTTAGTCTCGTGCGGGAATATAAAAATAATAATTACAGTAATAATATTACAACCTGGCCTCGCGTGTGCTCGCATATTGTACACGTGCAACGAGGTCGTGATTTATCTACGGTCCCCAGCTGATGTATACATTATATATATATATAATATATCTACGCGGCAAACACGTGAGTGGAGGTACAACCGGTGATGGTATATACCGTTTTCCCTAACGGCCACAAATCCATTTGACCAGAAAAGCGGTGTGCACGGTAGTAGTTATAAGGGACGATGGTTTTCGGCGTTCAGGCGAACGATGAGGGGGTAGACCGTAAAGGGGTAGGGGCGAGCAGCTGCTAAGCCGTTGCGCTGAAAACGCACGCACACGCGCAAAACACACGAGCGCGTAAAAAATAACCAAAATACACAAGAGCTCGCGCCTGGACGATTCTAAATAATGGCTTTAGATTTGTTTCTTTTATTATTATTACTATCGCTATTATTATTATTATTATTATTATTATTATTTCGTTTCACCACTCTACTCTTGTACATTTATTTAGTTCTGTATATCTGACCCGTTATATTTTGTTTTTTCGCTCTCCTTTGTCCCAGTGTCCGAGACAAAAGTATTGTACGCGTAATATTGAAAAACGACGATTTCGTAATATTTTTTCGTTAACATTTGGTCGCCTCGTAAGCGTTTCTGTAGCACGCAAAAGGCCGAAGGACACGCCGATATTATTGAATACATCGCGAAGAAAACGAAAAGGAGAGGAACGAAAAAAAATAGAAAACCAAATACGATGACGTTGCGGAAAGTAGAAAAACAAGTTGTATAAACGGATTTAGGTGCGCAAAAGTTATGGCGACAGAGAGGAATCTATGTGTTTGTGTGTATACGTGTGTGCCATGTTGTAACGATCCCGCGCGTTGTGTCAACAACCTCTAATGGACTAATGTATGTGTGTGTATGCATACGAATACACTTTTCGTCATATCTGTGAAAACAAGAAGCGACTGTGATAATGGAGAACGCATGTTCTAAAACAGAGTAGTTTCGGTTTTGTCTGTGTATTATATAGTACGTACGCTCTATCATCGCCGCCGACGGATTTCGACACGCAGACATCCACACACACTCACGCAAACACACACAGAGTAAAGCACTCAAACACATATTCATTCTATACAGCCACAGCCAGCGATGGGTTTCCATTGTGTTTAATTGTTATTAACGCACACACGCAGTCAGACGGTTATCTCTAAAAAACAGACGACTAAAAAGTCTGGCGACTCTACCTACAACAGCGACGACGACTCATACGGCGGCGCGCGAGCGAGTATTTGAATAACTGCGGCGGCGGCGGCACATTCTCTAAATACACGCACACGCGCGACGTAATTAGCTAAATATTTCCACCAACTCTTTGCTCGGATATTATAATAATAGTGTATAATAATATTATATGCGCGCGCGCGCTTTGTTCAAACAATGCGAATACGACGTACACATTAATTAAATTCGTCCACGCCGTTGGACTTAGAGGCTTGGAAAAAAAAAACAAATAAAAACAAACTTCACCGAGTCTTGTCTGGAATAAATAAGTAGAATGAATTAAAATATATATATATATATATAAATATATATAAGACTAAGTACCTACCGCCGGAATGGTAAACTTTATATTTCTGGTACAGCGGGGTGAAGTAAAAAAATAAAAAAAAGAAATTAAGTAATAATGGCCAAAAAGTATATAAATTAAAGAGCCGAAAATGAAATTATCGCAGCTGGGGGTTTCTGTGGGTAGAGGTGTGTGTAGATAGCTGCTATTTATTTGCCACCACCGCTCTAACCTAATTAAAACAATTTCTTGGCGGTGATTTTATTTTTCTCTCTTTCACTGTATTATTACTATCTCTCTTTACGGGACTTAACGCATTCTATCAAACTGGCCATTTGCCCGAACTTTTTTTCCCGAACATCACGTGATTATTGGAGATAAGGACTATTTACATCATGATTTATCTAATGTAAAACGTATAATATTCTACCACTGATTTTTCATGAAACGAAACAAATGTAAAAGTTTCAAAACAATATATTCATATTAATTAATATCGGCCGATCTCCGTGGGAAATTTAATTAAAATATGGACACGCTTAATGATTATTATGTTTATGAGCAATCGAAATATTTCACTAAAGACTTTAATAATATAATCAACATAATATTAATGCGTTTGTTTAGGGAACTATACATAATATTATATGACATGTCCATTCGTAATAATATGGACGCGTTTTATATAGTATTACTAGTATATATATATATATATTGTTTTCAAATACAAAGTTCCCCTACTATTGTTATATTGATTTATCAAAAATTACCTCATATCATAATATTACACGTTTGGCGGAACTAGAATTTTTACTCAGATCACGTGTATTCTAATTTTAACCCCATAATATATAGTATGATTTTGTTGAAAATATATTATTAAATTGATCACGTTGGAGAATCTCTGATTTATCTTCAAGTGTGTGACATTTTAAACGACGGACAGCCAAGAAAGATATTGTCAAACCTAATCACCACCATTGTCTTTTATCAATACAATATTACATTATACACTCATTTTATTGATTTGGACTGGAACGAATGATAAAAAAATCGGTAGGAAACATAAATTTCATCAAATGAATAGTGAATACTCAATATATGCGATCCTATTATAATTACGATTGGAAGAATAAAAATGGAAATTATTTTTATTATAAGAACCGCTTGACTTTGTCATTGGTAAAGATATAATGTACTTTCCCTACGTTTGTTGAATTTTAGTTTCTTCAATCCTTTGATAATTTACCGTAACCGATCAGAAAGATAATAATATGTCATCGTGTTCGATATTCGCTTGCTGTATTTTTGCATCACCCAGATTTCGATGAAAACGATTCCAAAATGAAATTGTTTTTAATTATATAATAATAATACTTAATATTAATATGTACATACGCTCAACTGGAATTAACGCAAGCTGCACAGTATGATAATATTCAACTTGTACAGTTTATGATGATAATAATAAATAATAATAATAATAGTGGTCATGATATTCGGTCTCCAACTTTACCTACAGTATCCCCCACAGGACACAACCAACCGAAGGCGCCCACAGCGGTTTCGACTGCGTTGACATTGGGCAAAAGCGCAAAGGAATATAATAAGCTGGATACCCTAGTCGTTTCGTTCACCCACGTGAAATTATCCAGCAACTATTTCGTTGTTTGACTTTCTCCTTGTTGTTTTCTCTGCGATTTTGAGGTTATTAGCAAAAGCAGACACTTTTCCTCTCCTACGAACTAAACGATTGGCGCGAGGGTAGGGCTGAGGGTTGTGAGCGATGGGGTCGGTAAACCGGTGGTAGACGAGAAACATTAATAAGTAACAGCGGGTGTGCCCCTTGTGTGTGACGTACGCCTTGGTAGAATGTAGGTGATATTTATGTGCCGCCTGTGGGTATTATATTATAGGTAGGTATAGTCGCATACAAACTAGTCGAATTCTTTTCCAACCCCACAACTACGTTCCCAATACACTTACATTTTCTCCTAATTGCACCGCTCCGATATTACGTTTCATTTGATTTCATTAACGATCTACTGGAACACGTGTATATATATATATATATATATATATTATAAAATATATCTCACGACTTATTGCTTCACCAACAAAACGTAGACAGTATATACTTATTACATTTATATATATATATATATCTTAATACATACGCGTACAACAGAACAGTAAACAATGTGAATTCCCACATACCAATACAGTTATATCAAAAAAAAAAAAAAATAAATTGATTCCACACCATCGCCAATATGACCCCACCGCGTCGCCTAAACTATATAATAATCGCACCCGTCGTAAAAATTGTGTATATATGTAGTTATTATTATTATTGTGGTTCTGGTTTTCCGAAACTACCTATATATACTAGTACATATTATATAAAGCTACATATAATAATACATGAAATGACAATAATAATGACTCTTTCAAAAAACAAATAAATTGTTTAAAATTAAACCCACGATAATACATAGGTACACCTATATACGCGATAGATATTATATGTTTATGATATATATATATATATATACATACATACTTATAAGTCGTAGCGATAATAAGCGTCATGCGATCCATAATCGACATAACTTCTAAACTTTGAAAATGTAATACTTATAATAACTAGTATGTATAGTTTGTTATTTTCTTTAACTACTTTGAAAACAGATCAAATAGTTTTATTTCATTAATTACAATACTTGTGATTTTTTTTTTTATATATATTTTAAAAGTTCAAAAATTGGTTAGATTTTTCTACAAAAAAAAAAAAATAAATAAATAAATAAAATAAAACATTTAATTTATTTGATGGTGAGATAATAAATATTAAAGAACTACGAGGCCATAGTATTAAAATATATACATAAAATATAAAAAATAATGTTATAATATGAATTTCAATAACACTTATTAGTCACCTTTTTATGATACTATTATATTGAACAATTTGAATGTTAATTGTGATATTATGAGAAAAGTTATAGAATTTATTAGTTGTTCTAGACAGAAAAAATGGTTACCGATCCTTTTCCACACGTTAATCTGTACAGAAACTATAATACAGAATAAATATTAAATACGATAATAAATTAATATCTAACTACTAAGAAATTAAAATAATCAATTTATTTGTAAAAAAAAATAATAACTTTTACGAAAACTATAGCCTGTTTTATTATTATTTTATTTTTAAACAGTAAAAACAAAATAGCTTATTAACAATTCATATAAGGTTTTAAACCTTTTGAAACCGTTATAAAGACTCATTGATAATTTATTATTTACATTTCAAGTGGTAAATTATGTTCAAGTTTTCTATTTATACTTTGTATCTAAAGTTTTAACGTACCATGAACAATAACAATATTATGTATTAATAAATAAAATAAGATATAGAAGTTTGTCTCATTAGAAATGTGTAAATATTTTAATTTATTTAAACGATTTACAAATTTAAATAAAAAAAATATTTATTAATTGTAAATTTACATTAATATTTAGTAATAATTAATTATAAATCATTTTATTAAAAATAATAAATAATATAGGTTAGGTACATATTATTATACATTGAAATTATAAAGTTCCTCTATTCTATCGTAATTATTACATTTTCAAGTCACTAACGAGGAAAGGCAGACTCCATTAAATGTGGATAATTAACATTAGTGTAAACGAATCTTTTAAAATGTTTGTTCTTGTTAACAAAATCGCATGATTAAATTATATTAAATACGTCTTTATAAATGTATACATGATGTATAAAATATTGCACGAAGGCATTCGATAATCGACATACATTTTCTTGGAATAGCTAACGAACTATAAAAAAAACCTTTTCAAGTGTAAAAATAATCCTAACTATATTCGTGTACTTCATAAAACATGAAATAATAATATAATTTATACTGGAACTATGGAACTCTGTATCAACCACAGATGAATAGTTAAATATGAATTCACTATTTTTGGAATTTATTCAACAAAGTGGTAAAATGTGATTGTTTCATATGTTTGTCTAAACCAAAACTAATTTTTTGTATAATTGCCTAAAAAAAATAAATAAATGATTCGATTGCAATTCACGAGCACTTCTTTCATTCACCAATAGCCGAAAAAACTGCGAACACTCAACGTACGCGGTGGTGAAGAAAGTCGGTAAGAACGGCAGCGGTTTATGTGTTAGGTGCAGAAACTAGTGGGCCGATAGAAGAGAAGCAACCAATGGAGATATTAATCACGGAAACAACACTGGTCGCACGTCGAAATATCTGTCGAGTATACATCGAGGATCGAGGATTGATTAATGGGTGCGGAATACGAAAATCTTTCGCGTTTTGTATGCCTGGCCCAGACGTAGCCTGTCAAATTATCGTCGAGGGCTTCCTTTTTGCAGTTGAAACGACGCTTTGTGTATAAGACAATCGTTTTCAATCGTTGCCCTTTCGTCTGCTCCGATAGTCCGATGTGCATTTATCTTATTTTTTCGCATCCCCACCGCTCACAATCACCGCTGCCACCTCACCATTTCAATACTCCCCTCCGCCGCTTTTAAAACCTACCCGTCGTACCTTTAACAGGATGAATTACGGATATTTCACTCAGATATAAAAAGGACAAGAATGGAGGAAATAAGGAAAAGAAAAAAACATAAATCTCTGATAGATAATTGATCTGCGGGGTTGGGAAAGGTTTTATGGTGCGCTCGCTGTGTAATATAAAATACGTACTGAACGAGCTCGGGGCCTTGTTGAACAAATTTATGTTGAAAGGGCCACTCCATTTTAATCTACTATAAATCCACCCCTCTCATATGTGCACGTTGCAAATATACGCGAAGGTAACAATAGTATATATAGTAAAATTATACAGATTCGATATAAAAAAATAATGATTTTAATTTATACTCAACGATCTAAAATCGTGTTTTCGTGGGAATTAATTTTTATGTTATAATCTAATATAATTTTTTTTTTTATTTGATAATCTACCATAAAAGAAAAAAAAA